>JASPKZ010001980.1:2067500-2619184 GCA_030220185.1 Diploptera punctata
GACAAAATTCGTTATTTTGAGTTATCCATAAAAGAATACCCCCATGTGCTGTTATGCTTACCCGGGAATCTACTTATCCCGATCTTCTTGGCATCAATGAAAGACAAAAATGGTTATTATGAGTTATCCGTAAGAGATAAACATATGCTGTCGCGGACTTTTCTGTAGAGGTTTTTTGAGATATTCAATTCTGTGTACATTAATTTTGTGTATTGTTGTGGTTTAGGCAGCGTAAACCATTTAAGTTTATAAACAGGCGACATTTTTTCACGTTGTTTCACTACAGAATGTGATTTTTAAGGGTGAAGGGATTGAGGATTAAAACTCTGTTATGACCTATAACCTTCCCAGGGAAATCCTGAACATTTTGCAGAAAGCCCCAAGACAATCGGATGAATGGTATGGCAGCACATGTTTGCCCGGGAATCTACTTATTCCTATCTCCTTGGCATCAATGAAAGATAAAAATAGCTATTGTGTGTTATCTGTAAAAGATAAACATATGCTGTCGCGGACTTTTTTGTAGAGTTTTTTGAGATATTCAATTCTGTGTACATTAATTTTGTGTATTTGTTATGGTTTAGGCAGGTAAGCCATTTAAGGGTAAAAAAGGGACTTTTTCACATTTTTCACTACAAACGATGTGTTTTAAGGACATACGATTTGGGTATCTCAACTCTCTTATAGCCTATGTTCATCCCGGAAATCTCGTGAACATTTTGCAAAAAAAAAAAAACATCACAATCGGATCAACGGTATGGCCGCGCATAAAGTACTAACAAACAAACAAACATTCATTTTTATATATTAGAAGATTTTTGACAAAGCAGTAGCAAAATATAGCAAATAACTTATTAAAGAAAAATCCCTGTGGTAGGAGCGGGAATTGAACTCGGAACCTCAATCAATGTAGTCAATAGTTCTGACCAAAAAATCATGAGACTGGTCATAAAATATATATATGTGTGTGTGTATGTGTGTATGTATGTGTATATGTGTGTGTGTGTGTGTGTGTGTGTGTGTTTGTGTGTGTTTGTGTGTGTTTGTGTGCGTGTAATAAAAAAAAGGTAACAAATTTGGATTTGTGCTGTTCTACTCATTGATTTAATTAAATGCCTGAATAATTATTTGAAGTCCCGTGACATAGCCGAGTGGTTAAGGCAAGATGTCTTGGCTCAGAGCTGCGGGACATCTGCTTGTTCGACTTTCCATGAGGGAAGAAATGGTCTCATAGAATTTCAGCCAGTATTGGACCAGTGCCCACCCAACATCGTGAGAAATTTGGGTAGCTACAATAAGTACCTGTTCCAGATTGAGAAAACCGGGTATAACAGCGGGGGATTCGACATGTTTACCACATGTCACCTCTACACTGGCTAGATGATCGTCTACCTCTGTGATTAGCACATGTGTATATGCGACCAGCAGCCGGTTGCTAGGCCAAAGTACCTTCTAGACCTGTAGCGCAGTGGAGTTAAAATAAATATTTGAAAATAAGTACACATATTTCCATTAAAATGATAAATGTAATAATATAGATATTAGGTCCTTGGTATTCTTTGCCTCACTGTGTCTTGGGACGTGGATGCAAGCATAATATTTACAATAATTGTAGTTTATTAGCTATTCAGTAACATGTTTGACAAGTAACAATGAAATTTATACTGAAGTAGAATAGGATTAATAAATATCCTCAACTCGTGTCCAACTCAGGGTCGGATCAATGGATGAGATGAGATGAAGCCCCTACTGTGAACTACAAGGGTGCCGGCCGACCACTCCTGACGCACCGTCACAGGGACGGATGAACTAAATGGATGATATGAGTATGGAGAAATGATGGAATGAAATATGTGGCAGGGGAAAATGGAAAAAATCCCTAGAAAAACCTGCCCAAGCTCCGTTTCGTCCACCACGAAACTTACATGTAGTGATCGAAACTCGATCTCGGAACCCCAGCGGTGAGAGGCGAGCGTCAAACCGCTTGCGCCACGGAGCCGCCAGATTAGAATTGGTGCATAAAATAGAGCATATTTTGCACTCCTACCTTTTGAGAAACCAGTTTGTACACAGAAATACTAAAAAAATACAAAAAACGTTTATAAGACTCATAGTAACCTTTGGAGTAGGATACAACGGATCCTGTATCCAGACATTAACAAACGGTTGGCTGTTATCAAAAGAAAATTTTGAGGAAGATACTGGGACCAAAGTTAATAATGATGATCAAGGTAAGAGCTAAAATAATTGTGGAGGGAAAACCTATTGATCAAGTGAACCATTTAAATACCTGGGTTATGAAATCTCCTATTTAAAAATGAAGATCTGTTTAACAAACGTAATAAATTTAATTATATATGTGGCACAATTAAAATAATTTAAAAACACAAGAATGGAAACTAAACAAAACTAAAATATTATAAAGCAATGGCAGTCCCCTTATAATTGTATGGTAGTGAATTTTGGGTTTTAACTAAAAGAGAAGAGAAGATCATAAAAGCAGCTGAAATGAGATTTCTGAGAAATGTGGCTGGCTGCAAACTACTAGATAAAAGAAGAAGTGAAGATATTAGAAATAAGCTATATATTTTAAACTTTTAGATAAAATAAAAAAAAACTAAAAAAAAAACTGGAAAGAACACGTTCAAAGAATGAAAGATGATCGAATTCCAAAAATGATACTTAATTAGAAACCAAGAGGAGGCAGGAATTTTGGTAGACCAAAAAAGAGATTTTCATAAGTAATGCCACGAGTGATTTCCAAATTATCGATAAATTCACGACTCACGAAGTGAGGAGTGAATTTATCTAGAGAATTTGGAAATCAAGAGTGGCATTTGTTAGGACTATTTAACGAATAAAATTAAGCTGTTTACTCACAAATCATTATTTAATTGTAGTTATTTCAAAATATTTATATATTTAATGCAAACGGCGATGTTTGAAAACAAATGAGAAACGATAGGTACGCTTCTACTGCTTCTTTTGTTTATCACTGCAACCAGATCATACTATTTATTGCCAAAGGAACGCAATATTGTAAGAATGCTCTCTAGTGGAGAAAAAATGAAACATCAATCTGTATATTAATTCATTTCTGATGTCGTATGATGTAAATATTACAATTATATTTTTCTGGATTATTACCTGGGAAAAAATACATTTAAGAAAGTCAAACAGTGGTTTCTTTTTTTGGTGGTATAATAAATTGCTACAAATGTTGACATGTATGCACTATATATACAATCTGGTAGCCGTATTTCTTATAGGCTCAGTCACTGCAAAATAACGGTCAGACCTGTTCAGAATATTAAAAACGAGGAGCTTTGTTTAATATATGGTAATTATAACACTGATAAATATTTCGTGAAACACGACTCTGATTGGTTGTAAAACAGAAATCATTGAAACGTGATTGGTCATTGACTCCCATTTGGGGCATGAGTTAAATAGTCAATGAGAATCTATGAGACCGGAACAGGCCACATGGGCTTAATCCGTGATTGATGATGATGATCTAAGTTGTTAAACAGGATAATTAAATAAAATATTAATGTTCGTTTTTCGAACGAGAGATATTAACTCTATGACGATATTGAATCGTCAACTCTTATTTTTCTGGTCAATAAATGGTCTGCTAATTTATAGGGCCGAGATCGGAGTTCTATAGCTAGCGAGCTGGTGTGTGAGTCGGTATATTATTGTATTTGTTAATTTAGTAGGTTTCTCAGTATTTCACAACATCTTCATTCGCCCAATTAATAGACTGTCATTCTCTTCATCATCTCCCTGTCATTCCAATCTCCATCGTGCAATCGTTTTTCCTCATGCTCCTCAAAACATCATCAACCCACGTTATTTTTTATCGTCCTCTTCTTCTACCAATGGACCAGTCTAGCAATCTGGGAATATGTCTTCTGTCATTCCTTTTACATGACCATACCATTTTAATTGTTTTTTTATGACATCCAGAATTGAATTTTGAACATTCATATTTTGTTTAATTATACTGTTTCTCATTTTATCCCGTCTAGAAATTCCGGCCGAACGCCTCCAAAAGTCCACTTCTGCAGAATTAATTTACTTATTGTTCTAGATTGTAATCCCATGTTTTTGCACCGTATGCTATTGTACTCCTTATTATTGTATTAAAATGTTTGTTTTTTATTATATTATAATCATAATTAAACTTATATTATAATCCCATTAAACACCATTTAATTTTAATATTGCAGATTTGTTCTTATTTTTCATCTCATTAATTTTAGCACCATGACTCCCATTTGCACTAACTTTTGTCTCCAATTATACATATTTGTCACATGCCTTTATTTTTCCATGTAGTTTTCTAAAATAACATACTTTTATTTTTCTATTACCATATACTTCGTTTTGTCAAATTTATGTTTAATCCTTATTTTTCATATTCCTCGGTATATTATTCAACTTTAAAATTTTAATATAACATATTAATCAACGGAGAATATTGAACGGTCGCTATTTTATCAAGATCCTCTTGATATTATCAGGTGTATTAACTCATGCCCAAAATGACAGTCAATGACCAATCACATTTCAATGAATTTTGATTTACAACCCAATCACAATCGTTTTTCATCTCGATTTTATCAATTTAATTTTATGACTTTGAAATCAAGCTCATTTTTAAAATCCTGAATAGGTCAGACCATTATTTTGCAGTGATTGACTCTCTGAGAAATACGGCTACCCAATTGCATGCATATAGTGCAACAAACATGAGCAGCCACTGCAGAATTTTCTACTTCCCCTTTTTTTACATTCATTATGTGTTCTTTAGTTCTAATTGTTAAATTTATTTTTGTTTTCCCTATATATATATCTTTTCACAGTCTTCACATTTTATTTGATATATTCCTGATTTGTTACCATCATCAATCTTTTCATTTTTATCAAGGAGAGCAGGAATCAAGAATCAGAGCCGACTTACTTACTTACTCACTGGCACTATCGAAACCGTAGGTTCATGGCCGCGCAAACATAAGCTCTCCATACATCCCTATCCTGAGCTAATGCTTTCCAATCATTCCCTGTATAATCTACTTCCCTCAAATCATAGTTAATGTTATTTTCCCACCTCATTCTTGGTCTACCAATTGGGCGTTTTCCTTCTGGCTTTCCTACAAGAACCTTCCATGCAAGTCTTTCATTCCCCATACGTGCAACATGTCCTGCCCATCGCAGTCTACGAGACTTAACTGTTCTTATTATATCTGGCTTTCTATAAAGACCATGTAGTTCATTGTTATGTAGTCTTCTCCATTCATCTGTTTGTTCATCTCTCTTTGGTCCAAAAAATTTCCTAAGTACTTTATTTTCAAATACTTGTAATCTCCTTTCCTCCCTTAAAGTAAGTGTCCATGTTTCGCATCCATATAATTGACTTCCAATCAAAAAGTTTGTATTTACAAGATAAGTAATCTTTATAATAATAATTATAACCTCATTTATTATTATTTTATCTACAGTCGTAATAAGTTTAGCATCAATATAACTGGTAGAATAATAGTTTTATATATTTTCAATTTAACGTTTTTTGAAAGGAGTTGGGACATCAGGAGTCTGTGTAATGCATAATAGCACGCATTTCCAGAATTGAACTTGAAGTTCAACTTGAAGTTGATATCTAAATATAAGTATACTTTTTTTTTTATAAACGAACTAGCCAAAAAATAAATAAAATAATTAAACAAAAGTATTACATGGCATATCTACAATACAATTATTAATATTTACAATATATTTTAATTTACTATCGATTTAACGAATTAAATATAAAATATACAATATAGAAAAATAAGATAAAAATAGTATTAATGGCATAGAATAAATTAATTATTTAACAATAAGTAATTGTACAAGCGTGACATAAGTGTTGAGCGTGCGGCAACCCCTGATATCTTAAGGAAGGCAAATCCAGGAGTGGGCAGAAGCTACTGTGAAAGAAGTAAAGTGGGATTGTTAGCAGACTGTTATCTTGTGAGTCCCGCGCCGTAGCCGAGTGGTTAAGGCAAGAAGCCTTGGCGCAGAGCTACGGGACCTACGCTGGTTCGAGTCCCCATGGAGGAAGAAATTTTCTCATGGGACCGATGCCCACACAGCATCGTGAGGCATTTGGGTAGCTACAATAAATAGCGACTACTGCTTGAGAAAACTAGCTATAACGGCTGGAGGACTCAACATGCTGACTACATGTCACCCTTACACTGGCTAGATGATCGTCTACCTCTGTGGTTAACCCATGTGGATGTGAGGCCAGCAACGTTCTAGGGCTGTTGCGCTTGGATTTTTTGGAGTTATCTTGTGACCCAATGTTAATATAAAAAGAAGATAAGGTTCAACACACTGAATCTTCTTCAGACGAATGACAGATGCAGTGTATCGTAACAGCTGTTTGGAATGTTGGTTAAAATACATATTTATGAACATCGCATAAAACTTTGATAGTTTTATATAATGAACTAGCTAATACCCGGCGTGCGCTGCTACGCCCAAATAAATGAAAATTAATGTGCTTTTATTTTTACTTGAATAAGTAATAGGAAAAATAATTATAAAATTATATTTTTTAGATACCCCGTGCTGATTACCCGGCGTTGCCCGGGAATCTATTTAGCCCGATCTTCTCGACATAAATGAGCTGAAATACGAAAATTAATGTGTTTTATGTTTAGTTAAATTAGTTAGAGGAAAAATTTGTATCGTAATTATTTTTAGATACCTCGTGCTGTTTACCCGGCGTTGTCAAGGAATCTACTCATCCCGATATTCTTGGCATAAATGAGCTGAAAGACAAAAATTAATGTACTTCTTATGAATAGTTGAATAAGTAAAATGAAAAATAATTATAAATATATATCGTAATTATTTTAAGATTCCCCGTGCTGATTAGCCAGTGTTGCCCAGGAATCTATTTATCTCGATCTTCTTTGCATAAATGAGCTTAAAGATAAAATTCGTCATTGTAAGTTATCCGTAAAAGAATATCCGCCATGCTGGAATCTACGTACTGTCTCGATCTTCTTGGCATCAATGAACGACAAAAACGGTTATTGTGAGTTATCCGTAAGAGATAAACATATGCTGTCGCGGACTTTTTTCTAGAGCTTTTTGAGATATTCAATTCTGTGTATTAATTTTGTGTATTTGTTATGGTTTAGGCAGCGTAAGCCATTTAAGCGTCCAAAGAGATATTTTTTCACGTTTCCCGCTACAAAGGGATATTTTTAAGGATGTAGGAGTTGAATATCAGAAGTCTCTTATAGCCTATGTTCATCCCGGGAATCTCCTGAACAAAAAGCCCCATCACAATCGGAACAACGGTATGGCTGCGCATAAAGTACGAATAAACAAACCAACAAACAAACAAACATTAATTTTTATATATAAGATAAATATACTTAACGAATAAATTAGGAAAGAATGTTGCATCCATTTAAATATTTCACATTCTCTTTCATAGACATTTCTCTCTATATACTTTTTTCGAGGAATATCTTTAAATTATCTTAAGTAATGCCACGAGTGATTTCCAAATTATCAATAAATTCACGACTCACGCACGAAGTGAGGAGTAAATGTATCTAGTGAATTTGGAAATCAAGAGTGGCATTTGTTAGGACTATTTAGCAAATAAAATTAAGCTGTTTACTCACAAATCATTATTTAAGTATAGTTATTTTAAAATATTTATATATTCAATGTAAACGGCGATGTTTGAAAACAAATGAGTAACGATTGATACGCTTCATTTGCTTTTTTGTTCATCACTGCAATCAGATCACATTATTTATTGCCAAAGGAACGCGATATTGTAAGAATGCACTCTAGTGGAGAAAACATGAAACACATCAAACTGTATATTAATTCATTTCTGATGTCCTATAATGTAAATATGACAATTATATTTTCTGGAATGTTATTACCTGGGAAAAAATACATTTAAGAAAGTGTAAACAGTGGTTTCTTTTGGTAGTATAATCAATTGCTACAAATATGTTTATATTAACTCCCGCATGCGCTATGTGTTGACATTCATGCACTATATATACAATCTGGTAGCCGTATTTCTTACAGAGTCAGTCACTGCAAAGTAATGTTATGGCCTATTCAGAATGTTAAAATGGAGGTACTTATGATAAACTTTAGTTGATAAATTCTAGGCGAAACACGACTATGATTGGTTGTAAATGAAAAATCATTGAAATGTGATTGGTCATTGATTCCCATTTGGGACATGAGTTAAATAGTCGCAAATAACGAACGTTTATTAAGGTGATTTGATTTAGGTTATTAAGCTGCACATTAAATGTGGTGCTCAAGAGTATTCAGTGGTCATCTCCAGCGTACAACAAACTATCGCGGTTGAAACCCGAGTAACTTGTGGTTATAGTCTGAATCCCCAGCTTACCCACGTGGTTCTCTGCTTTGAATAATGAGCAGTGCATGCCTCTTTGATAAATATCCCGAAAAAATCGTAGGTTCATGGACGCCCGGATATAAGCTCTCCGTACATCCTCGGCTAATATATTCAGGCATTTTTGTATATAACGATATGTAACATAAAACCTTAGAATATGTACCTAATATGTAACACCGAAAATTAAAACAAACAATAAAAAACATTTAGAAAATAAACCATCCATAGCAATTCTGCCCGAGGGCAGGTCTTTCACTGCAATCATAGCATTTTCATGCTATGCTTTGCAGCTTTACTATGGAATTGTAGGTGTGGTAGTTTCCCGTTGCTTTCCACACCGGTGAAGGATGATGATGATGATAAGGATGGCCATATGATTTGGGGGACCGTTTGGGACTCAAAGTTTTCCTGACATTTGTCTTACAGGTGGGGAAAAACCCCGATAAAAACCTCACCCAGAGAAACTTCCCCGCCCGCGGATCGAACTCGTGTCCGCTGCGTGACAAGGCAGCACGTTACCTCGAGACCACAGCGGTGGAATTTAAAAATAATGTTATGTAAAAATAATAATAAAAAACAAGAAGTTTCCATGCCCCTTTTTTATTCCTCATTCGTGCCACATACCCTACCCATCGCAGTCTGCGAGACTTATCTGTTATTATATAAAGATCACTTAACTCGCTGTTAAGTAGTCTTCACATCAAAATATTAAATTCGGCCTCTAGGAATGTCGTCACAGCTACTGCACCTTTTATAGCGTTTTGTAGTAAAAGCAGAGTCCTGTACGGTATGCAGCCGGCCGCGCGTCGTAGAATAGTAGATATAAGGCTTGCCCATAGATGGCAGGAGTATCCAATATTTATCACCAGTGAAGTAACTGGTTGATTATAACAAATAAATTACACATATATACTAATTTATTTCATATTTCTCATCCCTAATATATTGTCATAATGGAGCGAGTAAATTGCTTCGATTTGAGATAGCAACAATTACCACGTGAATATGTTCAATTAATATACCAGAAGTTGTGCTTAGTTTACAAATTGTACGCCGTATTAAACTTCTACCGAGTGGCGTCTGAACAACAGCAACCACATAGATTATCAATTTCTGGATTCGATTTTAGGTTCATGCCTTAAAATCGATACTAATTTACTAACAAACGAGGAATTTGCATTTCTTAAACCATGATGAGTCCACTGCTGTGGTCTCGAGGTAGATCATAGCCTTCTTGTCACGCAGCGGGCCCGGGTTCGATTTCTTGTCGGGACAAACATCCTGGGTGCGATTTTTCCGGAGCTTTTTCTCACTTTTAAGACAAATGTCAGGAATTTTTGAGGTCATAATGGTTCCCGAACATCATCTGGCCCATTATCATCATCCGTCGATGTGAAAGCAATGGCATGGTACCACACGTATAATTTTGTAGTAAAGCTGCAAAGAATACATGTCGTAGCAGAACACTAAAATGGAATGTATGGATACATGGGTATATTTTATGATTTATATATTTAAATGTCGATTTTTTACCAGTTTTTTTTTTAGCTATTTGAACTTGTTTGGGAGGTAATAGAGATTGTCTATTGTGGTTTGTATTCACATGTCTTTCCCTAATGCAACATATAATATTTAATTAAATGTAAAATGATAATTAATTATAAAACTGGTTACTGTAATGATTTTGCAACCAGCAGCGTCAATCCCAGCCAATTATTAGTTACGACGCTTGCCAGTGATTTTGAAGAACGTGGGATTAATCCATCCAGTATATATTAATTTTAGAGGCGTTATGATCCTGAGAATGCCTTCCTTCGGAAAGGAACTAAAGCTGCGAGTTTAATGTTTTAAATTTTATGGAACATAAAACAAACTCGGCTACTCCATGTTAGTTTCGTGGTGGCATCCCTCGACCCGACCCTGAGTTGGACAGGAGTTGAGGATATTTTATTTAAAAGAAACTCTAGCCTGAAAATAATGTATCTTTCACCTTTAATGGCCCACATTTGAATTTTAAACACTAATGATCAAGGTAAGAGCTAAAATAATTGTGGAGGGAAAACCTATTGATCAAGTGAACCATTTAAATACCTGGGTTATGAAATCTCCTATTTAAAAATGAAGATCTGTTTAACAAACGTAATAATAAATTTAATTATATATGTGGCCACAATTAAAATAATTTAAAAACACAAGAATGGAAACTAAACAAAACTAAAATATTATAAAGCAATGGCAGTCCCCTTATAATTGTATGGTAGTGAATTTTGGGTTTTAACTAAAAGAGAAGAAGATCATAGAAGCAGCTGAAATGAGATTTCTGAGAAATGTGGCTGGCTGCAAACTACTAGATAAAAGAAGAAGTGAAGATATTAGAAATAAGCTATATATTTTAAACTTTTAGATAAAATAAAAAAAAACTAAAAAAAACTGGAAAGAACATGTTCAAAGAATGAAAGATGATCGAATTCCAAAAATGATACTTTAATTAGAACCAAGAGGAGCAGGAATTTTGGTAGACCAAAAAGAGATTTTCAATGAGAATCATGAGACCGGAACAGGCCACATGGGCTTAATCCGTGATTGATGATGATGATCTAAGTTGTTTAAACAGGATAATTAAATAAAATATTAATGTTCGTTTTTCGAACGAGAGATATTAACTCTATGACGATATTGAATCGTCAACTCTTATTTTTCTGGTCAATAAATGGTCTGCTAATTTATAGGGCCGAGATCGGAGTTCTATAGCTAGCGAGCTGGTGTGTGAGTCGGTATATTATTGTATTTGTTAATTTAATAGGTTTCTCAGTATTTCACACATCTTCATTCGCCCAATTAATAGACTGTCATTCTCTTCATCATCTCCCTGTCATTCCAATCTCCATCGTGCAATCGTTTTTCCTCATGCTCCTCAAAACATCATCAACCCACGTTATTTTTTATCGCTCTTCTTCTACCAATGGACCAGTCTAGCAATCTGGGAATATGTCTTCTGTCATTCCTTTTACATGACCATACCATTTTAATTGTTTTTTTATGACATCCAGAATTGAATTTTGAACATTCATATTTTGTTTATTATACTGTTTCTCATTTTATCCCGTCTAGAAATTCCGGCCGAACGCCTCCAAAAGTCCACTTCTGCAGGAATTAATTTACTTATTGTTCTAGATTGTAATCCCATGTTTTTGCACCGTATGCTATTGTACTCCTTATTATTGTATTAAAATGTTTGTTTTTTATTATATTATAATCATAATTAAACTTATATTTAATCCCATTAAACACCATTTAATTTTTAATTTGCAGATTTGTTTCTTATTTTTCATCTCATTAATTTTAGCACCATGACTCCCATTTGCACTAACTTTTGTCTCCAATTATACATATTTGTCACTGCCTTTATTTTTCCATGTAGTTTTCTAAAATAACATACTTTTATTTTTCTATTACCATATACTTCGTTTTGTCAAATTTATGTTTAATCCTTATTTTTCATATTCCTCGGTATATTATTCAACTTTAAAATTTTAATATAACATATTAATCAACGGAGAATATTGAACGGTCGCTATTTTATCAAGATCCTCTTGATATTATCAGGTGTATTAACTCATGCCCAAAATGGCAGTCAATGACCAATCACATTTCAATGAATTTTGATTTACAACCCAATCACAATCGTTTTTCATCTCGATTTTATCAATTTAATTTTATGACTTTGAAATCAAGCTCATTTTTAAAATCCTGAATAGGTCAGACCATTATTTTGCAGTGATTGACTCTCTGAGAAATACGGCTACCCAATTGCATGCATATAGTGCAACAAACATGAGCAGCCACTGCAGAATTTTCTACTTCCCCTTTTTTTACATTCCTTATGTGTTCTATAGTTCTAATTGTTAAATTTATTTTTGTTTTCCCTATATATATATCTTTTCGCAGTCTTCACATTTTATTTGATATATTCCTGATTTGTTACCATCATCAACTTTTTCATTTTTATCAAGGAGAGCAGGAATCAAGAATCAGAGCCGACTTACTTACTTACTCACTGGCACTATCGAAACCGTAGGTTCATTGGCCGCGCAAACATAAGCTCTCCATACATCCCTATCCTGAGCTAATGCTTTCCAATCATTCCCTGTATAATCTACTTCCCTCAAATCATAGTTAATGTTATTCTCCCACCTCATTCTTGGTCTACCAATTGGGCGGTTTCCTTCTGGCTTTCCTACAAGAACCTTCCATTCAAGTCTTTCATTCCCCATACGTGCAACATGCTCTGCCCATCGCAGTCTACGAGACTTAACTGTTCTTATTATATCTGGCTTTCTATAAAGACCATGTAGTTCATTGTTATGTAGTCTTCTCCATTCATCTGTTTGTTCATCTCTCTTTGGTCCAAAAAAATTCCTAAGTACTTTATTCTCAAATACTTGTAATCTCCTTTCCTCCCTTAAAGTAAGTGTCCATGTTTCGCATCCATATAATATAACTGGTAGAATAATAGTTTTATATATTTTCAATTTAACGTTTTTTGAAAGGAGTTGGGACGTCAGGAGTCTGTGTAATGCATAATAGCACGCATTTCCAGAATTGAACTTGAAGTTCAACTTGAAGTTGATATCTAAATATAAGTATACTTTTTTTTTATAAACGATACTAGCCAAAAAATAAATAAAATAAATAAACAAAAGTATTACATGGCATACCTACAATACAATTATTAATATTTACAATATATTTTAATTTACTATCGATTTAACGAATTAAATATAAAATATACAATATAGAAAAATAAGATAAAAATAGTATTAATGGCATAGAATAAATTAATTATTTAACAATAAGTAATTGTACAAGCGTGACATAAGTGTTGAGCGTGCGGCAACCCCTGATATCTTAAGGAAGGCAAATCCAGGAGTGGGCAGAAGCTACTGTGAAAGAAGGTAAAGTGGGATTGTTAGCAGACTGTTATCTTGTGAGTCCCGCGCCGTAGCCGAGTGGTTAAGGCAAGAAGCCTTGGCGCAGAGCTACGGGACCTACGCTGGTTCGAGTCCCCATGGAGGAAGAAAAATTTTCTCATGGGACCGATTGCCCACACAGCATCGGGAGGCATTTGGGTAGCTACAATAAATAGCGACTACTGCTTGAGAAAACTAGCTATAACGGCTGAGAGGACTCAACATGCTGACTACATGTCAACCCTTACACTGGCTAGATGATCGTCTACCTCTGTGGTTAACCCATTGGATGTGAGGCCAGCAACGTTCTAGGGCTGTTGCGCTTGGATTTTTTGGAGTTATCTTGTGACCCAATGTTAATATAAAAAGAAGATAAGGTTCAACACACTGAATCTTCTTCAGACGAAATGACAGATGCAGTGTATCGTAACAGCTGTTTGGAATGTTGGTTTAAAATACATATTTATGAACATCGCATAAAACTTTGATAGTTTTATATAATGAACTAGCTAATACCCGGCGTGCGCTGCTACGCCCAAATAAATGAAAATTAATGTGCTTTTATTTTTACTTGAATAAGTAATAGGAAAAATAATTATAAAATTATATTTTTTAGATACCCCGTGCTGATTACCCGGCGTTGCCCGGGAATCTATTTAGCCCGATCTTCTCGACATAAATGAGATTGAAATACGAAAATTAATGTGTTTTATGTTTAGTTAAATTAGTTATAGAGGAAAAATTTGTATCGTAATTATTTTTAGATACCTCGTGCTGTTTAACCCGGCGTTGTCAAGGAATCTACTCATCCCGATATTCTTGGCATAAATGAGCTGAAAGACAAAAATTAATGTACTTCTTATGAATAGTTGAATAAGTAAAATGAAAAATAATTATAAATATATATCGTAATTATTTTTAAGATTCCCCGTGCTGATTAGCCAGTGTTGCCCAGGAATCTATTTATCTCGATCTTCTTTGCATAAATGAGCTTAAAGATAAAATTCGTCATTGTAAGTTATCCGTAAAAGAATATCCGCCATGCTGGAATCTACGTACTGTCTCGATCTTCTTGGCATCAATGAACGACAAAAACGGTTATTGTGAGTTATATCCGTAAGAGAGATAAACATATGCTGTCGCGGACTTTTTTCTAGAGCTTTTTGAGATATTCAATTCTGTGTATTAATTTTGTGTATTTGTTATGGTTTAGGCAGCGCGTAAGCCATTTAAGCGTCCAAAGAGTATATTTTTTCACGTTTCCCGCTACAAAGGGATATTTTTAAGGATGTAGGAGTTGAATATCAGAAGTCTCCTTATAGGCCTATGTTCATCCCGGGAATCTCCTGAACAAAAAGCCCCATCACAATCGGAACAACGGTATGGCTGCGCATAAAGTACGAATAAACAAACCAACAAACAAACAAACATTAATTTTTATATATAAGATAAATATACTTAACGAATAAATTAGGAAAGAATGTTGCATCCATTTAAATATTTCACATTCTCTTTCATAGACATTTCTCTCTATATACTTTTTTCGAGGAATTATCTTTAAAATTATCTTAAGTAATGCCACGAGTGATTTCCAAATTATCAATAAATTCACGACCTCACGCACGAAGTGAGGAGTAAATGTATCTAGTGAATTTGGAAATCAAGAGTGGCATTTGTTAGGAACTATTTAGCAAATAAAATTAAGCTGTTTACTCACAAATCATTATTTAAGTTATAGTTATTTTAAAATATTTATATATTCAATGTAAACGGCGATGTTTGAAAACAAATGAGTAACGATTGATACGCTTCATTTGCTTTTTTGTTCATCACTGCAATCAGATCACATTATTTATTGCCAAAGGAACGCGATATTGTAAGAATGCACTCTAGTGGAGAAAACATGAAACACATCAAACTGTATATTAATTCATTTCTGATGTCCTATAAATGTAAATATGACAATTATATTTTCTGGAATGTTATTACCTGGGAAAAAATACATTTAAGAAAGTGTAAACAGTGGTTTTCTTTTGGTAGTATAATCAATTGCTACAAATATGTTTATATTAACTCCCGCATGCGCTATGTGTTGACATTCATGCACTATATTAACAATCTGGTAGCCGTATTTCTTACAGAGTCAGTCACCTGCAAAAGTAATGTTATGGCCTATTCAGAATGTTAAAATGGAGGTACTTATGATAAACTTTAGTTGATAAATTCTAGGCGAAAACACGACTATGATTGGTTGTAAATGAAAAATCATTGAAATGTGATTGGTCATTGATTCCCATTTGGGACATGAGTTAAATAGTCGCAAATAACGAACGTTTATTAAGGTGATTTGATTTAGGTTATTAAGCTGCACATTAAATGTGGTGCTCAAGAGTATTCAGTGGTCATCTCCAGCGTACAACAAACTATCGCGGGTTGAAACCCGAGTAACTTGTGGTTATAGTCTGAATCCCCCAGCTTACCCACGTGGTTCTCTGCTTTGAATAATGAGCAGTGCATGCCTCTTTGATAAATATCCCGAAAAAATCGTAGGTTCATGGACGCCCGGATATAAGCTCTCCGTACATCCTCGGCTAATATATTCAGGCATTTTTGTATATATACGATATGTAACATAAAAACCTTAGAATATGTACCTAATATGTAACACCGAAAATTAAAACAAACAATAAAAACATTTAGAAAATAAACCATCCATAGCAATTCTGCCCGAGGGCAGGTCTTTCACTGCAATCATAGCATTTTCATGCTATGCTTTGCAGCTTTACTATGGAATTGTAGGTGTGGTAGTTTCCCGTTGCTTTCCACACCGGTGAAGGATGATGATGATGATAAGGATGGCCATATGATTTGGGGGACCGTTTGGGACTCAAAGTTTTCCTGACATTTGTCTTACAGGTGGGGAAAAACCCCGATAAAAACCTCACCCAGAGAAACTTCCCCGCCCGCGGATCGAACTCGTGTCCGCTGCGTGACAAGGCAGCATCACGTTACCTCGAGACCACAGCGGTGGAATTTAAAAATAATGTTATTGTAAAAATAATAATAAAAAACAAGAAGTTTCCATGCCCCTTTTTTATTCCTCATTCGTGCCACATACCCTACCCATCGCAGTCTGCGAGACTTATCTGTTATTATATAAAGATCACTTAACTCGCTGTTAAGTAGTCTTCACATCAAAATATTAAATTCGGCCTCTAGGAATGTCGTCACAGCTACTGCACCTTTTATAGCGTTTTGTAGTAAAAGCAGAGTCCTGTACGGTATGCAGCCGGCCGCGCGTCGTAGAAGTAGTAAAGGCTTGCCCATAGATGGCAGGAGTATCCAATAGTTATCACCAGTGAAGTAACTGGTTGATTATAACAAATAAATTACACATATATACTAATTTATTTCATATTTCTCATCCCTAATATATTGTCATAATGGAGCGAGTAAATTGCTTCGATTTGAGATAGCAACAATTACCACGTGAATATGTTCAATTAATATACCAGAAGTTGTGCTTAGTTTACAAATTGTACGCCGTATTAAACTTCTACCGAGTGGCGTTTGAACAACAGCAACCACATAGATTATCAATTTCTGGATTCGATTTTAGGTTCATGCCTTAAAATCGATACTAATTTACTAACAAACGAGGAATTTGCATTTCTTAAACCATGGTGAGTCCACTGCTGTGGTCTCGAGGTAGATCATAGCCTTCTTGTCACGCAGCGGGCCCGGGTTCGATTTCTTGTCGGGACAAACATCCTGGGTGCGATTTTTCCGGAGCTTTTTCTCACTTTTAAGACAAATGTCAGGAATTTTTGAGGTCATAATGGTTCCCGAACACATCATCTGGCCCATTATCATCATCCGTCGATGTGAAAGCAATGGCATGGTACCACACGTATAATTTTGTAGTAAAGCTGCAAAGAATACATGTCGTAGCAGAACACTAAAATGGAATGTATGGATACATGGGTATATTTTATGATTTATATATTTAAATGTCGATTTTTTACCAGTTTTTTTTTTAGCTATTTGAACTTGTTTGGGAGGTAATAGAGATTGTCTATTGTGGTTTGTATTCACATGTCTTTCCCTAATGCAACATATAATATTTAATTAAATGTAAAATGATAATTAATTATAAAACTGGTTACTGTAATGATTTTGCAACCAGCAGCGTCAATCCCAGCCAATTATTAGTTACGACGCTTGCCAGTGATTTTGAAGAACGTGGGATTAATCCATCCAGTATATATTAATTTTAGAGGCGTTATGATCCTGAGAATGCCTTCCTTCGGAAAGGAACTAAAGCTGCGAGTTTAATGTTTTAAATTTTATGGAACATAAAACAAACTCGGCTACTTCCATGTTAGTTTCGTGGTGGCAATCCCTCGACCCGACCCTGAGTTGGACAGGAGTTGAGGATATTTTATTTAAAAGAAACTCTAGCCTGAAAATAATGTATCTTTGACCTTTAATGCCCACATTTGAATTTTAACACTAATGATCAAGGTAAGAGCTAAAATAATTGTGGAGGGAAAACCTATTGAACAAGTGAACCATTTAAATACCTGGGTTATGAAATCTCCTATTTAAAAATGAAGATCTGTTTAACAAACGTAATAAATTTAATTATATATGTGGCACAATTAAAATAATTTAAAAACACAAGAATGGAAACTAAACAAAACTAAAATATTATAAAGCAATGGCAGTCCCCTTATAATTGTATGGTAGTGAATTTTGGGTTTTAACTAAAAGAGAACAGAAGATCATAGAAGCAGCTGAAATGAGATTTCTGAGAAATGTGGCTGGCTGCAAACTACTAGATAAAAGAAGAAGTGAAGATATTAGAAATAAGCTATATATTTTAAACTTTTAGATAAAGTAAAAAAAAAACTAAAAAAACTGGAAAGAACATGTTCAAAGAATGAAAGATGATCGAATTCCAAAAATGATACTTAATTATGAAATCAAGAGGAGGCAGGATTTTTTGTAGACCAAAAAAGAGATTTTCAATGAGAATCTATGAGACCGGAACAGGCCACATGGGCTTAATCCGTGATTGATGATGATTGATTCTAAGTTGTTAAACAGGATAATTAAATAAAATATTAATGTTCGTTTTTCGAATGAGAGATATTTAACTCTATGACGATATTGAATCGTCAACTCTTATTTTTCTGGTCAATAAATGGTCTGCTAATTTATAGGGCCGGAGATCGAGAGTTCTATAGCTAGCGAGCTGGTGTGTGCGTCGGTATATTATTGTATTTGTTAATTTAATAGTGTTTCTCAGTATTTCACAACATCTTCATTCGCCCAATTAATAGACTGTCATTCTCTTCATCATCTCCCTGTCATTCCAATCTCCATCGTGCAATCGTTTGTTTCCTCATGCTCCTCAAAACATCATCAACCCACGTTTTTTTTTATCGTCCTCTTCTTCTACCAATGGACCAGTCTAGCAATCTGGGAATATGTCTTCTGTCATTCCTTTTACATGACCATACCATTTTTAATTGTTTTTTTTTATGACATCCAGAATTGAATTTTGAACATTCATATTTTGTTTAATTATACTGTTTTCTCATTTTAATCCCGTCTAGAAATTCGCCGGCCGAACGCCTCCAAAAGTCCACTTCTGCAAATTAATTTACTTATTGTTCTAGATTGTAAATCCCATGTTTTTGCACCGTATGCTATTGTACTCCTTATTATTGTATTAAAATGTTTGTTTTTTATTATATTATAATCTTAATTAAACTTATATTATAATCCCATTAAACACCATTTAATTTTAATATTGCAGATTTGTTCTTATTTTTCATCTCATTAATTTTAGCACCATGACTCCCATTTGCACTAACTTTTGTCTCCAATTATACATATTTGTCACATGCCTTTATTTTTCCATGTAGTTTTCTAAAATAACATACTTTTATTTTTCTATTACCATATACTTCGTTTTGTCAAATTTATGTTTAATCCTTATTTTTCATATTCCTCGGTATATTATTCAACTTTAAAATTTTAATATAACATATTAATCAACGGAGAATATTGAACGGTCGCTATTTTATCAAGATCCTCTTGATATTATCAGGTGTATTTAACTCATGCCCAAAATGGCAGTCAATGACCAATCACATTTCAATGAATTTTGATTTACAACCCAATCACAATCGTTTTTCATCTCGATTTTATCAATTTAATTTTATGACTTTAAAATCAAGCTCATTTTTAAAATCCTGAATAGGTCAGAACCATTATTTTGCAGTGATTGACTCTCTGAGAAATACGGCTACCCAATTGCATGCATATAGTGCAACAAACATGAGCAGCCACTGCCAGAATTTTCTACTTCCCCTTTTTTTACATTCATTATGTGTTCTTTAGTTCTAATTGTTAAATTTATTTTTGTTTTCCCTTATATATATATCTTTTCACAGTCCTTCACATTTTATTTGATATAATTCCTGATTTGTTACCATCATCAATCTTTTCATTTTTATCAAGGAGAGCAGGAATCAAGAATCAGAGCCGACTTACTTACTTACTCACTGGCACTATCGAAACCGTAGGTTTCATGGCCGCGCGAACATAAGCTCTCCATACATCCCTATCCTGAGCTAATGCTTTCCAATCATTCCCTGTATAATCTACTTCCCTCAAATCATAGTTAATGTTATTCTCCCACCTCATTCTTGGTCTACCAATTGGGCGGTTTCCTTCTGGCTTTCCTACAAGAACCTTCCATTCAAGTCTTTCATTCCCCATACGTGCAACATGCTCTGCCCGTCGCAGTCTACGAGACTTAACTGTTTCTTATTATATCTGGCTTTCTATAAAGACCATGTAGTTCATTGTTATGTAGTCTTCTCCATTCATCTGTTTGTTCATCTCTCTTTGGGTCCAAAAAAATTCCTAAGTACTTTATTCTCAAATACTTGTAATCTTCCTTTCCTCCCTTAAAGTAAGTGTCCATGTTTCGCATCCATATAATATAACTGGTAGAATAATAGTTTTATATATTTTCAATTTAACGTTTTTTGAAAGGAGTTGGGACGTCAGGAGTCTGTGTAATGCATAATAGCACGCATTTCCAGAATTGAACTTGAAGTTCAACTTGAAGTTGATATCTAAAGATAAGTATACTTTTTTTTTATAAACGATACTAGCCAAAAACCCGGCGTGCGCTGCTACGCCTAAATAAATGAAAAGTAATGCGCTTTTATGTTTAGTTGAATAAGTAATAGGAAAAATAATTATAAGATTATATATTTAGATACCCCGTTGCTGTATTACCCGGCGTTTGCTCGGGAATCTACTTTACCCCGATCTTCTTGACATAAATGTGCTGAAATTTAACGAAAATTTATGTGTTTTTATGTTTAGTTAAATAAGTTAGAGGAAACATTTATATCGTAATTATTTTTAGATACCCCGTGCTGTTTTTACCCGGCTTTGTCAGGGAATCTACTCTTCCCGATATTCTTGGCATAAATGAGCTGAAAGACAAAACATTAATGTAGGCCTACTTATTATGATTAGTTTGAATAAGTTTTAAATGTAAAAATAATTATACGTGTATATCTTAATTATTTTAAGATTCCTCGTGCTGATTGGCCAGTGTTGCCCGAGAATCTACATTATGTCGCATAAATGAGCTTTAAAGACAAAATTCGTCATTGTAAGTTATCCGTAAAGAATATCCGCAATGCTGGAATCTACTGTACTTGTCTTGATCTTCTTGGCATCAATGAAAGACAAAAACGGTTATTGTGTGTTATCCGTAAGAGATAAACATATGCTGTCGCGGACTTTTTTCTAGAGGCTTTTTGAGATTATCCAATTCTGTGTACATTAATTTTATGTATTTTCTTATGGTTTAGGAGGCAGCGTAATCCATTTAAGCGTCCAAAGAACTACGTTTTTTCACGTTTTCCACTACAAAGGGAGATTTTTAAGGGTGCAGGAGGTTGAGTATCACAACTCTTATAGCCTATGATTATCCCGTGAATCTCCTGAACATTTTGTCAAAAAGCCCCATCACAGTCGGCTTAACGGTATGGCCGCGCATAACGTACGAACAAACAAGCAAACCAACAAACAAACAAACATTCATTTCTATATATAAGATAAATATACTAAACGAATAAATTAGGGAAGATTCCATAAAAAGAAGTGAACATTGCATCCATTTTAATATTTCACTTTCACTGAAATTTCTCTCTACATACTTTTTTCGAGGGATATCTTTAAATTATCGCAAATAACGAACGTTTATTAAGGTGATTTGATTTAGGTTATTAAGTTGCACATAAAATTTAGGTTATTAAGTTGCACATAAAATGTGGTGCCCAGCGTACAACAAACTATCGCGGTTGAAACCCTAGTCACTGAGCTCTAGCGAACTTGTGGCTACACTCTGAATCCCCAGCTTACCCACGTGGTTCTCTGCTTTGAATAATGAGCAGTGCATGCCTCTTTGATAAAAGTCCCGAAACCGTAGGTTCATGGACGCCCGGATATAAGTTATCCGTACATCCGTACCCTCAGCTAATATACCCAATCATTCTCTGTATATAAAGAAAGATATGTAACATAAAACATTAGAATATGTAATACCGAAAATTAAAACAAACATTAAAAACGTTTTTAAAATAATCCATCAATAGTAATTCTGCCCGAGAGCTGGTCTTTCACTGCAATCGTAGCATTTCCATGTTATGTTTGCAGCTTTACTAGGGAATTATAGGTGTGGTAGCTTCCCGTTGCTTTCCACACCGGTGAAGGATGATGATGATGATGATTGCCATATGATTTCGGGAACCGTTTGGGCCTTAAAGTTTTCCTGACATTTGTCTTACAGGTGAGGAAAAACCCCGATAAAAACCTCACCCGGAGAAACTGCCCCGACCGGGGATCGAACTCGGGTCCGCTGCGTGACAAGGCAGCACGCTACCTCGAAACCACAGCGGTCGACTTTAAAAATAATGTTATGTAAAAATAATAATAAAAAAACAAGAAGTTTCCATGCCCCTTTTGTATTCCCCATTTATGCCACATACCCTGCCCATCGCAGTCTACGAGACTTATCTGTTATTATATAAAGATCATGTAACTCGCTATTAAGTAGTCTTCACATCAAAATATTAAATTCGGCTTCTAGGAATGTCGTCACAGCTACTGCACCGTTCTGTAGTAAAAGCAGAGTCCTGTGCAGTATGCAGCCGACCGCGCGTCGTAGGAGTAGTAAAGGCTTGACCATAGATGGCACCACTATCCAATAATTATCACCAGTGAAGTAACTGGTTGATTATAACAAATAAATTACATACATATACTAATTTATCTCATTTCTCATCCCTAATATGCTGTCTTAACGGAGCGAGTAAATCGCTTCGATTTGATATCGCGACAATTAACACGTGAATATTTTCAATTAATATACAAGAAGTTGTGACTAGTTGGAAAATTCTACGCCGTATTTAAGTGCAACCGCTAGGTCCTAGCAATTACCTTTCCAATGTGTTTCCCCTGTTTCAATTTTTGGATTCGATTTTAGGTCTTGAGGCTTAAAATTGATATTACCTTAAAAAGAAGCGAATAAATGTTTGAAAACCGAGCTAGCAAGGCTTTTAAATTCCGAGATTGTGTAAAACAATTCATAAACGTGAAATTTACCTTCCTTAAATAATGGTTAGTTCACCGCCGTGGTCTCGAGGTAGCGCATGCCTTGACACGCAGCGGACCCGGGTTCGATTTCCGGTCGGAATAAGCCTGCTGGGTGAGATGTTTTCGGAGCCTTTCCTCACTTATAAGACAAATGTCAGGAACGTTTGAGGTCCAAACGGTTCCCGAACGCCATCTATCATTATCATCATCCGCCGGTGTGAAAGCAATGGCAAAGTACCACACCTATAATTTCGTAGTAAAGTCGCAAAGCATAGCATGTCCTAGAGCAGAACACTAAAATGGAATGTATGGATACATGGGTATATTTTATTATTTATATATTTAAATGTCGACTTTTTACCAGTTTTTTTAGCTATTTGAACTTGTTTGGGAGGTAATAGAGATTGTCTATTGTGGTTTGTATTCACATGTCTTTCGCTAATGCAACATATAATATTTAATTAATTGTAAAATGATAATTAATTATAAAACTGGTCACGGTGATGAATTTCAAATCCCAGTCAATTATTAGTTACGACGCTTGCCTCTGATTTTGATGATCACGGGATCAAGCCATACAGGATATATTAATTTTAGAGGCATAATGGTCCTGAGAATGCCTTCCTTCGGAAAGGAACTAAAGCTGTGGGTTTAATATTATAAATTTTAAGGAACTTAAAACAAACTCCGTCACTCCATGTTAGTTTCGTGGTGGACGAAACGGATTGGGCAGGTTTTTCTCGGGGTTTTCTCCCGCATACCCCTGCCACAATTTCATTCCACCGTTTCTCCACACTCATCTCATCCATTTCGTTTCATTTCATTAATCTGCCCCGGCGATGGTTCGTCAGGCGTGGTCGGCCGGCACCCTTGTAATTCACAGACTTCTATATGGGGGGTTCATCTTATCTCATCCCTCGACCCGACCCTGCTTTGGACAGAAGTTGAGTATATTTTATTTAAAAGAAACTCTAGCCTGAAAATAATATATATTTGACCTTTAATGCCCAAATTTGAATTTTAACACTAATGATCTAAGTGAGAGCTAAAATAATTCTCGAGAGGAAACCCATTGAACAAGTGAACCATTTTAAATACCTGGGTTATGAAATCTCCTATTTAAAAATGAAGATCTGTTTAATAAACTTAATACATTTAATTATATATGTGCACAATTATAAGAATATTTAAAAACACAAAAATGGAAACTAAACAAATCTTAAATTTTATAAAGCAGTGGCAGTCCCCTTACTATTTTATGGTAGTGAATTTTGGGTTTTAACTAAAAGAGAAGAGAAGATCATAGAAGTAGCTGAAATGAGATCCTGAGAAGTGTAGCTGGCTGCAAACTTCTAGATAAAAGAAGAAGTGAAGATATTAGGAATGAGCTAAATATTTTAAACTTTTAGATAAAATATAAAAATCTAGAAAAAAACTGGAAAGAACATGTTCAAAGAATGAAAGATGAAAGCATTCAAAAATGATACTTACAGTCCAGCCATTTGGTTCTAAAAATAGAGGTTACCTGGAAAGTTTTCCGGGAGTTTTGAAGATTTGTAATTTTATAGATTTCGAAGTGCTCTTTCCGAATTTCAACTTTGCCATCTCGTATCTTTGCCACTCGCGCCGCCATATTGGAAAAATGGCGCCTAAAAGCAGTTTTTTTACAATATCTCCTTTCCGAGTCATTACACGATAAAAACATTTATACACAAAATAAGACTAGAGAAAATTTCCTACAATTCATGTAATAACCTTTGTTTTCTTGAAATCAATAGCTTCGGCGTTGTCAAAAAACTGTTTTTAGGCGCCACTTTTTCAATACGGCGGCGCGAGCGGCAAAGATACGAGGTGGCAAAGTTGAAATTCGGAAATAGCATATCGAAATCTCTAAAATTAGCCATTATCAAAACTCCCGGAAAACTTTCCAGGCAAAACTACCAAATGACTGTACTATTAATTACAAACCAAAAGGAGACAGGAATGTTGCTAGACCGAAAAAGAGATGGATTCTATGAGACCGGAACAAGCCACATGGGCTTAATCCGTGATTGTTGATGATGATGATGATGATGATGATGATGATGATTATGATGATGATTAAATCACAAGGTGGAATGTAAAATCTAAGGACAGAATCGTCTGGAGGAGGTCAGTGGAGAAGGAGAAGGTCCGCATTAGACTGTAGTGGCACCTAAGAAGAAGAAGAAGAAGAAGAAGAAGAACGGACACAGTATTTTGGGTCAAATTACTTTATTTATGCCAATTTTGGACTTTACTTATTCATGAACCTTGGTTCAATTATTTTTGCATAATTATTTGAAAGGGTCATTTTTTAGACTAGCTGGCTGTTGTATTTTCATAAATGATAAACTAAAATAAAATACTAACGGATTAAATGTATTTTATAATTCAAAACACACCTGTATAAACAATACTGATATTAGGTCTTGTGGTAGAATTCACTGATGAAACACATGATAACACAAATGTTAGATAAATGCTAAATAAATATCGTGGCTGATGTTAAAAACATCACATCAAATAAACAAATATAAAACGGCTGAATTAAAATAATATGTCACTAGTAAAGTTAAAATCAATCGCATCAATGCGTTTCACAATTCAAAAATTCAAAACATAAGAAAAAGTAAATTGATTTCTAAATTGTAGTTGTGCTAGTTATCCTCTTCAATCCTTTTATACTGGTATATGCTATAAGGGTAATCTTATTACAGTGACGTCAGGGATCGGGTGAACGTGTTCATACAGAAGTAATATATATATATATATATATATATATAGGCTGTTATGGGAATACTATAGGTAGGGTTCCAAAAGGCATACGATTCAATTAAGAGGGAGAAGTTATGTAGTATCCTGCTAGAGTTCGGAATTCCTAAAAAGTTAGTCAGACTTACACGAATGTGTCTAAATGGCACAAAGAATAGGGTGCGTGTAGACAAACAGTTTTCGGATACTTTTGAAATCCACAATGGGTTGAAGCAAGGAGATGCACTATCTCCTCTACTATTTAATTTTGTACTAGAGCATGCCTACAACTCAATGGTATTAATAAGCTGTTAGTTTATGCTGATGATGTAGTACTATTGGCCGATAGCGAGGAGATACTAAAGGCCAACACGCACACACTACTGAGTAACACTAAGAAATTGGGACTGGAAGTAAATATCAATAAAACTAAATATATGGTCACACATAAAAATACATTAAAATAATGGAAATGGACAGCTGGTGACAAATGAGAGAAGTTTTGAGGAAGTGGCTGAATTCAAATACCTAGGAACAATAATCACAAACAGGAATGAGATGCACAAGGAAATTAAACATAGGGTAAATTCTGGAAATGCATGTTATTATGCATTACAGAGACTCTTGACTTCCCAACTCCTTTCAAAAAACGTTAAACTGAAAATATATAAAACTATTATTCTACCAGTTATATTATATGGATGCGAAACATGGACTCTTACTTTAAGGCAGGAAAGGAGATTACGAGTATTTGAGAATAAAATTCTTAGGAAAATTTTTGGACCAGAGAGAGATGAACAGACAGGTGAATGGAGAAGACTGCATAACAATGAATTACATGGTCTTTATAGGAAGCCAGATATAATGAGAACAGTTAAGTCTCGTAGACTACGATAGGCAGGACATGTGGCACGAATGGGGAATGAAAGACGTGCATGGAAGCTTCTTGTAGGAAAACCAGAGGGAAAACGCCCAGTTGGTAGACCAAGAATGATGTGGGCGAATAACATTAACTATGATTTAAGGGAAGTAGATTATACAGGGGATGATTGGAAAGCATTAGCTCAGGATAGGGATATATGGACAGCGTATGTCCGCGCGGCCATGAATCTACGGGTTCGATAGTGTCAGTGAGTTAGTGAGGGTGTTTCATATATTACGCAAATTTTAAAAATGAACTAATTAAAAATGCATCTAAATATTTTTTCTATTTTCATTTACATACACTCCCATTTAAGTGCGGCACGTGTTCACCTCCACTGTCTCGGCAGGCAGTTACTCGATCTATGAAGTTCCCTCAGTCTGTGATCTCAATTCGTGGCGACTTGGAATGGTCTCATAGATAGATAGATGGAAAGCTCTGCGGCCATCACTTAAGTGTTGGCGGTGAGCGATCCATTTTGGTCCTCCTTAATAAGTAGAACCCCGGGTTCCTGTAAAATACATTAGCCCCGGTTTAAATTTTGAATTTAATTTTGAAGTTAATTAGCAGAGTGAAGTCGGAAGCGGACCTTTTGGGGTTCTATTCCAGCATTTGCTCTTTGGATTGAGGGAAACCCCAGATCTTGAGATTTTACTGCGTGTGACTTCTTTTTATCGAATTATGTGAGGCCCAAAGTCTACGTGAACAAACCACAAATAGTGCTCCAACTTAAGGAAGAAATTAAACGTACCATCAACGACATCAACAGATGTGTGTGTAAAAGAATCATCACGAATTTCATAGACCGAGTAACTGCCTGCCGAGACAGTGGATGTGGACATATGCCTGATATAATTTTCCGCACTTAAATGGTAGTGTATTTAGATGAAAATAAAATAAATGATATTTGGATACATTCTTGACTTAATTATAATGTTGAGTGATTCCGGGCTTGTGGCCGTGGTTCATTACTGGTGTTCCTACCAGACGTTTCTCCCTCAGCTGCTGAGGGCATCTTCAGTAGCGAGTACTTCTAGGTGTTGTTTCCTGGTCGGAGGCTCGACTGTGAATTCCGACCAAGAAACAATACCTAGAAGTATTCGCCACTGAAGATGCCCTCCACAGCTCAGGAAGAAACGTCTGGTAGGAACACGGCCATGGCCACAAAGACCGGAATCACTCAACATTATGATTACCGGCCGTGAAAACCTACATTCAACTATCTTGACTTAATTATTGCATTTTTAAAAATTGCGTAATACATGAAAGACCCTATATTTTCAAACATACCGAACATTAAGAAAAAATATTAAGACTCCAGGTGACGGCTTTAAGGTCAACGTTTCTGGTTTAATGCATACGATCTCTTTCCTGCGGTTGTACTAGCTCCTCCATATTTTTTTCGTTCGTTCACTCCCTTACAGCGGGTGGTTCAGCTAAGCATATAACAGTGTAATATAATTTAAAAGAGAAGTTTTTTTCTATCTATAATCAACTCAAGAAAGCTGTGATTGGTTTTACAAGTACTTTATGTAATCGTGCTTCATACTCATAGTTTTGCTTTACTTTGAAATGTCCAACTTTTAATGGACATGATACAAAATGTGTTTTCATTTTTATAACTCGCTTACCATACATGAATTTACTATAATGTCATTTTTAAATGTATTTATTTACTACGATTAGGCTTATTATGAAATATTTAAATGCCACTCATAAGAAAATAATTATCCTTGAGGATTCATAAAGTCCCAGCATTTCGGAAATTATAAAAACATCATAAATGCTTTCTGAAGGATCAAATTGGTATGTAAAGTAAACATTTTCTTTCTTTTTCAAATAAAAAATAAAAATTTTGATCTGAAATGGTTAAGTTCCAGAACTGTAAAAATCGTAAAAATTCAATAAAAACCTACTGTAACATAAATGATAAAAACTCAACCCATCAAATTTATTCCACATTTTTTGTAAAAAGTAGATAATTTGCTACTTAATAACTCAAGTAACAAAAACAAAATTACAACTCTTAAAATTTCGACTGGTATCGGTTGCAACACAAAGCACGAGTTATAGCTGAGTATAGTTTAATGAAGGCCAGGGAACACCCCCTAGTATCACTCGCCACTGAAGGTGCCCTCCGCAGTTGAGGACGAAACGTCTGTAAAAACACCAGTAATGGACCAAGGCCACATAGCCCGGA
The DNA here is from genome assembly GCA_030220185.1 of Diploptera punctata. NCBI lineage: Eukaryota > Metazoa > Arthropoda > Insecta > Blattodea > Blaberidae > Diploptera > Diploptera punctata. Next base: position 2,096,516 of record JASPKZ010001980.1, read on the forward strand.
ATCTCTTAACATCATAGCTGAGTATATTTCTCTTTCCAGATATTTGTGAAAGGATTCAACAGATTTTAGTAGACCTATCTGCTAGATCTAGAATATTACTGTATTAGGCACTAACTTAAATTCAAGTGCAAATATACAACATTCACAATAGGAAAACTCGGGCAATTCAACATTTCAGTCCTCCCCATGAATTGAAGATACTATGCTTGTTTTCGCAAGACACATTCACGTTCTGTTAGGAACTGACTCCTATTTTTACATTTTTTTTAATAAAAACTTTGAAAATAGTATATTTCTCAATTTCCTTGTATCATTTAAATTATATTATTGCCTTGCAAAACTTACAGGCACAAATAATTCTGGAAATACCTTCTAAATACTGACTGTTCTGTATCATATAATTATATTTTGTTCACTTCTGTTCTGATATACAGGGTGTCCGAATCAAACCTCCCACATTTTAATTAATCATAACTAACCAAGGATACGGAATTATGAAATGAGGCCGGTATTAAACGAAACAAAAATTCAAAGAATTTTCATTGCCACACATTGTCACACACTAAAAACCTCTATATGTGCACCATTAGTAGCACGAATATATCAAGTCTGCATTCGATTTCGTGCCACGTTCTGTCCAACATGTCCATTGGTACTGTTGCAATTGTGTCAAGGATACGGGTTCGTAAATCATGAAGATCTTGTACTGGAGTCGCAAACACACGGTCTTTTACATATCACAAAACAGTTTGTGCTCGTTGCTGAGGAGTCGCCGTTTTGTTTTATGTCATTATTGTCCAACATGCGACAGATGAATTAACTGCAGCAATGAAAACAAAAATTCTTTGAGTATCTCTTTTCTTTTAATACCAACCTCATTTCATAATTCCGCATACTTTGAGAGTTACGGTTAATTAAAATGTGGGAGGTTTAAATGGGACACGGTATACTTTTGAGTTTCGTTATGTTCTGTCTTTGTCTTCCGATTGCTTTACCTTAGGACTGTACTTTAATTCCCTTGAACTATTGTTGCAGTACGTTTTGCAACATACGTGTAAGGCGCCGTAATTCTTTCATAATTACTAGGCATATAATTTTAATTTTTTTGACAAATTGAACATATTTTCTGGTAAAATATTTCCTGGTTTATACAGTCAGTTCAATCTCGAATGTGATTGCTAGAAGGTGCTAATGTTATGTATATTTGCAAAGTATATAAAAATATTTTGAAGAAGTGCCTGATTTCAATGATCTAGGAACAATAATTACAAATAGGAATGAAATGCACAAAGAAATTAAAAATAGGATCAATTCTGGAAATGCATGCTACTATGCATTATAGGGACACTTATCTTCCCAGATCCTTTCAAAAAATGTTAAATTGAAAATATACGAGTATAAAACAGTTCTTCTCCCAGTTATATTATATGGATGCGAAACATGGAGTTTTATTTTAAGGGAACAGCACGTACGGCTTACTGCCCGTGCGACCCATATTTGTAAATAATATTGTAAATATCTTACTTTTTGTCTAATAAAGTCCTACTACTACTATTTTAAGGGAGGAAAGGAGATTACGAGTATTTGAGAATAAAGTTCTTAGGAAAATGTTTGGACCAAAAAGAGACGAAAAGACAGGTGAATGGAGAAAACTATATTATAGTGTATAGGAAGCCAGATATAATAAGAACAGTTAAGTCTCGTAGGCTGCGACGGGCAGGACATGTGGCATGTATGGCAGATGAAAGAAATGCATGGAAACATCTGGTAGGAAAACCAGAGGGAAAACGACCGGTTGGTAGACCAAGAATGAGGTGCGAGAATAGCATTATCCATGATTTGAGGGAAGTAGATTATACAAGGAATGATTGGAAAACAATAGCTCAGGATAGGGATGTATAGAGAGCTTGTGTCCTCGCGGCCATGAACCTACGAGTTCGACGGAGCCAGTGAGTTAGTTAGTTAAAAATTGGTATTATTACATTGACATATCTGGCGAATTAATTTACTAGGCATTGTATTGCTACATTGAGCAGTTGGCTTAGAAAACATAAACAAAAGATGCCACGTACCCGTTTGCATTTTTATTACAACCGAGAATGATAGATGCCTCGTTTGAAGTTAGGAAAACTCTCATTCAAATACTCTGTTGATTCCGACAACATCTTGCTTCACGCTACCACAACAGAATATTGTGCACTAGTGTGGTAGACTTGTAAATTGTGGACTATATGCATTTTCTGCAATGTTTACTTATGAAAGATCCTTTAACAAATAACGAAAATGTTAGTGTTCAACTTTATACTGTACCATTATTATTATTATTATTATTATTATTATTATTATTATTATTATTATTATTGAACCGAAAGTGCCTTTTTTCGGTTCAGTTATACATCTGTGTGCTCCTCCCTACTGAAGAACATTTGTGATGCCTGCCAATGTTCCTGTGTTCCGTGTGGTTACCCCTTCCTTCTTTACCCTTTCCATTGCGCATCTTGGTAGCGCACATCCCTTCTCCTGGCGAACCTGATATATGCTCGGCAATCTCAGTGGACTTAAACAGTCAGTCGATCGGCCTAACAAGTGGCGTTTGGGTTCTTTACGAGTGGATTCAGTGTTGGAATCCTACTCTGGTGTACCATGCAAAGGGTGAAGTTAGCATGGTAATGCAGAAGATAAGCATGTGGATTGTAAACCGAAGAATGGTTGGATTTAATTTAATCTAAGTCAGCATGGAAGAAGGATTTCCGATTCTGCTTAGAGACGTTTGAGTGTGATTGTTTGAATGGTACGTCGTTATCTTATTATGTTTTGTTTATTATTGGGATTTGATTGATTGTTCCAAGATATAGTTCTGTTATTTATACTACTTTATTTTTTTATAATTATCCACACTTATTTTTGTATTAAAAACCAATATTTTATGCTACTCCCCTTGTTCTTGTTTAAAGAATAGCCATTGTTCTCTATCCCATTACGAAATTAGTTCAGTCCATGCAAATTATAATCAGTGTTATATTCATATGCATGTTCAAGTGGAAAAAGAAAGATGAATGGTTAGCCGCCTTCTATGGGCCCGAGGCAGGCTGTATTGTTGTAAATAACTTCGTTGAGTGTTTGGAACCTTTTACTAAGTACAGCAGTATCATAACCCAACGATCCCGGAAGGTAGCAGTAACGTATTCGTATTTGTACTCTTTCTCTCTCTCTACGTACAAAATTATTAAGCAGAGCGTGGTTGGTAAAACCAAGTCGTTACAAAATGGTAGCAGAGCGTGGTTGGTAAAACCAAGTCGCTACAAAATGGTTATCAGAGCGTGGTTTAGGGTTTGGTTTTTTTGGGTTTCATTGCACCCAAATGGTAACAAAGTGTTTACTTTGTATTTTTCATATTGAAAGATATGCTGTACTTATGTTGAAGTTATTAAGTGCTGGTTTACGTGTTTGTTGTACATTACGTAAACATTGATTCATCTTTCTTCGTTCCAAAACAGAGACTGATTTATGCAAGTAATACTACGTTCGCTTATTGTTGTTTACATCTTGTGTCTATCATACTTTAGTAAACATGCCTAGCTGGGTAGATATAGTATCCAAAGATAAGCTCGTTTGTGAATTAGGCCTGCTAGGTATAGAAGTTGAAGGTGATGTAAACACATTACGTCAGCGGCTTAAAAATTACATGAATTCTCTCTCCCAGCCTGAACAAATATTAATAAAGCGTAAGTTCATTGTCGATAACGCAACTCAAGAAGATTATTTGGCAAAACAACACAAGATCATGAGTGATCGTAAACTTAGTTCTATTAAAGATTTATCTAGTGGAACTGTTTCTAACATTTCTTCTTTTATGGAAGAGAATAATCAACGGCTTTTCCGAGAGTTGATTAGAAAAGTTGATCTCTGCGATGGTGAAAATAAAGAATCGTTAGTGGTCTTCCTCATCAAAATTAATTCGATTTTTGAATTGAAATTGGTTCCCGATGAGTATTTTGTGAACTCAATTTTGAGTTGCATCGGAGGAATCTTATTGAAAATCTGGAGTGAAATTGTTAAATTGAGATTCTCTTGGATGGAAAGTTTAGAACATGTGAAGTGTTCATTGTTGCCTCCTAGATTGTTAGAAGACTTTTGGATTAAATTTGTGTCACGCCGATTCCAAATGCCTAAGGAATCTTTGTTGGAGTTTATCTCCAATGTGCAAGGAGCTTCACTTATGTTGAATCCTTCATTTTCGGAAGAGAAGTTAATTGATCTTATTCTGCAAAATATGTCCCCGGCTACTAGACAGCATTTGATATTTGCTACAAGACCTCAGAATGTGGCCGAAATGTGTCTCTTAGCCAGGAAAGTGGCGGATTTTGAAATTGCTGAAAGACAGAGGGACTTTAGTGAAAGAAGTAAAACCGACAATTTAAGTAAATCTAATACTTCGACGAATCGTCCTTCTTGGCAGTGCGAAAAAGAATCTTCAATGTTGGAAATGTCAGCGGTATGGGCATCTGTCTAGAGAATGTCGGTCCAAAGATAAAACCATTCCTCAGGTTAATGTTATGACTTTATCCTCGAGAAGGTATAAGAAAAGAATTCAAACTTCTAAGAGAATATTTCCTTCAGGGAATAATAGACCGTCATCTTTTGTGGCAAATTTGCCTCATTTACCACTGGAAGTTTTCCACCAGAAAATAGACGGTTTGTTGGATAGTGGTGCCTCTATTTCTCTTGTGCGAGAAGACTTTATCTCTGCTTTGCCTAAGAAATTTTTGAAGAAGACTTCTTTGAAGTGTAAATCAGTCAACAATCAAGTTTTCTCTGTAGATAAAATGGTTCGTTTGCACTTAAAGATAAATAAGTTTTCATGGGACCAGTTGTTTTATGTGGCCCCAGAGTTGCCTGTTCCCATTATTCTAGGTTACGACTTTATGTCGAAATCCGGCATGAAAATCGATTTTCAGAATGGAGTCTGTAATTTCAGATTTGCTCGAGACGTTTCGCTGCAGTTTAACGTACATCCTTGTATGTATGGGCATGCGTGTGGTAAGAATCCTTCGAAACAACGTTGTGTTATGTCTCTCAATAATCTTGAGGAGGATGAGGAATTATCTAAATTGGTGAAAGAATTCCCTGGATTATTTAGTAATCAATTAGGAAGAAGACAAAAAACAGTTTTTGTGAACTGGAATTGTTGGATAATGTCCCTGTGCGGTCTCCACCTTTTCAGTTTTCTCCACCTAAGTTGCAGTTGTTACAAAGCGAAATTCATAAGCTTATGCAACAAGGTGTTATTAGGCCAAGTCGTTCTAGTTATGCGAGCCCAGCTTTTCTTGTTCCAAAACCTAGTGGAGGCCATAGGTTGGTTATCGATTATAGGAAGCTTAATAATAAAGTGGTGTTTGATTGCTTCCCATTGCCCACTTTGGAAGCAGCTTTCCAAATATTTCATGGATCCAAAGTGTTCTCCGTAATTGATTTGCATTCCGCCTTTTTCCAAATACCATTAACTCCATCCAGTAGAAAGTACACGGCTTTTGTCACTCCCAATGGTCTTTACGAGTTTAATATGTTGCCTATGGGTTTGAGTGTGGATAGTCAAGTATTGAGTCGTGAATTGGACAAATTGTTTGGAGATTTGAAATACAAGTATGTTTTTCAATACTGTGATGATCTCATTGTGTATTCTTCTGATATGCAGCAACATCTTGCTCATTTGAGAGAAGTCTTTGAAAGGTTAAACAATAAAGGATTTACTGTTAATCCTGAAAAGATCACTTTGGGATGTTCTAAGATAAAGTTTTTGGGCCATTTGCTGTCAGCCGAAGGTATCCAGGTGAACCCGGAGAGAGTTGAAGCCATCAAAAATCTTCCTACACCTAAGAATTTGAAAGGCGTTAGAAGTTTCATGGGAATGGTGGGCTTTTATGCCAGATTTATTCCTAACTTCTCTCAGGTTGCCCTTCCTTTGAATAACTTGAAGAAAAAGAAAACTAAATTCTTATGGAGTCAAGAATGCGAAGCTTCTTTTCAAAGTCTTAAATTAGCTCTTTGCGAGGCTCCCACTTTACAGGTTCCCGATTTCAATAAGAAGTTTATTCTTCAGTGTGACGCCAGTGATAGGGCGTTAGGTGCAGTTCTTAATCAGGAAATTGAAGGCAATTTAGCGCCTGTGGGATATGCTAGTCGCACTTTAAATGAAGCCGAAATAAAATACAGCATTTACGAAAGAGAGATTTTAGCTATTGTTTTCGGTTGTGAGAAGTTCCGTACCTTTTTGGAACATAACCGTTTTGTGGTTCACTCAGATAATCAAGCAGTTTCTTGGTTATGTAAGAACAGTGGTACCCTGGGTAGAATCGGTAGGTGGGTTGTGCGTCTTTCTGCTTTCAATTTTGAAGTAGTTCATGTTAGAGGATCTGATAATGCGGTAGCTGATGGTTTATCGCGACTGTTCCATGAAGATGAAGTTCCGGAGCACCCTCAAGTCAATCTTCTATCGAACTTTCCTGCATCATTTAAAGATCTTAAATTGCATCAACAAGAAGATGATGATTGTAAGAGATTGTATGCTCAAGTTAGAGCTGGCACTAATAGTCCAGATTTCTCTTTACATAGAGGTCTATTAGTGTACAATCCTCGAAAAGGTCCGAAGAATCGTGTGTTGGTTCCCGTAGTACTGCGGCCTGTTTTGCTCAAGTATTATCACGATTCTCCTTTGGGCATGCATTTGGGCATTGCCAAGACTATGGAAAAGCTCAATAGACAATATTATTGGCCTCATATGGGTGAGGATGTGCGTAAATACATTTTGAATTGCGTTGATTGTCAGCGAGCTAAGCCTGCCCCTAATACTAAAGTTGGTCTTCATTCGGCGGAGCCCCTCCACAGCTCCCATGCAAAGACTCTTTATTGATTTCTTTGGTCCCTTAGTTCGCTCTAAGCGAGGTAATGTTGGGGTTCTAGCAGTTGTCGACGGGTTCTCTAAATACGTGGTGCTTCATCCTGTGAGATCCTTGAAATCTAATGCAGTTGTAGAATTCTTCACTAGAAACTTTTTTCCGAGCTTTGGTGTGCCTGAATCCATTGTTTCGGATAATGCTAAGGCCTTTACTTCTCGTATGTTTAAGAATATGTGTTTCGATTGGGGTGTTCGTCGCATTACTACTTCTCCCCATTATCCAAAACCTAACCTTTGTGAGAGGTTTTTCCGCTCGTTGAAAGCAGGGCTTACCATTTTTCATAATGTCAAGCAAAATGTTTGGGATCAACATTTGCCGTTGTTTGCTTTGGGTTGTAATGATGCGGTCCATGAGTCGACAAAAACTACCCCTGCCGAATTGTTTTTGGGTAGACGTATTATGCATCCCTTAGAGTTAAATTGGCACATCACGGAAGCCGATTTAAGTGATTTGAAACAAGCCGATAAAGTTCAGAAATGGGAGGAAGCATTCAAGAACCTTAAGCTCGCTAAAGAGAACGTAGCTAACAGGTATAATAAGGATAGGAAGGATGTCTCTTATAAAGTTGGCGATCGAGTACGTTACCGCCTTTATCCACTTAGTAATCGTGGGGAGCAACGTATGGGAAAACTTATGTTCAAATGGTCTGAACCGTATGTTGTAAAACGTTTTCTAACACCAGTTACTCTGGAAATGGAAAGCGTCAATGGCCATGTTATGAAAACAACATGTGAGTCAGCTAAAAATATGTAGTGATATCCAGTAAATTCAAGCATGTTTGTTTATAAATGAAAAAGAGCTGAATGTTAAAGCTAAATTACTATGTATTATGACACATGTTAAATTAGCATATCTATGGTTCTGCTTTCCTGTTTGCGCCTGTTCTTTGTTTCAGTTACCTTTCCTTAAACATTGGCAGTTCTACAGTCTATATTGCCTGGAGTGTTCGGCAGTCGAGCGCTGGGAGGATCCGGCCGACCCCCGAGTGCCCAGCTGACCGACATAGTGGCTTTGGAACTATGGATTCCTGGAAAGCGGTGGAACGGGATTGCGATCCGGCAATCCGAGGATTATCGTCACCCGAGTCTTCACCTGGAACGCCGCAATGTTGTGCTATGGCGGCTGAAGCAAATTGGAGTCTATTTTTCAGCGCTGGAATAGTCTACATGAAAGCAGGTGTGGTGATCGTGATATTGGGGACGATGGAAGATTTGCTTTGAAGTTACCGCTGGAATCCAATGGTGCTTATGTTCCCCTCCCAACGTGGGATTGTGCTTCTCTGGACTTTATTTGGAAGTCTATGGACTCTTTTCTTTTTACCCGGAGGGTGTAGCGGGAGCTATTGAACCGAAAGTGCCTTTTGCGGTTCAGTTATACATCTTCGTGCTCCTTCCCGCTTACGAACATTTGGTGAAGCCTGCCAATGTTCCTGTGTTCCGTGTGGTTACCCCTTCCTTCTTTACCCTTTCCATTGCGCATCTTGGTAGCGCACATCCCTTCTCCTGGCGAACCTGATATATGCTCGGCAATCTCAGTGGACTTGAACAGTCAGTCGATCGGCCTAACAAGTGGCGTTTGGCGTTTGGGTTCTTTACGAGTGGATTCAGTGTTGGAATCCTACTCTGGTGTACCATGCAAAGGGTGAAGTTAGCATGGTAATGCAGAAGATAAGCATGTGGATTGTAAACCGAAGAATGGTTGGATTTAATTTAATCTAAGTCAGCATGGAAGAAGGATTTCCGATTCTGCTTAGAGACGTTTGAGTGTGATTGTTTGAATGGTACGTCGTTATCTTATTATGTTTTGTTTATTATTGGAATTTGATTGATTGTTCCAAGATATAGTTCTGTTATTTATACTACTTTATTTTTTTATAATTATCCACACTTATTTTTGTATTAAAAACCAATATTTTATGCCTACTCCCCTTGTTCTTGTTTAAAGAATAGCCATTGTTCTCTATCCCATTACGAAATTAGTTCAGTCCATGCAAATTATAATCAGTGTTATATTCATATGCATGTTCAAGTGGAAAAAGAAAGATGAATGGTTAGCCGCCTTCTATGGGCCCGAGGCAGGCTGTATTGTTGTAAATAACTTCGTTGAGTGTTTGGAACCTTTTACTAAGTACAGCAGTATCATAACCCAACGATCCCGGAAGGTAGCAGTAACGTATTCGTATTTGTACTCTTTCTCTCTCTCTACGTACAAAATTATTAAGCAGAGCGTGGTTGGTAAAACCAAGTCGTTACATTATTATTATTATTATTATTATTATTATTATTATTATTATTATTATTATTATTATTATTATTATTATTATTATCTTCATTATCACCATCACCATCAAAATCACCATCATTACCACCACCACTACCATCACCATGACCATCATCATCATCTCATCATCATCATCATCATCATTACTTACTTACTCACTGCCACTATCGAACCCGTAGATTCATGGCCTCGCGGTCATTAGCTCCTCATACACCCCCATCCTGAGCTAATGCTTTCCAATCATTCCCTGTATAATCTGCTTCCTTCAAATCATGGATAATGTTATTCTCCCATCTCATTCTTGGTCTACCAACTAGGCGTTTTCCCCTCTGGTTTTCCTACAAGAAACGTCCATGCACGTCTTTCATTCCCCATACGTGCAACATGTCCTGCCCATCGCAGTCTACGAGACTTCACTGTTCTTATTACATCTGGCTTCCTATAAAGACCATGTAGTTCATCGTTATGTAGTCTTCTCCATTCACATGTCTGTACATCTCTCTCTTTGGTCCAAAATCATTATCATTATTATTATTATTATTGTGTTTTTAAATATAACGTATTTGTTATTTTAACGACTTCCATGAAATACATTAACAATGCCAATTAAATTACAACATCATTACTTGATTTCATGAGTCGCAGTTTATCTCTAAATGTAATTACAGTAATTATAAATTTATTGTTGTTCTATTTTTGTTTCTGCAGTCATTATTATCATCATCACAAATCCCAAATATATTCAAATACGTTTATATTTCATTACGTCTGCTACAATTTATAATATATTATAGATAATGTATTTTATAACGTAACTTTTGTCAAAAGTGTTTACTATTTTCTCTGTCAATTAAAAAAAAAGGCAATAGTAAACTCTCTGTCGCTCTCTCCCTCCTCTCTATCTATCTTTACCTTGGTTTAACCTTTCCCTTTACAGGTACTCTTACATGTCCAACGCCACATGGACCTTAATGGAATACAACCAATCGGAAGGGGATTATTTAACTCTGGATCCACGCATAATTTTTGAACACACAAAGACATGGAGGGTCTGCCTGGACGAGTGATCAGTCAATGCAAAGGCACTTCCGAGACAACACGAACATTTAAACAAGACATGCCATTCATTCAATCGTTCATATTAAATAAGGCGAAGCTGTGATGATTGTGATAGTTAGATAATGTTCGGGGACCAATTGGGCCTTGACGGTTCCCGACATTTGTCTTGCAAGTAAGGAAAAAAAAAAACGAAAAAATCTCACTAAGAAAAATTGTCCAGACAGAATATCCAATCCCGGCCCACTGCGTACGAGTCAATGACGTTACCACGAAATCACAGCGGTAATCAAGCAATAGTACAAACTAACTTTTTTATTAAACAAGCTTATATTTAGTAAACAAACGATGTTCTTAAGACAAATTTTGGGTCAAAAAAGAGATGAATAGACAGGTGAATGGAGAAAACTACATTAATAGTGAGCTACGTGATATTTATAGGAAGCCAGATATAATAAGAACAGTTAAGACTGCAATGGGTAGGACATGTGGCACGTATGGGGATGAAAGAGTTGCATGGAAGCTTCTTGTAGGAAAACCAGAGGGAAAACGCCCATTTGGTAGACCAAGAATGAGGTAGGAGAATAACATTATCCATGATTTGAGGGAAATAGATTTTACAGGAGATGATTGGAAAACATTAGCTGAGGACAGAGATGTATGAAGAGGTTATGTTCGCGCGGCCATGAACCTATGGGTTCAATAGAGCCAGTGAGCTAGTTAGTTTTCCACGTACTGTTTAGAGTCTAAGTGAATTAAACTTCTTGTAGGAAAACCAAAAGAAAGTGCACAGTAGGCAGACCAAGAATGGGGTGGGAGAATAATATTAACCATGATTTGAAGGAGATCGATTATATAGGCAACAATTGGAAAACATTAGCTCGGAATAGAGATGTATGAAGAGCTTAAAATCGCGCGGCCATAAACCTCCGGGATCGATAATGCCAGTAAGTTAGTTAACAACCCCTCTATAGTTAGGTAAATTTCTTCGATTGATTCATTCACACATGCAAGCTATAATAAAATATTTATTAATATACTGTTATGCACAAAAATATAACCAAGTACATGCGATAATAAAATTATCACTAGGAAGTATTTTTAACTCTTCTCGACCAACTGTCGATAATAACATTTTCTCACCTGAATCTGTGCAATTCTATGCTTTGTAAACTCCAACATGACCATTTCGAGGTAATCTTGTTTCCTCAAAGCACAATATTTCCTTTCCTCTTTTCAACCTAAATTTAATTATAGCTCCCACCTATGAAATAAAATATAAATAGAAAAGAGAAAGGAAATATAATGCCACAACGGACCTACATCCCATCTATGTCAGATTAACTTCATTCCCGAAATAGATCTAACAACTCTCTGCTTCTCAAACTCAGATAGAGGGAAAACAAAAATGACCCTCATCTGATTCTACAAATGGGACAACGTTATTAACACTAGTCTGGATTGAATATAAAGTAGTATTTTTAGAAAAAATAATTAATTTGTAATAGTCATGTTGGCATTTATCATTAATTCCTAAGCACTGAAATTTTTGTTAGAATAATCTTGCTTAAGAATGTCTATTCCACTTTCTGCATTTTTATGTTAGTAGTATTTAATATTAGTTCGAGATTTAATTACAGTAAATAATTAGCTTTTATGTACCTAAATTCCACTGGTTAACCCTTAAATTGGTAAAAGCGTAATTTCTGGTAACAGTTATTTAAATGTGGTAGACCGCACTGTTAACGAAATCGTGCATAACTGTTATTATTAGGTATATTGTGTAATTTCACACACATATCTGTAATTTCTTATCGTTAGTTTTCTTCTGTTTTATTAAAAATGTTAGATAAATTAAAACAATTTAAGTATCCGATAGGATGCATTGCGAATTTAAGGGTTAAGTGGAACATAAAGCTCTATGGCTTTAATTATGTCAATTTAAATAAAACACTTATTGTTGTTGTTATTATTATTATTATTATTATTATTATTATTATATTATTATTATTATTATTATTATTATTATTATTATTATTATTATTATTATTATTATTATTATTATTATTATTATTATTATTATTATTATTATTATTATTATTATTATTATTATTATTATTATTATTATTATTATTATTATTATTATTATTATTATTATTATTATTATTATTTATTATGTAAACTTCATTAATATAGGCAAATAGAATGGTATTGTCATGTCAGAAGAATGTCGGATCAGAGATTACTTAAAATAAAGGTATTTTATTGGACTCTCCAGGGAACAAAGAAGAATGGACGACCAAAGATTACATGGATGCAAGCGATTAGAAGACTGTTGGTGTGAAGGATGGATTGCAAGAAGGAGATTGGGAAGATGGAAATGAATGGAATAAAAAATGTAATGCTGTAAATTTAGACACAGGAATATTTTTATGCATTGCAACCCTGTCCAATAAATGAAGTAATATTAATAATAATAATAATAATAATTATTATTATTATTATTATTTATTATTATTATTATTATTATTATTATTATTATTATTATAAACTTTATAATATAGGCAATTAGAATGGTATAGTCGTGTTAGAAGAATTTCGGATCAGAGATTATATAAAATAAAGATTTTTTATTGGACTCCCCAGGAAAGAAAGAAGGAGGATCGACCAAAGATTACATCGATACAAGCGATTAGAAGACCATTGGTGAAAAATGGATTGCAGGAAGGAGATTGGGAAGATGGACATGAATGGAATAAAAAGTGTAATGCTGGTTATGTATTGTAACCCTGTTCAATAAATGAATTAATAATAATTATGATTATTATTTCATTATTATTATTATTATTATTATTATTATTATTATTATTATTATTAAAAATTAAGTTTTATTGGTAACTCTGCCTATGTAATATTTATTTATATAACACTCATTAAAATAGGTTAATTCTTATACAGGTTAGAAAACTCAAAACGATTTTTTTATTTCATTTTTATTTATAGACGCTTTAATATCTATGTAAAATCGCGTATATTTATGTTTGCGTTGATGAATGAGGAAAAACAAAAAACAAAAAAAACCTAATTGAAATTGGTCGGCACCGATGCGATGTATCAACCCGGGACTTCCCGAATTTAAGTCTGATGCGCTAGGGCTTGAGTCAACTAGTTCACAGAACTAATTAATTCTAAATGATCCTAGTACTTATATAAAATCTAGGCCTATATTCTAGTTTAATAAAATACTTATGATTTAATGTTATATTAAAATTTAATATTATTCATATTCGCTGTCATGAATATTTAATTAAGGACATTAAAAATGCAAAAAAAAAAAATCCTATCGTACCTTTATTGTAAGAGATGTTTCCAGAAGACGATGGGCAAAGTAGAATTAAACACACCAACCTGGTTGTTAGAGTTGATTTTTTTTGTTAAATTATCCAAAAAACTAATACTAATTACATCTATTATAATCCCTATATTATCATTATTATTTTATAATTTCCCCTTCCCCATCCATGGCCAAGAAACATTAAATTTAATTCCCATTAATAATTTAACAACCTTACCATTAATTAAGCTATATAATTTCCCAGCCATAGGATTAATTTTACTTCTTCAAACTACATTTATCTCAATATTAACAGGGCTAACCTATCAATCATTCTGATTTTCATATATTTTATTCTTAATTTTTTTAGGGGGTATGCTTGTCCTATTTATTTATGTAACAAGGGTAACTTAAAATGTTCCTATAATATATGTGTAATTATTATAATATTCATAAAGGTTCCGGTTGGCCTTAAATTTCTATAAAAGTTTTATCTTTAAGGGGGGTAGAATTTAAGTTGGAATATATCTAGCTTGCAATTATCAATAATTGCAATTTTTAGGCTGTAGCTGTAGGGAAGGTAACTTAAAATGTTCCTATAATATATGGCTTACTAACGTTAAATCATATATTTCCGCTAGGCGAAATATGTATGTGAATCTTTGACGAGAAAAACGTCAAGATTTTTTTTAATCATATACATGTGAGGTCATGTCGAGACCACTTGGATCTTTGACGCGGAAAGCCTAAGAAACTTTTCTTAGTCATACTTATATCCACGAAAATCTATAGTGTATATATATATATATATATATATATATATACACTTTATAATATTTGAAATTTCTCATAGGTTTTCGGCCAGTGTATGGGAGCGATGCGGTGTCCACCCAACACCGTGAATAATTTGTGGAGCAACGATAACTGGAACTTCACTGATGACTATATATATTATTCTACAAGGGGGAAACAGGAAAAATTCCGATGAAAAGCTATTGTGGTTCCGATTCGTCAACCACGAACCCCGTATGAAGTGACCTAGACGCAAACTCAAGGACCAGAGATAGAGAGCAGGTGTCTAATCACTTGCGCTAAAAAGCTTCCAAAAATTCTAGTAATGGAAGTAAATTTTCTCTTTACGTATCAGAGCTAGACTGTTGGAAGATATTGACTCTAAATGATATCCAAATTTTAGGGAGATAATAACTAATGTTAAATAATTAACTTCAGTATAGAATAGCAGAGTAATTTAAGAGTATATACTCTATTTTAAAATATATTGCATTCGTTTTAACATTATTTAATTTTCAGATGATTTGGGAATTTTTAGCACATCAGAAAATAACTTACGAATAGCTGCTCTTGAATTACTGGACTTAAAAAAATCGGAGAAAGTATTACCCCAATATCATAATATACTAATAAAAGGAAAGAGCAAAAATCACGTTAAATGTAAAATTGTAATAAATTGATGAGTTGTGAAACAAATAAACAACAATTATCTAGGCATCAATACTTTAATATTATAAGAAAATATGTTAATATAATACAGGGTGTTCCAAAATGATGGACGGGGCTTCAAAGTTATTTAATTTCTCTTACATAATATAAATAAGGATAAAAGTTACAAGGGATTAAAGAGAAACTCTTCGAGTTTTCATAACATACTTTATAAATGTTCGATGTGAGCACCTTTCGTCACAAGGCACACATCTAGCCGAGAGTCGAATTCCTCCCAAACCTTGGTCAGCATATTTGGAGCAATGGATTCAGCGCAGCAACAATCCTTCTTCTCAAATCAGGAAGGTCGACGGGAAGTGGTGGTACGTACACATAGTCCTTCACATACACCCACAGGAAGAAATCGCAAGGCGTGAGATCGGGATACCGTGGAGGGTATGGGAATGAATCATGTCATCCGGACTGACGCGCCATTTGGTGTTCGTGGACGTCCTGGACTTTTCCTTTTACAGATACATCTAGTTGTTTCTAACTGTTTATACAATCGACGGTTAATTTCATCTTCCGGAGGATCAATTCCAAATTGCCGTTGGAATGCTCGTTGCACTTCAACAATGGAACCAGAACTCGCAAATTGCAACACACAGAACGACTTCTGTACAGGAATCGCCATTTTCACAAATTTAACGCCGACGACGTAATAATGACAAGAAACAAATTACTGCAGACAGGATATGAAACTTTCACAGTTTTTATTTCATTATAGCAAATAACCACGCGTCCAATTTCGTTTGTAAAGCTATACCAACTACTTAAGACCCCGTCCATCATTTTGGAACACGGTGTATAATCCCGAAAATATATGGCATCATGAGAATAACTTTAATAAAAGGAAGATTCAGAACTTATATTCTACAAAGTAATGGTAATATTAAAAACAACTTATGGGTGTGAAAACTGAACTTTGGCCAAGGAAAATAGAACAAGAATCGAAGTTGCGAAAATGAATTTTTTTCCGACCATTGGTAGGTTACTTTTTCTAGATTAAAGAAAACGGGAACACGGCCATAAAATTTGAATTAAGAATATTCAATTTAACAAAAAGAACTGATGAAATAAGAAGAAACTGGCAAGAACATCTAAGAAGAATGTCAGAAAAACGAATACTCAAAATAATACTTTCATGAATGCGGACAGGATAATGATAAAGAGGTAATAGAGATGGAGAAAAATTATCTTGATGAAGGAACAGGCCAATTACCCTAAACTTTTAAATGGAAGATGTTGATGATGAAGATGAACTTCAGTTCTCCATTGAATAATGTGCGTTGCTGAAGAACAGGTATAAAATTAATTTACAAGCTGGCGGTATTGAATTTCTGGGAGCAGTGTATCTGTAAATGTATTGCTTTTAGATTGACAAAGACCACAATACCGCA
This sequence comes from Diploptera punctata, assembly GCA_030220185.1. Taxonomy (NCBI): domain Eukaryota; kingdom Metazoa; phylum Arthropoda; class Insecta; order Blattodea; family Blaberidae; genus Diploptera; species Diploptera punctata. Next base: position 2,113,042 of record JASPKZ010001980.1, read on the forward strand.
TACACTCAATTCAGATAAACAACTCATTGTTCTGTAACTCAGTTAGGGAGAAGGGTAGGGTTAGTTTATCTTGACCACTGCAAGTTTCAGTCCTCTCTATTGTTTTAATCAATATACAAGGTAGAAGCGATGTAATAATAGAAATTCAGTTGAAAACGTTCAACATACCAAGAGCTAAATGTTTCAAACATATCACTAAAGTCTGAAATCTTATGTAATTACATATGTTTTTATTTTATATGTTCTTTCATATATATATATATATATATCCATCCAAATGCTATCATCAGACACTGGAGATTGACAGTTCATGGTAATATTCCTCTCTCAAGACACACAATTTTAGACACACTCTTATATGCAGATGATCAGGCTCTTTTCGGCAATAATGAAGATGAATTACAATATTCCACTCATCATCTTAATATAATAGCCCAACGATTTAACATGGAAATATCAACAACAAAATCTAAAGTTATGTCCTTTCAAGGGAAATTCCCAGTAAGAAGTAAAATTTGTATTCAGAATTCAATATTAGAGCAAGTTAATTCATTTAAATACTTAGGATATAATCTAACTTATAATGAGGAATGTGATATATCCTTTAAAATACAAAACTTTAATAAAGCTTTAAGAATTATCAACCAAGTTTTAAACCATCAAAAGTGCAGAGACACACAAGAATGAAAATCTATAAAATTCTCGCTAGACCCATAATCTGTTATGGCAGTGAAGCTTGGACCATCAGAACTCAGGATGATCGTCATATTACAGCCACGGAGATGAAATTTCTGCGACGAACTGCAGGTTATAGCCTTCCAGACCACCAAAGAAATTCAACAATAGCCAGACAGTTAAACATCGTACCTATTAAAATATATATGTAGTCAATATGCCCATTTCACCAATTAATGTTTTAAAATGGTCAACAAGTTTCTACAGCCAAGCTGTCATTCTCAAGACCAGACATCTGGTCTTGAGAATGACAGCTTGGCTGTAGAAACTTGTTGACCATTTTAAAACATTAATTGGTGAAATGGGCATATTGACTACATATATATTTTAATATTACATCACCAAGAAGATCACTTGTGTATTAAATACATCGTACCTATATCTGAATACCTCCAAGAATATAGAAACAATTAGCTAGCCCATATTCAGCGCATGGATCGTCACAGAATACCAAAACAAATTCTTCACTACATTCCTCGAGGCAGAAGATCTGTGGGTCGACCTTTTCGGAGATGGCGGGAGACCGTAACGGGCCACTGGGCCTAATACTTGAAAGGACGATGATGATGATATATCCATCCATAGTATTTCTGCCCGAGGGCAGGTCCTTGACTGCAATCATAGCATATTCATGCTATGCTTTCAGCTTTACTAGGGAACTGTAGGTGTGGTAGCTTCCCGTTGCTTTTCACACCGGTGAAGGATGATGATGATGAAGATGATGATAATGATAAGGATGATGATGGCCATATGATTTCGGGGACCGTTTGGGCCTTAAAGTTTTCATCACATTTGTCTTACAGGTGAGGAAAACACCCGATAAAAACCTCACCAAAAAAACTACCCCGACCGGGGATCGAACCCGGGCCCGCTGAGTGACAAGGCAGCACGCTAACTCGAGACCACAGCGGTGGACGCTATATATATATATATATATATATATAGTAATTCTGTCGGAGGGCAGCTTTACTAGGGAATTATAGGTGTGATAGCTTCCGGTTTTTTCCACATGTTCTTTGCAGCTTTACTAGGGAATTATAGGTGTGATAGCTTCCGGTTGTTTTCCACATGTTCTTTGCAGCTTTACTAGGGAATTATAGGTGTGATAGCTTCCGGTTGTTTTCCACATGTTCTTTGCAGCTTTACTAGGGAATTATAGGTGTGATAGCTTCCGGTTGTTTTCCACATGTTCTTTGCAGCTTTACTAGGGAATTATAGGTGTGATAGCTTCCGGTTGTTTTCCACATGTTCTTTGCAGCTTTACTAGGGAATTATAGGTGTGATAGCTTCCGGTTGTTTTCCACATGTTCTTTGTAGCTTTACTAGGGAATTATAGGTGTGATAGCTTCCGGTTGTTTTCCACATGTTCTTTGCAGCTTTACTAGGGAATTATAGGTGTGATAGCTTCCGGTTGTATTCCACATGTTCCTTGCAGCTTTACTAGGGAATTATAGGTGTGATAGCTTCCGGTTGTTTTCCACATGTTCTTTGTAGCTTTACTAGGGAATTATAGGTGTGATAGCTTCCGGTTGTTTTCCACATGTTATTTGCAGCTTTACTAGGGAATTATAGGTGTGATAGCTTCCGGTTGTTTTCCACATGTTCTTTGCAGCTTTACTAGGGAATTATAGGTGTGATAGCTTCCGGTTGTTTTCCACATGTTCTTTGCAGCTTTACTAGGGAATTATAGGTGTGATAGCTTCCGGTTGTTTTCCACATGTTCTTTGCAGCTTTACTAGGGAATTATAGATGTGATAGCTTCCGGTTGTTTTCCACATGTTATTTGCAGCTTTACTAGGGAATTATAGGTGTGATAGCTTCCGGTTGTTTTCCACATGTTCTTTGCAGCTTTACTAGGGAATTATAGGTGTGATAGCTTCCGGTTGTTTTCCACATGTTCTTTGCAGCTTTACTAGGGAATTATAGGTGTGATAGCTTCCGGTTGTTTTCCACATGTTCTTTGCAGCTTTACTAGGGAATTATAGGTGTGATAGCTTCCGGTTGTTTTCCACATGTTCTTTGCAGCTTTACTAGGGAATTATAGGTGTGATAGCTTCCGGTTGTTTTCCACATGTTCTTTCATAACCCAAAATGTTCACGATTCACATAAAATATCTAGACCCTACAAGCCTACTCAAGTTTTATATTACATATTTTACCCAATACTACTTACCGGTGTCTATTAGTATATCACATTTTTTTTTACATAAAATTGTCTTCAAAGTTCACTTTTTCTTTTCGGTCCTTTACCCACAGAACATGGGTGATGAACTTTCGAGTTAATTAAGGAAAAATTTGTATTTCACTTGAGCAAAAATGACAACTTTATATTACATATTGTATCTGATATTACATATTATATGATAGAATAGTAGGCCTACGTATGATGAAAATTTAACTTTTAACTTTCATCACATGACTTCACCTCAACGGAATTTGATATGAATTTTACTAGTATTGAGGCCTACGTACATTTTACATAAAATTACCTTCAAATGGTCCACCGCTGCGGTCTCGAGGTAGCGTGCTGCCTTATCACGCAGTGGGCCCGGGTTCGATCCCCGGTCGGGGTAGTTTTCCTGGGTGAGGTTTTTATCGGAGTTTTACCCTCACCTGTAAGACAAATGTCAGGAAAACTTTAAGGCCCAAACGGTCCTCGAAATCATACGGCTATCATCATCATCCTCACCATCACCATTCTCAACATCCTTCACCGGTGTGGAAAGCAACGGGAAGCTACTACACCTACAATTCCCTAGTAAAGCTGCAAGCATAGCATGAAAATGCTATGATTGCAGTGAAGGACCTGCCTTCGGGCAGAATTACTATGGATGGATCTTCAACTGCAAGTTCACAATCTTTTGTGTACAGTGCATCGTCCATTAAAGTAAAGGTTTTGAGGGCCTTCAGGGTAGTAGAAGATGACTCCCAACTTTCTATATAATCGGCACGAGATGTCAGCCCTTTACCCACAGAATATGGCTGATGAAATTTCGAGTTAATTAGGGAAAAATTTCTACTTCGCTTGAGAAAAATTACTACTTTATATTACATATTTTATCCAATACTACATATTATCTGATAGAATAGTAGGCCTACATATATTTTACATAAAATTATCTTCAAATGCAAGTTTACAATATTTTGTGTACAGTGCATCATCCAATAAAGTAAAGGTCTTAGAGAGCCTTGGAGTAGTAGATGTTAAGGCTCACTCCTTTCTATCCCGCACGAGGTGTTAACAGAACAGGCATGACGAACTTTTGTGCAAATGAGGAGAAAATGTCTACTTGAGCAAAAATGTTGACACAATGAAACTTACGATTATATGTTTCGGGTAATATCTACTAATTTATTAAGATATGTGACGGTAATGGGATTTAGACACTGGTATATAACAACCAAATTATAATTTCGATTGCGAAGCCAACTTAAAAGTAACGTATCCATAAAATTGCGGCGAACATGAAGAAGCAAACTTTAGTAAGTAATGTGCCCATGAAATTGCTGTAAACCCACTCAGCGTTACCATAACTTGCTTGTAGCTACCATTTCTGTATTTTTCTTTCTCAACTGAATACCTTCCTTTAGTTCTACTGCTATGTCAATTTGATCAAATGTTAATCACGGCAGAACATAGTCTGGACTTATTTCTGTTACAGGCTGGGTCTTGCTCTAGTCATGTTGCCACCAGAAAGTTAAAATAGTTTAAAATTGTTTAACAAATCGTGTATCATATTGCTATACCAATTATGCTACAGCATTCCCCGTTAATGATTAATAGGGCTTACTGGTCTTAATTACATGACAAATTAACTCGATCCTTGTAATCAGTTCATGTGCTGTAACGGATTGCACATCATTACGTATATATAATTCCCCACAGGCATGTCTTTGGAGTAGGCACAAGATCTCTTGGGGCGAAGCATCCAGGAGTATAAACAGAGTTATTCGTACAAAGAGCTATGTGTGAAGACATAAGGATAACTATCACTAAAGTAAATAACTTTGTAGTCTCCTCCACCTATGTTCACATGTTTCTATCATTATAATAATTTTCAGACATACATACTTAGTATTTTTTCTAGCTGTTGCTAACATCATATATCATTTTGCCTATCGGGTTAATGTTTAATTATCATGGTCCCCAATTAAGTTCCATCTTCTTTTCCACTACCATTTTAAAAAAGACGATTTACAGATATCAAAAATATTACTAATATAATCAAGCGCGTTGGAGGATGACATTACAATAGAAAAATTAAATACAAATAAAGCAACAGGCTCAGAAGGATTCCCAGGTGAACTGATAAAATCGGGGGGGGGGGGAATTATTGATGGAATGGAAAGATTTCACGGTTGCTTAGTATGATTTGGGAAAAAAGAGCCTCTTCCAAATGAATGAAAATGCACTATCTCCTCTGCTATTCAATTTTGGGCTGACCGGTTTTGTAGCTTATTCGGTAATGTGACCAGTGAGAAATCGCCCAGTACGTAAGCTAAGAATGAGATAGGAGAATAATAGTAACCATGAATTGATAGAAGTGAATTATATCTCCCTCAGAGGACGAATTATAATATTCAGTATATAATTTTAACAAAATAGTCATAAAATATAACATGAAAATCAATACAGAGAAAACTAAAGTAATGGCTTTTCAAAGAAAATACCCTGTACGTAGCAAAATTTGTATAGATTAAAAAATACTAAAAGGTAAAGTAATTCCACTACAGGCCTCAGGAGGCCCTTCGGGTAGTAGGAGGTTAAGGCTCCCAACTTTTTCTGCACAATCGGCACTTGATGTCAGCCGGGTTGTCAGCCCTGTGTGACGGCCGCCTTTATCCCCAGAACAAGCGTCTGGTACTCATTTCCGTCAAAGGCTGAGTCGACCCAGGACCATAGTTCCGCCAGAGGGTTTGGGTCAGTTTAAAAATCCTGACCCACCAGGATTTAAACCCTCAATCTTCCGGCTTGTAGCGCAGTGTCTTAGCCACTACGCTACGGCGTTCCCCCTACTGGAAAGAGTAAATTCATTTACCCACCTGGGATACACTTTAACATGTTTGAAGTAGACATAGCAAATAAAATTATTAATTTTAATAAAACCATGGGAATAATAAATTCAGTAATGAAACCTTCGCTAGTCCAGAGAGATACCAGTATGGTTATATAAAACCTTAGCAAGACCTGCATTTTGCTACGGCAGTGAGGAATGGACTTTGAGGAAAGGAGAAGAGAGCAGGATAACTTCTAGTGAAATGAGATTCATGAGGAATACAGCAGGATATGCCAAATGGGATCACAAACGCAATGACAATATTTTGAAGGAACTATGTTTAGAACAGGTCATTGAATACATACATAGATACCAGAACAACTGGACGAATGAGTTCAGATAGAGTTCCCAAGCCCATTCTTCGTTATTGTCCAGCAGGGAAGAGATATCTGGGCCGTCCAAGGAAACACTGGATACAAAATTCATCAGTGAGATCGTAACAGGCCTATAGGCCTAAGACTTGGTTGGATGAAGAATAAGAATAAGAATTATACGTGGTAATGATTGTAAAACATTGCTCATGACATGGAACTTAGGAGATCATATGTATACTTGTCTATGAACCTCCGGGTTCATTAGTGCTAGTTAATGTGTTATTTGTACAGTGTGTATATGTATATATGTCATACTTAAAAAAGAGATATTACTTGGTAGAGAAAGCCATGTCATGTCAAGAAAAATTCGATAGTGCACATCTATAAAATGGTCCGTGCTTAGCTCTACAACTGTGTAAGTACAAGCTTCTGCTATCTAGCGAGAATTACGAACTTCTTAACTGGCCGGTTGTGCAGCACATCCGGTAATGTAACCGAATTATTGGAAAACATTAACTCAGGGTAAGGAAGAATGGAGAGTATTAAGTCCGTGTGGCTATGAACCTCTGGGTTCGATAGTGCCAGTTAATGTGTTAGTTATATATATGGATAGCACGCTGGGGTACCAACCCAGAGGTCCGGGTTCAAATCCCGTTCAGGCATTTATTTATCTTATCATGTCATATTAAGCTTGCATTGCTCAATGTCAAAAATTTAATTATAACATCAATAAAGCGTCACTGCTATAAAGTAAAAATATTCTCTTTAATTTGCTTACTTATTATAGTCAGCTACTAGGTGGCAGTGAAGACCGAGTTCTCGCGACATCTAATAATAATGGAAAATATAATTATATATATATATATATATATATATATATATATATATATAAGAAAGATAAGTGTTTGAATTGGATTTGCCTGGAGTGTAATGGATAGCACGCTGTGGTACCAACCCAGAGGTCCGGGTTCAAAACCCGTTCAGGCACTTATTTTTCTTATCATGTCATATATATCTTCTTCTTTTTCTTGCAAAGATTAAACCTTTTTGGTTCGTTCCGGCTCCATCTCTTTCGTAGGAGTCCCCGATATCTTTTTCCTCTTATTGGTTAGTTCAGACTTTTCCTAAGCAATCTGTTGGTATCTATTCTGCAGACATGTTCATACCACTTTCTCCTATACTCTTCTATTTTATCTGTCAAACTTAATATTTGTAGTTCTTTGCGTTTTATATTCGCTCTGTTTTTATCCATTAAAGTATATCCTGTCACAAATCGTAAATAGTTCATTTCTGCTGCTTCTATTCTTTTAATTGACTGTTTATTCAGAGTCCATATTTCTGATCCATACAATATTCCAGATACAGCCAATACTTTATAAATTTTTTAATGTGTTTCTTTTCTTACTTTCTTTCCCAGTATTCTTTTAAGGGTGCCACATAAATGTTGAAATATTTGTAATTTATTATTTATGTCTTTTTCTCTATTACAACCTAAAGACACACCTAGGTGATTGAATCTTTTACTTATTCTAGCGTTTTGTCATTTAGTGCTATTATTGTTCTTTCCATTTCTTTGCCTCACTGGGCCACTATTTTAGTTTTTGTTGAAGAAAAGTCTAGGTTGTAATCTTGTGCAATATTATTTAATTTAAAAATTGTTCTTTGGAAGTCATTATCTGAAGAAGCCATTTTTATATATATATATATATATATATATATATACACTGCTCAAAACAATTAGAGGAACACTATGAAATATGCAAATATTTTTTCATTGGATAAAGGTACAAACATGAAATTAATAAAGTACATTATTTATTTCTTTTATTTATTTTTTTTATATTATTGATTTCGTACATCTCAATGATGGATAAATCATATTTGAAGAGAAAAATTATACGCTCAGACCAGGACTTGAACCCGGGACCCTTGGTTCTCTAGACCAAGTGCTCTACCAACTGAGCTACCTGAGCAAGTACCGATCTAAACGCAAATCTTTCTCTATATACATTGTAATTCCCATCCACCAAATGCTGTGAAGCCATGCTTCTATCTTGCAAATGGCGGCTCCTTTATTAAGAAGACATATTTGGGAATTATACATTACAGCCAGTACGGCTTTTTCCAAGTTTTTTTTATTATTGATTTCGTACATCTCAATGATGGATAAATCATATTTGAAGAGAAAAATTATACGCTCAGACCGGGACTTGAACCCGGGACCCTTGGTTCTCTAGACCAAGTGCTCTACCAACTGAGCTACCTGAGCAAGTACCGATCTAAACGCAAATCTTTCTCTATATACATTGTAATTCCCATCCACCAAATGCTGTGAAGTCATGCTTCTATCTTGCAAATGGCGGCTCCTTTACAGGGCAAGTCAAAATGTTGTGCAGGTTTTCAGAAATTTATTATGTGAAATGTAATGAACATATAATATCGTGAGACATATTGTATGAAAGGTAAACTCTCAAAGTTTAGTTGTCCACTTCTAAAGTTCCGCGTTCACCCGCAAGATGTCAACAGCAGAGCAGTAAAGGAAAATGGCGTTGACTGGGGATCAGAAGTCTTTCTGTGTGCTTGATTACCATGTAAACAACTCTGTGACTAGTGTTCAACGACATTTCCGTACCAGATACGATAAAGACCCGCCGGATGGGAGATCCATTCGTAAGTGGTACAACACAATTTAGGGATTCAGGCTGTATCTGTAAACGAAAATCGACTGGCCGTCCGTCGACGAGTGAAGAGACAGTCGAACGCGTTCGCACATGCTTCGTGCGGAGTCCACAGAAATCCACCTACCGGGGAGCGACAGAACTTCAACTACCACAAAAAACTGTATGGCGGATTCTCCGGAAACGTTTACAGATGAAACCCTACCACTTGCAACTGGTTCAAGCCTTAAAACCCGCCGATTATGCTTTGCGAGCGTCCTTCTGTGTTGATTTTCTCGCATTAATGGAAGAGAATGAGTTCCATGAGAGGGTAGTTTACAGTGATGAAGCGACTTTCCACCTTTCAGGAAAACTGAATAGACACAATGTAAGGATTTGGGGAACTGGTAACCCCCATGCAACTCTGGAACATCAACGCGATTCTCCGAAAGTGAATGTCTTTTGTGCCATTTCCCATGCAAAGGTTTATGGGCCCTTTTTCTTTCATGAACGTACTGTGAACGGACATGTTTTCCTTGATATGCTACAACAATGGCTCCTTCCGCAGCTTGAAGCGGATAGTCCAGATTTCATTCTGCAGTTGGATGGTGCCCCTCCACATTACCATGGCAGTGTTCGAGACCATTTGAATACGGCTTTACCACAACGCTGGATAGGCCGTGCATCTCAGGGTGATCAACAACTCATTCATTGGCCACCTCGTTCACCAGATCTAACCCCGTGTGATTTCTTCATTTGGGGTCTTGTAAAGGATCATGTTTACGTACCACCACTTCCAACAACACTGCATGAACTGCGTGCCCGCATCACAGCAGCCATTGCTGATATCGACCGCGGACTGCTACAGAAAGTTTGGCAGGAGATTGAATATCGGCTTGATATCTGTCGTGTAACAAAAGGCGCTCACATAGAACATCTGTGAATATTTGAAAAAAAAACTTTGAGAGTTTACCTTTCATACAATATGTCTCACGATATTATATGTTCATTACATTTCACATAATAAATTTCTGAAAACCTGCACAACATTTTGACTTGCCCTGTATTAAGAAGATATATTTGGGAACTATACATTACAGCCAGTACGGCTTTTTCCAAGTTTTTTTTATTATTGATTTCGTACATCTCAATGATGGATAAATCATATACATTATTTATGGTTATTTATTTATTTATTTATTTATTGCTTTGTCAGTAAAAACAAATGAATAACTCTGACAATTAACTTTTCAAATAATTCCGCTATGTAAGCAATTGAATCTTGTGCTTATTTTTCAAAGTTAAACTCTCGTTATATAGAGTTAGTATCGTGTATGGCCTCCAGGACATTCGATGACACTTTGTCACCTTCGTGGCATGCTCCCAATAAGATTCTGGATTTCCTCTTGCGGGATATTCTCCCATTCCTCCTTCAGAGCATCTCCAAGTTGCTGCAGAGTTTGTGGAGCTTGATGTCGGTTCCTGACTTTCCTGTCTAGAAGATCCCATAAGTGTTCAATAGGGTTGAGGTCTGGGCTGACCGCTGGCCACTCCATTACCTCAATTTCATTCCTCCTCAGGAAATCCCTGGTGACAGCCGCAGAATGTGCCCCGGCATTATCCTGCATAAACAGAAATCCAGGGCCTACTCCAATGGCAGCAGGTATTACATGCTCTTCCAGAACGTGCTCGATATACCGGAGAGCATTCAGTCGCTGGGGAACAAGTACAAGGTCCGTACGATTGTTGTACATAACTCAGGCCCACACCATTATGGAACCTCCTCCGAATCTATCAATTTCCTCTACAGCCTCTGCAGAAAATCTTTCTCCTTGCCGTCCCCACACCCTCAATCGACCATCACAACGTATAAGACGATACCTGGATTCGTCCGAGAAGAACACAGACTCCCACTGGTTCAGGTTGCAATCACCATGGTTTTCAGCATACGTACGTCTTGCTGCCTTATGCCCATTTGTTAAGCGTGGTTTATTAACGGGCCTTTTTGGACGAATATTCTCTTTCCTTAATCTGTTCGTTATGGTTTGGTCTGAAACCCGGATTCCGGAAGCCATATGAAGGACATTCTGCAGGTCTTTTGCAGTTTTTGTACGCTGTCGAAGAGCAGAAAGAACAACGTATCAGTCATCCTGGGGGCTTGTTTTAAATTTACGGTCCTGGCCACGTCTTCTACAATACTGGCCTGTCTCTCTGTGCCTGTTGCGTAACCTGGACACCACGGAAGGAGAAACCCCAAGCTCTCTAGCCACTTGTCGCAGAGATTGGACTTGTCGTAAAAGATGTAGAGTATGATACACTTCAAACTCATTTAAATGCCTCATTTTGTCAGAGACTTCAATAAACAAGGCAATAATCAACATTCGTCACTATAGCAACATCAGGAAGCTTATAAATTAGAAGTGGCCAGTGCCTTCCAAAATAAAAAAATTCTCTACATTTGTTATTTGAGGTAATTTCTCTGTATTTAGGCCATGGATCTTTAAAATTTGTATCCAATGATAAAATTAACAATTCAATTTACATATTGTCCAACTTTCAGCATCACAGCTTTAAAAAACAATTACTTATTCAATTTATTACAAGTGTTCCTCTAATTGTTTTGAGCAGTGTATATATATTAAGTCATATTTAAAAAGAGATATTACTTGATAGAGAAAGCCATGTCATGTCAAGAAAAATTCGATAGTGCACATCTATAAAATGGTCCGTGCTTAGCTCTACAACTGTGTAAGTACAAGCTTCTGCTATCTAGCGAGAATTACGAACTTCTTAACTGACCGGTTGTGCAACACATCCGGTAATGTAACCGAATAATTGGAAAACATTAACTCAGGGTAAGGAAGAATGGAGAGCATTAAGTACGTGTGGCTATGAACCTCTGGGTTCGATAGTGCCAGTTATTGTGTTAGTTTATATATGTATATATATATATATATATATATATGTGTGTGTGTTATAATTAAATCTTTAACATTGAGCAATGCAAGCTTAATATGGTATGATAAGAAAAATAAATGCCTGGACGGGATTCGAACCCGGATCTCTGAGTCTGTACCTCAGCGTGATATCCATTACACTACCAGGCGAATCCAATGCAAACACTTATTTTATAATACATATATAAGAAAAATAAGTGTTTGAATTGGATTCGCCTGGTAGTGTAATGGATATCACGCTGAGGTACAGACTCAGAGATCCGGGTTCGAATCCCGTCCAGGCATTTATTTTTCTTATCATACCATATATATATATATATATGGATAGCACGCTGGGGTACCAACTCAGAGGTCCGGGTTCAAATCCCGTTCAGGCATTTATTTTTCTTATGATGTCATATTAAGCTTGCATTGCTCAATGTCAAAAATTTAATTATAACTTCAATAAAGCGTCACTGCTATAAAGTAAAAATATTCTCTTTAATTTGCTTACTTATTATAGTCAGCTACTAGGTGGCAGTGAAGACCGAGTTCTCGCGACATCTAATAATAATGGAGAATATAATATATATACTGTATATATGTATATATATATATATATATATATATATATAAGAAAGATAAGTGTTTGAATTGGATTTGCCTGGAGTGTAATGGATAGCACGCTGTGGTACCAACCCAGAGGTCCGGGTTCAAAACCCGTTCAGGCACTTATTTTTCTTATCATGTCATATATATCTTCTTCTTTTTCTTGCAAAGATTAAACCTTTTTGGTTCGTTCCGGCTCCATCTCTTTCGTAGGAGTCCCCGATATCTTTTTCCTCCTCTTGGTTAGTTCAGACTTTTCCTAAGCAATCTGTTGGTATCCATTCTGCAGACATGTTCATACCACTTTCTCCTATACTCTTCTATTTTATCTGTCAAACTTAATATTTGTAGTTCTTTGCGTTTATATTCGCTCTGTTTTTATCCATTAAAGTATATCCTGTCACAAATCGTAAATAGTTCATTTCTGCTGCTTCTATTCTTTTAATTGACTGTTTATTCAGAGTCCATATTTCTGATCCATACAATATTGCAGATACAGCCAATACTTTATAAATTTTTTAATGTGTTTCTTTTCTTACTTTCTTTCCCAGTGTTCTTTTAAGGGTGCCTCATAAATGTTGAAATATTTGTAATTTATTATTTATGTCTTTTTTCTCTATTACAACCTAAAGATACACCTAGGTGATTGAATCTTTTACTTGTTCTAGCGTTTTGTCATTTAGTGCTATTATTGTTCTTTCCATTTCTTTGCCTCACTGGGCCACTATTTTAGTTTTTGTTGAAGAAAAGTCTAGGTTGTAATCTTGTGCAATATTATTTAATTTAAAAATTGTTCTTTGGAAGTCATTATCTGAAGAAGCCATTATATATATATATATATATATATATATATATATATATATATATATATATATATATATATATAAAGTCATATTTAAAAAGAGATATTACTTGATAGAGAAAGCCATGTCATGTCAAGAAAAAATCGATAGTGCTCATTTATAAAATGGGCCGTGCTTAGTTCTACAACTGTGTAAGTACAAGCTTCTGCTATCTAGCGAGAATTATGAACTTCTTAACTGACCGGTTGTGCAGCACATCCGGTAATGTAACCGAATTATTGGAAAACATTAACTCAGGGTAGGGAAGAATGGAGAGCATTAAGTCCGTGTTACTATGAACCTCTGGGTTCGATATTGCCAATTATTGTGTTAGTTATATATATGGATAGCACGCTGGGGTACCAACCCAGAGGTCCGAGTTCAAATCCCGTTCAGGCATTTATTTATCTTATCATGTCATATTAAGCTTGCATTGCTCAATGTCAAAAATTTAATTATAACATCAATAAAGCGTCACTGCTATAAAGTAAAAAATATTCTCTTTAATTTGCTTTCTTATTATAGTCAGCTACTAGGTGGCAGTGAAGACCGAGTTCTCGCGACATCTAGTAATAATGGAGAATATATATATAAAAGAAAGATAAGTGTTTGAATTGGATTTGCCTGGTGGTGTAATGGATAGCACGCTGTGGTTCAAAACCCGTTCAGGCATTTATTTTTCTTATCATGTCATATATCTCTTCTTCTTCTTTTTCTTCCAAAGATTAAACCTTTTTGGTTCGTTCCGGCTCCATCTCTTTCGTGCGAGTCCCCGATATTTTTTTCCTCCTCTTGGTTAGTTCAGACTTTTCCTAAGCAATCTGTTGGTATCCATTCTGCAGACATGTTCATACCACTTTCTCCTATACTCTTCTATTTTATCTGTCAAACTTAATATTTGTAGTTCTTTGCGTTTATATTCGCTCTGTTTTTATCCATTAAAGTATATCCTGTCACAAATCGTAAATAGTTCATTTCTGCTGCTTCTATTCTTTTAATTGACTGTTTATTCAGAGTCCATATTTCTGATCCATACAATATTGCAGATACAGCCAATACTTTATAATTTTTTTAATGTGTTTCTTTTCTTACTTTCTTTCCCAGTGTTCTTTTAAGGGTGCCTCATAAATGTTGAAATATTTGTAATTTATTATTTATGTCTTTTTTTCTCTATTACAACCTAAAAATACACCTAGGTGATTGAAACTTTTACTTGTTCTAGCGTTTTGTCATTTAGTGCTATTATTCTTCTTTCCAATTTTTTGGCACACTGGGCCACTATTTTAGTTTTTGTTGAAGAAAAGTCTAGGTTGTAATCTTGTGCAATATTATTTAATTTAAAGATTGTTCTTTGGAAGTCATTATCTGAAGAAGCCATTTTATATAATATATATATATATATATATATATATATATATATATATATATATATATAATAAGTCATATTTAAAAAGAGATATTACTTGATAGAGAAAGCCATGTCATGTCAAGAAAAAATCGATAGTGCACATTTATAAAATGGGCCGTGCTTAGTTCTACAACTGTGTAAGTAGAAGCTTCTGCTATCTAGCGAGAATTACGAACTTCTTAACTGACCGGTTGTGCAGCACATCCGGTAACCAAATGATACAAGAACATTACTCACGGTAGGAAAGAATAGAGAGCATATGTCCGTGTGGCTATGAATCTCCGGGTTCGATAATGTTAGTGAGTTATATATATATATATATATATATATATATATATATATATATTACTTAAAAATCTGATATCTTATTAAGAAAATTACAATATGTCAAATAATTTCGGCAGTGCACAACTAGTGGTCCGTTCTTAGTTCTATGACTATACATTTCTTCTATCTAGCGAGAATAACGGACTTCTTACTGACCGGTATTGTTATAGTCTCTCATTACATTTAAATTTATATTATAATATGTTTTCTTTGATGGTTCACACACACACTATATATATATATATATATATATATATATATATATATATATATATATATAGTAGGCTACGCAGCGGGCCGGGGTTCGATCCCCGGTCGGGGCAGTTTTTCTGGGTATGTTTTTATCGGGGGTTTTCCTCGCCTGTAAGACAAATGTCAGGAAAACTTTAAGGCCCAAACGGTCCCCAAAATTTTGTGGCCATCGTCATTATCCTTCACCGGTGTGGAAAGCAACGGGAAGTTACCATACCTACAAGTCCCTAGTAAAGCTGCAAGCATAGCATGAAAATGTTATGATTGCAGTGAAGGGCCTGCCTTCGGGCAGAATTACTATGGATGGATATAAAACTTAGCTTATTTGCAACATCTTATTTAAACAGGTTGTCCGGCATACAGGTTCAACATTTTACGAGAGTGTATGTGTGTGTGTGTGTGTGTGTGTGTGTGTGTATATATATATATATATATATATATAAAATTCTTCTGTACGTTTGTTTGTCACTCTACTCCTGCTGAACGACTGGATCGATTTTGATTAATTTTTTTGTGTGTGTCTGATTGGGTCCATCGATGGCTTAGATTTGCAATTGGACCCTCTAAAACCAATAGGTGTAAGACTTGACATGAAGTGAAAATTTAAAAATCGCTCTAGCGGTCACAACTTTCTACGTTTCACAAACGAACTCAGTACACCCTATTAAAATAAACCGAGGTAGGTATTTTCCAAAAATGAGCGAAATCCGACGATTAGAAATAGAAGTTTACTTGAAATCCGAAATTAAAAACTGCGTACACGACTGGAAGATTTTGATGAAATTTTTTGTGTGTGTTTGAGTGGATCTCTGGATATTTTAGATTCATAATTGGACCCTCTAAAACCATTAAATTTAGGAATTCACCTGAAGTTAAAATTTAAAAATCGCTATAGCAGTCGCAATTATCGATGTTTCACAACGAAACTCAGCATATCCTATTGGAATAAACCAAGGTAGATATTTTTCCAAAAATGAGCGAAATCCGACAATTAGAAGTGGAGATTTACCTGAAATCCGAAATTAAAAACCGACTAGCAACCGCCATGTTTGGTTCGTTTCAACGTATACCATACGATTTAATTAATCGTTAATATTTCATTTATTTAGGGGTAACAACGCACGCCGGGTATGCCGATTTTGATTAAATTTGATATGTGTGTTTTGAGTGGGTCCCCTGGGTGGTTTTAGATTCACAATTGGACCCGACAGGTGGCACTGCGATCGAGTTATAGGAATTTTTTATACCATAGGTGGCGCTATGTCGAATTTTGTGGTATTTGACGTATGCCACTTGCGACTTAGCTTAGCGTTGTTAAATCTATCTAACCTGCAAGTTTTTTTTTAATTCAAATAATATTTTTTAAATGGAAAAAAAATACCGTTAAAACTTTCTGGGAAGTTCATGAATAATAACCTGAAACATTTATTTTGAGTGCTTATTTGTGTCAATGATTTTATAAAATTCACGGAATATTAAACGGCGCATCGAAAATATGTAATGTTCAGACAGGAAAACGTCTGTCCGGTCCGCTATTATATACATGATATGAAAAGAAAAATGAATGCTTGAGTCGGGATTTGAACCCGAGTCTCTAAACTCTGTACGGGAGAGAATAAAAATGTGTATTGCAACATGGGTCCGGAAATTGATAATTACAGAGTTATTCGAACTTTTATGAATGTTAGGTTATTAAGGGTTACAGTAGTTATTGACAGTCTGTTTTCTGTTGATTGTAGGCTGCTGTGATTTACACATATGAAGAATATGCTTGTTTGCATTTCATCTATGGTTTGGCGGATGGTAATGCTTTGAGGGCGCGTCGTTTGTATCAGGAACGATACCCAACGCGGAGATTGCCAGAGGAGGGGGCTGTTTTCAACATTGTAGACGAAAATCCTGGAATAAGCACAAAGCGGTTAGGACTGCAGACGAATTTGTCGTACATGTCGGTATGGAGACTACTAAAGCAACAACAATTGTATCCATATCAGCTACAGCGTGTACAAGCCTTGTCTCCTGCTGATTATCCTGCACGGGTAAATGTTCTGTCAGTGGTTGCTCCAACAATGCGGTGTGAATCCTAACTTTGGAGCTGTCGTGTTGTTCACGGATGAGGCAACATTCACAAGGGATGGGATCCAGAATTTGCACAACCAGCACGCGTGGACAGACACGAATCCCAATGCAACAATCGCAACAGATCATCAACAGAGATTCTCAATTAACATCTGGGCAGCCTTTGTTGGTGATAGTTTGTTGGGACCCTACGTTCTTCCGAACAGGCTCAATGGACGTGAATACACACGTTTCTTGCGCAATCAATTACCTCGTTACTTGGAAGACATGCCACTAGCATCCCGACGGCTGATGTTCTTCGTGCACGATGGTGCTCCTGCACATTTCAGTCTGTCTGCTCGCAGGTACCTTAATCGAACATTTGGTCTCCGCTGGATTGGTAGAGGAGGACTAATTTCTTGGCCACCGCGATCTCCCGATTTAAACCCTTGGACTTTTATCTTTGGGCACACCTCAAGTCTTTGGTGTATTCAAGCCCTGTGGATGATGTAATAACTCTCCGTGCACGCATTGTGGCAGCCTGTCAGACAGTGCGCACTACACCAGGCATTTTTTTATCGTTTTGGAGACTCAATGCGATGAAGATCAGCTACCTGTATTGAGGCACAAGGAGGTCACTTTAAACATTTCATCTGACAGAACAGAGCGCTCCAACAAGTCCCTTGCATTTTTGTCGCCATGTACTAACATTCATAAAAGTTCTAATAACTCTGTAATTATCAATTTCCGGAACCATGTTGTAATACACTTTTTTTTATTCTCTCCATATGAGGAACTCATTCCTGAAATTTTGTCGTTTAGTTATGTTACACCCTGTATATATACATACACACACACATATAGTGGGATATATAAAATTTAGCTCATTGAAATATATTATTTTAAACATCCAGGTTGTCCGGCATACAATAACATTTTACAAGAGTGTATGTGTGTGTATATATATCCATATATCCATCCATAGTAATTCTGCCCGAAGACAGGTCCTTCACTACACTCATAGCATTTTCATGCTATGCTTACAGCTTTACTAGGGAATTGTAGGTGTGGTAGCTTCCCGTTGCTTTCCACACCGGTGAAGGGTGATGATGATAATGATAAGGATAAGGATGATGGCCACATGATTTCGGGGACCATTTGGGCCTTAAAGTTTTCCTGACATTTGTCTTACAGGTGAGGAAAAACCCCGATAAAAACCTCACCCAGAAAACTGCCCTGACCGGGGATCGAACCCGGGCCCGCTGCGTGACAAGGCAGCACGCTACCTCGAGACCACAACGGTGGAATATATATATATATATATATATATATATATATTATTTTTTAATGAAATTAAACCCAATGGGTGCAACTAGGACACCACACATACCCAGTCCCAAGATTGAGATATTTTTTAAATCCCTTACCCCAGCGGAAATCGAACCCGGGTCGCCGGAGTGGAAGGTAGGGACTCTACCAACTACGCCACAGCGACGGTCTACATGTAATTTATTTAATCTAGTTAATGAAAAGCTATATATTGTCCCATAGAGAAAACCATATCATCATCATCGTAGGCGAAACAGCCTATTGCAGGCCTTCACTGTCCCAACAATACGCACCCATTCTCTTCTGACTTCTAATCTTCTTCCTCCATCCATTCTCACTCACATTATCCTGAGATCTTGTTCCACGTTATACATCCATCTGATGGGAGGTCCGCCACTTGACTTGTTATAGAATCCTTATACAAGGTGCACTCCATGTATAACGACTCCATGTTAAGTTACACACCTCTTGTACACTGTATAGCTTATTAGTAAGATGTGTAAAAACATTGTAAGAAAGTTATACGTGGATTATTGGTAAGAGGGTAAGTTTATAATATTACTCGTTACTGGCGAAATGTCATGTCGAAGGATGAGATGAGACGAAGACCCTATCATTGAATGTCTGTGTTATAGGAAGATCCCAACTGACCACGCCTATCGCACCATCGACTCTTGTATCATATGCACTACTGTAAAATAAATTAATATTATTTAGATTGATTTATTGTACATCTCTGAATCTAGTAGTTTGCAGAATTCGATTCGTTGGGACAAAATTTCTGTGTTTTTTCTAAATATTTCCTTAGCTGTAAGATATACCAGAAAACTTTAAGACCCAAATAGTTCCAAAACGCCATCTGACCATACTAATTGTACATGTCATGTTCACCTTGTTCTATTAAAATGGTGTATATTGTCTTAGAAATTATTTCACAGAGGTGACGTCTGCCTTGAGCTGATCACACATCCGGAGAGACTCTCCATATATTTGTATAATCCAGAGTTAAAAATCCCCTCCCAACAGGTTGTGTTTCTTTTAAAGGAGGAAGACATGGGTCACGTAAAATTATGAAAGGACTGAAGGAAGAGATTAAATCAAAGGGAAAAAACACATATGTCTACAGTATACAGTATATAGTAGTTCAGTGTATATATATATATAGAAAGTCCACCGCTGTGGTCTCGAGGTAGCGTGCTACCTTGTCACGCAGCGGGCCCAGGTTCGATCCCCTGTCGACTTTTCTGGGTGAGGTTTTTATCGGGGTATTTCCTCACCTGTAAGACAAATATCAGGAAAACTTTAAGGCCCAAACGGTCCCCGAAATCATATGGCCATCATCATCATCATCATCCTTATCATTATCATCATCATCCTTCTTCGGTGTGGAAAGCAACGGGAAGCTACCACACATACAATTCCCTAGTAAAGCTGCAAGCATAGCATGAAAATGTTATGATTGCAGTGAAAGACCTACCCTCGGGCAGAATTACTATGGATGGATGGATATATAGAAAAAATATATTTGTATTTGTGACATACTCGTAGGACTGAAGAAGGTACAGTTTATTGAAACAGATGTTACGAATATTAAATAAAATAGGCCTATATAGGCCTATCTATGGAAATTATATAAAACTATAATGGTTTTATTTGGTAAATACAGAAAAAAGTGTTTTGTTATTTATTTTATTTCTTAATTTTTATGTATGTTATTTATTTTTTATGTTTTTACTTATTTTTATTTATTCATTAATTTATATATTCTATTATTGCTTTTTATTTGCTTATTTATGTATTTATTATTTATTTCTATTCATTTGTTCATTTATTTCATAATGTGATCGTCTATTGAAGTTATAGGCCTGAATGTAAAAAAAAAATTAAAACTTGAACAATCTCATATCTGTAAATAACATTAAAATACTCGAAAATAATCTCATATGCGGTACCTATGTGACGAAACAAATCACACTACTGAAATCTTAATTTAATCGCCATATCTCGCCTGCGGAAGATTTTCGATCTCTCAAACCCTGATTACAATATCGACGCACAACAAAATTAAACAAAAACATACATAAATAGAAATCTAGGGCTTAATGTAAACAAAAACCAGAGTACTGATTTAATTACATATTTTAGTTTTAATAAGCCTTGAGAGGAAAAAAGTTATTACGTTATGTAAATTTGCCTTAGGAGAATTAAAGAAAATCGAACCAAATCAACTTGCTCTGTTTGTATATTGTTCTATGCAACCAACTGAACTTATATAGGTTGTAACTAAACCCCCGTTACAGACTTCGAGGACGTGTAGTGGGGAACAAGACGGTTACGTTTAGCATAGGATCTCATGTCTGTAAATGTACCTTTTTCCCGCTACACGCAAATTTGACGTCAATAAAAGTATATATAGGCCCTAAATATCTACAGTCTTACTAATAAAAATCTCTTATACAGGCTTTTATCAGTTATTTAGTTATACAATGTATAAGCCTTATGTAGATCATGTATAATTTCCTTACTAATAAACGTTGTGCCGGAGCTATATAACAATCCAACCGTTATAAATAATACGTCACATATTCGTCATCACTATGACGTCAGAACAATATTACGCACAGTTTGTAACAGAAATAAAACAACATCAACTAGTGATTAATTGTGTAAGAAATGAGTATGGATAAGAATAAATAGAGATTCCCTAATTGGGGAGGTACGGAAAAAATAAATGTGTTTTAATTTATTTACATTTTCCTTTACGCAATGTCAAATATATCGAAGAATTAGTTTCACAGATAATGTGCTGCCATCTAACGTCAAGAATTTCGAACAATTCTTGGAAACTAATATAAGTTTTTCCCATTACTTATGAATTATATGCAGTGTTTTAAGATGCGTTTAGAAAACGTTCAAAATAGTAGAAAATGTTACCGACAACAGAACAATGCTTTAGGCGAAAAAAAATCATTGCAGTTAGATCGGGAATCGAACCTAGGACCCCACGGACTGCAGTCAGAAGCTCTAACCACAAGACTATCAAGCTAACTTGTTGTTTGCTGCGATAATAGTACCTCTATAATTAAATACATTTTTATATCGGTATGTGTATTACGTTTTAATGATGCAAGAGAGTTTTGATAAAATAATATTATGAAGCATTTAAACTACATTCAAGTTAAATCTTGTCTACAGCAATTATTGTAGAACATATTCTTTTGTGAATCAATGTTCAGTTTAAAAATATTATTAGGCCTAATCGAGAATGAGTGTAACAAAAGGCATTTTATGATGCCTTTATTTTCCTACCCAGAGCTTTATTAATATTATTTATGCCCTGTGCATCCATCAAACAGTCGTTAAAGTGTTGCATTTTGCTTTAAATTTAAGGAAACTTTCATCAATATCATAAGAAAACAATCAGTTGATCTTGAAGTCCGACATTTTGTCTAGTTATACAATCCTTAAACAAGGCTGGAGGCATGTATAACGATTCCTATGTAAATTTGTACACCTCGTGTACACTAAACAACTAATACAGTGGTTATTAGTAAGAATTTTCAACTGGGATGTGTATAAACCTTGTATAAAAGTTATATATGGATTATTAGTAAGAGGGCTAATATATAAAAATGAATGTTTGTTCGTACTTCATGCGCGGCCATACCGTTGATCCGATTGTGATGGGGCGTTTTGCAAAATATTCAGGAGATTCCCGGGATGAACATAGGCTCTAAGAGAGTTGTGATACTCAACTCCTACACCCTTAAAAATCGCCCTTTGTAGTGGAAAACATTAAAAAAAAGTACCTCTTTGGACGCTTAAATGGCTTACGCTGCCTAAACCATAACAAATACACAAAATTAATGTACACAGAATTGAATATTTCAAAAAGCTCTACAAAAAAGTCTCCAACAGCATATGTTTATCTCTTATGGATAACTCACAATAACCATTTTTGTCTTCCATTGATGCCAAGAAGGTCGAGACAAGTACGTAGATTCCTGTGCAAGCATAGCAGCACATGGCGGGTATTCTTTTACGGATAACTCACAATAATGAATTTTGTCTTATAGCTCATTTATGCCAAGAAGATCGAGATAAGTAGATTCACGGGCAACACCAGGTAATCAGCACGGGGAATCTTAAAATAATTACGATATATATTTATAATTATTTTTTTCATTTCATTTATTTAACCAATCATAAGAAGTACATTAATTTTCGTCTTTTAGCTCATTTATACCAAGAAGATCGGGATGAGTAGATTCCCGGACAACGCCGGGTAAGCAGTACGGGGTATCTAAAAATAATTACGATTTTTTTTCCTTATACTTATTTAACTAAACGTAAAACACATTAATTTTCGTATTTTAGCTCATTTATGTGAAGAAGATCGGGGTAAGTAGATTCCCGGGCAACGCCGGATAATCAGCACAGGGTATCTAAAAAGTATAAATGTATAATTATTTTTCCTTTTACTTATTCAATTAAACATAAAAGCACATTAATTTTCATTTATTTAGGCGTAGCAGCGCACACCGAGTATTAGTTAGTATTCTATAAATTAGCAAAATCGGACCATAAATTTGACTTGTTGAGGAATTCACATACTTAAGCATTTCCTTGTGACAGACTATTATAATGTCATATTAATAACAAATTAATTATTTTGCTTAGGCTTATGGTTTATTTATTAGCAAGTTTCGAAGGAATGCTTCTGTTGTATTTGTTTTCATAAAGAGATTTTTATTTATTTATTTATTTATAGCCTGTATCTTCATCATTACTACTTAGTAAACATTGAAAATGACCATGACAACATGTCTAATCTCTTAGTCCTCCTCCCCCGTTATTTTCATATGAATGTTAAACGTTAATTTTCGTAATTATTTACAAAGAATGTGCTGAATTAAGATTTGGGGCTTTGTGCTTAAAAAAATGCAAATAATTAAAATATGACACTGAAAACACACCAAAATATAATCTGAAAGTCCACCTTAATTTTCAATATTAATAAAATTAATAAAAAAAAAAAAAAAAGTAAAGTGATCCCACTACAGGCCTCAGGAGGCCTTTGGGGCAGTAGGAGGTTAAGGCTCCCACTTTTTCTTGACAATCGGCACTTGATGTCAGCCGGGTTGTCAGCCCTGCGTGACGGCCGCCTTTACCCCAGAACAAGCGTCTGGTACTCATTTCAGTTAGAGGCTGAGTCGACCCCAGGGCCATAGTGCCGCCAGAAGGTTTGGGTCAGTTTAAAAATCCTGACCCCACCGGGACTCGAACCCTCGACCTTCCGGCTTGTAGCTCAGTGCCTTAACCACTACGCTACGGCGTGCCCCAAAATTAATAAAATGCATGATAAAATTCCGTTGAGATTGTATTCACAATATAAAATCATAAAAATGAGTACCTAAATGTAAGGATGTCTCCTCAACTTGGTTAAAATATTTATTTTTAAATTTTAAAAAGGTTTAAGTTGAGTTGAGGAGATTGGACCTTATAGGTAATCAGTTTTATAATTTTATATTTTACCTTGTCCTCCACTGTGGTATTTTTCGGGGTTTTTCCTCACCTGTTAGACAAATGTCAGGAAACTTTAAGGTCTAAAAGTTCCCGAACATCATCTGGCCATCATTACCATATTCCCCCAAGATTAGTATGAATGTGTATATGGATTTCGTCTTAATATTGTGTTGTCTCGGAGAAGGTCCTGATATTGAGCTGATCACTCATTCGAGGAGGCCTACCTCAAGTAGTTTCTGGGAAAATTAAAATAATAAGTTTTTTCAGGAGTTATTTATAATTTAATTCAGACTGAATGGTTTAAGATACCGTATCTAAAAATACATAATTTTAAGTGAAATACGTCCCTAATTAATACAAAACAGTATAATGTCAAATAACTGCTTTCCGATAATATCATGTTTCGCTTACAAGTTACTTTTTAGCCGTCTTCCCAACAGATCCCCTGAAACAATTTGGTAAAATTAGATTTTCTAATTCTCACTATATTGTTCGCAGGTGATCAGGTGATTTTTAGCAAATACAGAGGACGAGTTACAAATTGCTACACATAAATTAAATGAAGTAATAAGTAAATGCTATGTTAGCATATCGGGGGAAAAACTAAAGTAATGGCTTTCGATGGATTATACCACAGAAGTTGCAAAATAATGATCAATAACAAATTAATAGAACAAGTAAACAGTTTCATCTACTTAGGGTTCAACGTATCTTACTGCGAAAAGAATGATATACAACTTAAAATTAAATATATTTTATAATATGTGCGGACAAGATTATGAAGATTTAGAATATATGACTAGAAAATTAAGAAGAATATGATAAATGGAGATTAATTTTGAACATGAAGAAAACAAAATATTTATCAATTGGTGAATTTAATTTTGGAAACTGGAGAAACAATAAAATATTGTAGTGAGATCACATATTTAGGAATTTAAATAAATAAATAAATAAAAATAGATAAAAATGGAAGTTATGAAGTGGGAATAAGAAATAGAAATAATAAAGGATAATTTGTTATTGCTTGCCTCAAGGGAATATTGTAGGGTAAAAATATAAGTAACAAAAATTAAATTTATATATATATATATATATATATATATATCAATTATTGTTTTAAACTCTTTGTGAAGAGTGATGTTGAGTGATTCCGGGTTCTGTGGCCGTGGTCCATAGTTGGTGTTGATACCAGACGTTTCGCCCTCAACTGCGGAGGGCATCTTCAGTGGCGAGTGCTTCTAGTGCTTCATCAATCTTTGTGAAGAGTACTTAAGATTGAATTTCATAGAATAAAATTTCATATATCATACAATTGTTAAAAGCATCATTACTTATGGAGTAGAACTTTGGTCAATAACAACAACAAAAAAATAAGTATTTTTTGGCATTGGAAAGGGGTTTTATACGAAGGGCAGCAAGAATTTCAAGAAGAGAAAAATTAGAAACTCAGTTATAAGGGAGAAAATGATGATTGAAGACACTATTTTAGATTATATTAAAACTCAGAATTAAGATGGTACGGACATGTCCAGCGAATGGAAGAGGATCGGCTACCAAAATGTGTTTTGGAATAGAAACACTAAGGGAAGACGAGGCAGAGGAAGATCTAAAACCTGCTGGAATCACGGAATATATATATATATATATATATATATATATATATATATATATATATATGGAGGAGAAACATCTATAACCAGGAGATTGGATGGACCGACAAAGTTGGCTATTAGGAATCGGACGATGTCAAAGACATTAATCAACCGATGATCTATCTATCTAATAGGCTATGTGCGGAACAATTAGAACTCTAAAAAATAAAACATTAAAAATTACAAATTAAAATTCTATAAGAATATGGTAGTACCTATGTTAACATATGGTTGTGGAAATTGGACACTTAATATATCAGATAAAAGGAAAATAGAAGTAGCTGAAATTAAACCCTTACGTTCAGTGGCAGGCAATATGTTGCCAGATAAGAATACTATAATGAAATAAGAACCGAATTAGACATCTACAGTATTATGGATACAATTCAAAATTTAAGATCTGACTGGCTCCAACTATAGAAAGAACGACACCCCTATAGACTCCCACAAATTTTGTTTCACTACCAATTGAAAGAATGAAGAAATATTGAGCGCCCCATAACTAAATGGAGGGATACGGCCTCTTGATGTAGTATATGGCTTAATTCCATGACATAGAAGAAGAAGAAGAAGAAGAAGAAGAAGAAGAAGAAAACGATTCTCTAGTATATTTAAATGCTCAGTTAACTTCAAATTAAAGCTAACTTTAATTATCTTGTTGTATTTTATTCCACTAAAAAATAAAAGTTTGATCTCCTTTATATTTAATTAAAGTGGCCAGTCAGGTACTGTAAAAGTCCGGACGTAAGCACCCTAACCCCCTAATAAAACCTAACTAGGAACAAGTGCAGGAAGGCTATGAATTGAACCTTTTGACATGTCAGTTTAAATTAGAACGTGTGTAATTATTTAATAAAGGAACCTTTTAACTTTGAATTAGTTTTAATACAAGCAAATACGTTGCCTCTTACAGTAGGAAACAATAATTTGATCATCCTACTATTTACAGACTGTCATAATATTGATTACGTTGTTCAAGTTGAACCTAATATACGACACAACCTACAGGACTATTTTAAATTAACGACACTCTATGACATTTTAATTCCTTAGCTTCGCAATTTAAATCTAGGAGCGAAAGAGACAAAAATTTTGCCCATAGGCCTCTTGTTTCAGGCTAGAGGTTCTTTAACGTATCATAAATCTACGACACGGAAGTTACGACTGCTTCACTTTCGAAAAAAAAAACATAACTAACTTATGCGTCTCACTATTAGTATTAAATTATAAATCAGTAATTTATTTTCTTTTGGTTTTATTCGTATTCATCAGCATATTAAGTTCAAAAATTATATCAGACCATCCATAGTAATTCTGCCCGAAGGCAGATCCTTCACTGCAACCATAGCATTTTCATGCTATGCTTGCAGCTTTACTGGGGAATTGTACGAGTAGGTGTGGTAGCTTCCCGTTGCTTTCCACACCGGTGAAAGACCATGATGATGATGATGATGATGGTGATAATGATACGGATGATAATGGCCATATGATTTCGGGGACCGTTTGGGCCTTGAAGTTTTCCTGACATTTGTCTTACAGGTGAGGAAAAACCCCGATAAAAACCTCACCCAGAAAAACTGCCCCGACCGGGGATCGAACCCGGGCCGCTGCGTGACAAGGCAGCACGCTACCTCGAGACCACAGCGGTCGACATATCAGACCAATATTAATAAACTACTTTTCTCAATTTTTGTATCATTTTCTCTCATTATATTAGTCCTAAATATGGGTTCTCTCCTACATCATTTATCTGCTTTTTATTAAAAGAATTGGTTTTAATTTACATCCCACCGCTATGGTCTCGAGGTACTGTGCTGCCTTGTTATACAGGGTGTTGTGGAAAGCAACGGGAAACTATAATTCCACAGCATGAACATGAAAATGCTATGATTGCAATGAAAAACCTGTCCTCGGGCATATACATCTACTATTCATGCTATTTTCAGTTTGGCTAAATTTTTATTAGTTTATGTTAGGCCTATAATTATTGTGATTGTTTTATTTATTATATATATATGCCCTGTTTGAGTGGAAGAAAAGGCCACATGTCTTAACTCTAACAAGCAAAATAAATAAATAAATAAATATGAAAATAAAGTACTTTACTTCCTACCCAGCCGGATTTAAACCCCATCTACCCGCCAGTCAATAAACTTGTTAGGACATTCTCCTATCCGCCACCCAGGGGACGCACCCTCTAGGGTTACAGGTTCCACGAGAGTTCCCCTGCTTCCATGATTTATAAATTTATAACTTCAATTTGTTCAAAAACGTTTCGTCTTCAGAGTAAAAAAATTATTAAAAGTTTTCAAATTATGAATATTAAGATGACTATCATCTCACTTGATTTATTTGAAATAAATCGACTTTTAGTTTTGTTAAGGACAACGTTTTTTGTCTAAGATAAATGATGCATGAATCCAACTTCGAATTATTTATTTTGACTATTTAACTCATGCCCCAAATGGGAGTCAATGACCAATCACGTTTCAATGATTTCTGTTTTACAACCAATCAGAGTCGTGTTTCACGAAATATTTATCAGTGTTATAATTACCATATATTAAACAAAGCTCCTCCTTTTTAATATTCTGAACAGGTCTGACCGTTATTTTGCAGTGACTGAGCCTATAAGAAATACGGCTACCAGATTGTATATATAGTGCATACATGTCAACATTTGTAGCAATTTATTATACCACCAAAAAAAGAAACCACTGTTTGACTTTCTTAAATGTATTTTTTCCCAGGTAATAATCCAGAAAAATATAAATTGTAATATTTACATCATACGACATCAGAAATGAATTAATATACAGATTGATGTTTCATTTTTTCTCCACTAGAGAGCATTCTTACAATATTGCATTCCTTTGGCAATAAATAGTATGATCTGGTTGCAGTGATAAACAAAAGAAGCAGTAGAAGCGTACCTATCGTTTCTCATTTGTTTTCAAACATCGCCGTTTGCATTAAATATATAAATATTTTGAAATAACTACAGTTAAATAATGATTTGTGAGTAAACAGCTTAATTTTATTCGTTATATAGTCCTAACAAATGCCACTCTTGATTTCCAAATTCTCTAGATAAATTCACTCCTCACTTCGTGAGTCGTGAATTTATCGATAATTTGGAAATCACTCGTGGCATTACTTATGACAATGAATTATATGATGATCTTGCAGAAGATTCCGGGCTGTTGGCCGTAGTCTTGAGGCTTGTAGTTCCCGATATTTTGTAAGAGACTGCCACCGGCATCCTCAAGACAACCCTTATGCTGTGGTTTATCTACGACGCAACGCGCCAGCGCAAAAATTGCTCCCCATGTATTTAAATGGAGGTGGTTTATCTACAACGCAAATTGCTGGCGCAAAAAAATTTGCGCTGACATGTCGCGTCGTGTTTTGGAATCTTTTGAATCCAGGACGCAATTTGCCAGCGCAAACAAAGAATATAGAAGATATTACCCGTACTCATTGGTGTAATTGCTAAAAACAAACTAAGATTTTATAACAGAATGTCGGAAATACAGTACTTGTTTTATAACTTTCCAATTTTAATGACGAAAGTTAGATAGTTTTGTTGCAAATCAACGAGTTCTATATATGTTTTATACAATATGAGCATGAAGAAGTACAGAGATGTACAGAAAAAAGTTATTGTGGCTTGAACTTAGTCAAGAGATAAATAAAAGCTGTTACTTTTTCTGTCTTTACTAATATTTCGAACTATTTTAATCGTTTTGCAACGACACTTGAAACTTTTTTAATGAAGAATTTTAATATGTTTATCTATGTACACAAATTATGATTTTTCCTCTCAATTTATTTTCAAAGTTCTTTATTAGAATTGAAGTTGGCATACGTGAACGCTCATAAAATTAAATCCACCAGATGGCAGGACACGTGTGAATGACCAACATTTGCATTTAATTCCAAACTATATTTTAAGAAATAAATGTTCAATCACTTCATTTTGTTAGATTCCGATGGGTCAGTTTAGTGTACATCAGATTAGTTTATAGTTCACTAAATAGTATGTATGTAATTTATTTCTTTAGGTTATGCAGGGACAGGTTTGTATAGATTAATTTTTGTAAACACATTTGGAAATTTATTATGAACGTTGGTCATTTTGATTTTCCGTATATGTGGTGCCATCTGGCCACAATTGCATAAACATATGCGCTGTAGCGTATGCGCTCCATGCGAAACCAGCATCACGCCGAGCGAAACGCGAATTCGCGTCACGTCGGGCGCGACACGCTGTATAATAAACCGTAGCATTAAGGATGTCGGACGCAATCTCTGGCGAAACGTCAGGAACTACAAGAAGCCTCAAGACCACGGCCAACAGCCCAGAAGTCTTGAGGATGCCGGACGCAGTCTTTGGCGTAACGTCGGGGAACTACAAGCCTCAAGACCACGGTCAACAGGCCGGAAATCTTCTACAAGATCATCATACTAACTCCGGCCATGAAAACCTAAGTAAATAAATTGTATGTTTCTATTCCTTTATTACAATTTATAACTAATGGTGCTGGGACATGTCGTAGCGTAGTTAGGAAATATGCAACAAGCCAGAATGTAGAGGGTTCGAATCTGGGTGGGATCGGGATTTTTTAAGTGATCCAACTTCTGGCCGCACCATGGCCATGGGTCGGCTCAACCCCTAACCGAAATGAGTACCAGACGCGTATTCTGGGTATAAATGTGGCCATCACGCAGGGCTGACATAAAGTGCTGATTGTCTAGAAAAGTGGAGCCTTAACCTCCTACTACCGCGAGGGCATTCTGAGGCCTGTAGTAGGATCACTTTACCTTTTAACTAATATTGCTGTGTCAATTGTTATAACTGCAATCTGCACAATATTATATAACCTTATGGTGTCACAGATCAATGCAAGAAAAATATTTCATATGTCGCAGATAACTTTCGACATTAAAATAACTTTTAAGTGAATAAAAAAAGATAAAAAAAAAGAAATTGAAAAATTATCACTGATTTACAGCATCTAGAGAATAAAAAAATAATAAATTGAAAAGCAAATAACCCAATTAGAGTTTATAATAACTATTTAACTCATGCCCCAAATGGGAGTCAATGACCAATCACATTTCAATGATTTTTTATTTTCAACCAATCACAGTCGTGTTTCGCCTAGAATTTACCAACTAAAGTTTATCATAATAAAGAAAGCACCTCCTTTTTAACATTCTGAATAGGTCATAGCATTATTTTGCAGTGGCTGACTCCCTAACAAAATACGGCTACCAGATTGTATATATAGTGCATGAATGTCAACAGAAAACGCATGCGAGAGATAATATAAAAACATTTGTAACAATTGATTATACCACAAAAAAACACTGTTTGCACTTTCTTAAACGAATTATTTTCTAGGAAATGACGTTGTAGCAAAATATAATTGACATATTTACATCATAGGACATCAGAAATTAATTAATACCTATAACGTTGGTTATAAATTTCTCCACTAGGGTGCATTCTTACAACATTGCGATCCTTTTGGCAATAAATAATATGATCTGGTTGCAGTGATGAACAAAAGAAGCAAATGAAGCGTACCAATCGTTTCTCATTTGTTTTCAAAACATCGCCGTTCACATTAAATAATATAAATATTTTAAAATAACTATAGTTGAATAAAAATTTGTGAGTAAGCAGCTTAATTGTATTCGTTAAATAGTCCTAACAAATGCCACTCTTGATTTCCAAATTCTCTACAAAAATTCACTCCTCACTTCGTGAGTCATGAATTTATCGATAATTTGGAAATCACCTGTGGCATTACTTATGATAATGAAATAAAGGCAATAGACCTATGCAAGTTCCAGCAATATACTAGTTACAGAAATTTCCTATCGGAAATTATGAAAAATCAGTCTCTTCAGTAATTCTGTGCTGACAATATCCAATGTATGCTATACTCTACTTTAATTACGGTAAGTACTGTATTCTAGTGTGTGGTAATATTACTAATTACTAAAACCTAGTTATACGTCCAAGCTTATTTCTGTAAGTAAAGTAATTTCTAGAGCAAATGGAAGTCTACAGTAATTCGAAGAAAAAATATAAAAATGCACAAATTATTGTGGTAGAGGAACTTCGGGTAATTTGGATCCCTGTTTTTAATTTGTTGTTTTTCTTATTTTAATTAAGGGATTTGAATTTTGTTTAATTACAGTCATTATCATTATTATTGTAACTATGAAATAGCATTGTTATTTTATTCAAATATGGAAACATCTTCATAATTTATAAACTTTTTTACATTACAAGAAAGGTCCACTTTAACCTCCATGTTCGGATAAAGTGGACCCCAGAGTCAACCTTAGCTTTTAGTCTGTTTTTAAGTTGATTTGCTCTATTAAGTTATACAGACAGGCATAGATTAATCTGAAAATATTTATGACTGATCATAATTAAAAAGCGTTGACATTTATTTAATGTTTTGAAAAATTATTGTTGATTATAACATTCACACGTCATTCAATTGAAGAAAGCGCGGTCTTTGGGTTTAGTAAAATTACAAGGATATTACATAAAATTAATTAAGTGAATGGTTTTTACAGATGACATCCTCATTGATAAAATATACGTAGGCCTATTCGTGTAAAGTGGACCCAGAGAGTCCATATTAACCGAATTCCTTTGTTATGTTTAATTATTTTATACAGCCACCATGTCACATAATATCAAACCAAACCCGTCAGTATATTAAAACAACATCTACATAATATCGATCGATAGTAATTCTGCCCGAGGGCAGGTCCTTCACTGCAATCATAGCATTTTCATGCTATGCTTGCAGCATTACTAGGGAATTGTAGGTGTGGTAGCTTCCCGTTGCTTTCCACACCGGCGAAGGATGATGATGATGATGATAATGATAAGGATGACGATGATGGCCATATGATTTCGGGGACCGTTTGGGCCTTAAAGTTTTCCTGACATTTGTCTTACAGGTGAGGAAAAACCCCGATAAAAACCTCGCCCAGAAAAACTGCCCCGACCGGGGATCGAACCCGGGCCCGCTGCTTGACAAGGCAGCACGCTACCTCGAGACCACAGCGGTGGACCTACATAATATATATAGTAAGATTTTAAAATTAAAAAAAAAAACTGAAATATTTTAAGTAAAATTTTAACATACTTAAATTAATAACCAATCTTAAATTCATAATATTTCAATAATTCTTATTTATAAAGCATAGACAAGCGTATCCCTATCTATATTAAACTAAACTCAAAAATCAATTAATAATTAAAAGATTAAAGGAAATTTTTTAATTAAATTCTTTTCCCATAAAACTAGATATCCTATTTGTCGCCTAGGAGTTTTTTCAACATTTGTAATATTCAATAACAGAAATTAAAATTGATCCTTAGCTTGAAAAACTTTTAAAGTGGTAATTTTCATAAATACCACAAATAAACCCTTCATATCGTTGGAGATAGTTTTTAATATGAGTACAGTATTATAACCAGCTTAAGGGAACACGCTAAGAAACTAAAAGAATAAATCACATTAGTATAATGTTAGTATGGTTAAGGTTATTATGCGTGAGAATAATAATCACATGAAGTAGGCCTAAGTAGGTCAATATGGCAGAAACGTGAATAAACATGTCAGCAGCAAGAGATGTAATTGAGAAGTTTCTACAATAGTTAGTAACTTGTTTTCTATTATAAGGTTAAAAGACTACCTTTTACGCTAGAAAATCCTAATGCAAATACTAGTCCAAATAATATATTTTTTTGTATTTATCCAAGTTCAAAATTAAGAACGAGTAGGCCATCAGAAATAATTATCTAACTTTTTCATTAATCGTTGCGAGATTCACTCACCTGTAATAGTGAGGGCCATTCTGCACTGTTAGGTTTTCGGACTCTTTGCTTGCCAACAGTACAGTTTCTGATGCCATATTTTAGTGCGATAATGTCCACAATTTACTCTTATCTATCGACTCGTTCGGCGAACACATTTGCCGCCATATGGCTAGAGTTAAAGATCCACAACCCCATCTTGATAGCCATAAAGGTATTAGCTGCGAAGGAAGCCTAGTTACACTTTCGCGAGAGGTTTCAAGGTCAAGTCTGTATATCCCTACTACATACACCTTCAAACTGCGCAAAGCTGCGTGGTCGTACTCGTACGATTTGATAACAAGAGAGGGAGAGTGTTTGCCACATGAGGAATCTTACATATGGTGGGGGGTCACTGCGTTGGCCACTTGTATATCCTTGAAACCTCTCGCGAAAGTGTACCTAACTACCTACAGTAGGCTACATTATGCAGCGCACTGGACGGTGCCTGTCACCGTCAGCCATCAGTCAATCATAAATCGTTCACAGTACTTCACATATTCTTACAAACATGCAAAACAAAAAAAGACATGTAACTTACCATTATTCTACGTCATATTTACGGTTGATGTCATTTTATGAAACTAGTTCAAATCATTCACAAAAAACTGAACTCTCTTCCAATCCCAGACGGTAACACCATGTTTCGGATTTCGGTATAGCATAATCTGTCATTGTATGTTTCCTTTTAATATAAAAAAATTACTAAACAAAGAGTTATAATAAAGCAATTTTGTATCCGTATATACTGACTTTAAATATATTTTATGTAATTCACAATTACTAAGTTTTTGCCGCGAGCGCGAAAGCACTGACATTTTTAATTCACTACACACGCCCACTAGATAGTGTTACTACCGTTACTACTTAGTTTGAGTATTTCAGTATTCAATGTATCATCTAGGAAGCAAGAAAATTTTGCAAAGTTATCGATATTGCCGTGTTACCGGCAATGTAGTTTCGACTCTCGTTGTGAGAGCGCGCTAGGTGATTTCTGGTGCGCGCGGTAGTTGAATATCTTATTTACCGATATCAATATGCCTGCTTTCTAACTTGAGGTTCAGATTTGGTACCCGGCGTGATTGGAAATTTTAATTACTGACCAACCATTGCCCAATATTTTTATTTATCGGTAAATGAAAGAAATCTCGTGATTTATAATTTTCGCATGGAAATAAATTGATGTAAATTCTAAACACATGTTTAGTGTGTCGGAGTACCTTTTATTTATAGTACTAAGTAAATATTCAATTAATTTTTCACATATAAGACTTATATTCAAAGCATAAGGCTTGTAAAATTTAGGTTCCATCAGATAATTTAATTAATACATTCTCTTTAGCTTTCCTGGTCGTTACACACATTATTTTGCTGATGAAGACTGTTCATCGTTCATGGGAAATTTGATCCAATGGGACTCCCGGTCACTCTCTCTTGCATCCCCCCCCCCATGCCAAGTGCCTCTGTAGAAGCAACGAGACTGGAAAGCTTGGGGAGCGACATACAAGCAGGACTGAATGTGTTCTTGTAAGACTCTAGGACTTGCATTATAAAAGGTAAAGTGATCCCACTACAGGCCTCAGGAGGCCCTTGGGGTAGTAGGAGGTTAAGATTCCCACTTTTTCTGCACAATCAGCACTTGACGTCAGCCGGGTTGTCAGCCCTGCGTGACGGCCCCACAAGCGTCTGGTACTCATTTCCATTAGAGGCTGAGTCGACTCCTGGGTCAAAGTACTGCCAGAAGGTTTGGGTCAGTTTTAAAATCCTGACCCCACCGTGACTCGAAACCTCGACCTTCCGGCTTGTAGCACAGTGCCTTAACCATTACGCTATGGCATGCCCTATGACTTGCATTATATACAAAAATTAAAAAAAAAAAGTTGCAAACAATGGTTACAGCTTCAAATTACAAATCAAGGCTCCGCCTTCTCTCAGGGATGACTGACTTTAAGTTAAATATTGGTAATTTTTACTAAAAAATTAACAGGACCTTTTTTTTTGTAAAATTTACTGATACAATATTGTACTACTCTTGATTACACTAAGGCTGTTTTTATATACTCAAAGATTATTTCATGGAATATAAGTAACTGCACTTACCTTAATGCTTTCCTGTGAAAGTGTTGAGCCCCAGGTGATTCCTAGCCAATGAATTCACCAGCAACTAAATAAATCAGCAATATTAAGGCTGGTATTCAAGAATCAAACTTTCCATAAAGACAGACTCTCAGCCTGTCTCTCCGTAGTTAATTATGTGGGCCATGGAGAACTTATTCTAACTGGTTCACTCTATTCAATTATTCAACATCATGTGCTAACAAGATATTATTTAAGAAAAATTTCCAGGAACAATTGAAAGATAAGAGCCTCAGATTATGGAAGATGGAATGGTCTAGAGCAGGCATGTCCAACCATTTTAGGAAAAGGGCCACTGTTGTTAAGGTAAATTGGTTTACGGGCCACATGATCAGATTTTTTTTTTTTACTGTATTAAATAGGATCTAAGATCCATCCATAATAATTCTCCCCGAGGGCAGGTCTTTCACTACAATCATAGCATTTCCATGCTATGCTTTGCAGAATTATAGGTGTGGTAGCTTCCCGTTCCTTTCCACACCGGTGAAGGATGATGATGTGGATCTAAGATAAATCAATTAATTTAACATAAAATTATAATTTTAAAAGTAACTTAACTAATATATGATTAATATTTTAATAAAAATAACATAACAATAAATAAGCTATTTTATATTTAAATTAATTGATTTATCTTAGATCCACATCATATATATATATATATAATTATGTATAACCTAATTCTAAAATCTACATTGAACATGCCATCAGATCTTTATAGAGGATGAGGAAGGCCTACAACTCAATGGTATTAATAAGCTGTTAGTTTATGCTGATGATGTAGTACTATTGGCCGATAGCGAGGATATACTAAAGGACAAAAGGGCAACATGCACACACTATTGAGTAACACTAAGGAATTAGGACTGGAGGTAAATATCAATAAAACTAAATATATGGTCACACGCAGAAATGCATTGTATAATGGAAATGGACAGCTAATGACAAATGAGGGAAATTTTGAGGAAGTGGCTGAATTCAAATATCTAAGAACAATAATCACAAAAATTAAACATAGGCTCAATTCTGGAAATGCATGCTATTATGCATTGCAGAGACTTTTGATGTCCCAACTCCTTTCAAAAAACATTAAGCTGAAAATATATAAAACTATTATTCTACCTGTTATATTATATGGGTGCGAAACATGGACTCTTACTTTAAGGGAAATTACGAGTTTTTGAGAATAAAGTTCTTAGGATAATTTTTGGACCAAAGAGAGATGAACAGACAGGTGAATGGAGAAGACTACATAACAATGAACTACATGGTCTTTATAGGAAGCCAGATATAATAAGAACAGTTAAGTGTCATAGACTGTGATGGGCAGGACGTGTTGCACGTATGGGGAATGAAAGACTTGCATGGAAGCTTCTTGTAGGAAAGCCAGAGGGAAAACACCCAGTTGGTAGACCAAGAATGAGGTGGGAGAACAACATTAACTATGATTTGAGGGAAGTAAATTATACGGGAATGATTGGAAAGCATTAGCTCAGGATAGGGATGTATGGAGAGCTTATGTCTGAGCGGACATGAACCTATGGGTTTGATAGTGCCAGTGAGTAAGTAATAAGTAAGATTGAACAATATAAATAAAGTATTATTAACCATTGTATGTTTAATATAAATGTTAGTTTAAAATTTAGATAAAATTGTTATATTAAAATAATTAATTTTTTACTTGTCAATGTGACATCTGGCACTGCTTTTCACGAACAAGGCATCCGACATCTGGTTTGATTGATGATATAGCAACTCAAAGTCAAGTCTCCAGATGACTGTCAGTGATTCGCATTCTCATTGCACACATCACATGTTAAATCCTGGAGAAAACTTATTCGCATATGTATGTGCTACCGAAAAGTGATGCGAAATGAAGTGCATGTCTATTATTGCCTGGATATTTTTCTCTGGGAAAGTAGTCACGATAGAATTTATAGTAAGGGGACATTGTTAAACTTATTCTTTAGGTCTGACGCACATTGAAAATCAACACACTCCATTTGCAAATCCTCAGGAAACTTCGCCTTTTTTTTTTAAGGGAGAAAGGGAAGAAAATAGATTGAAACTTATAAAATTCTCCTTGAATTCTTTGAATCTAACGCAGAATTTGTTTCTTAATTCTGATATAATTTGTGTACTTTTGAGAATATTGATTACACTTTTGTAGGACTGGAAAATGCATAAAGTTGTTGATTTTTATTTGTGATTTCCAAAGTCGCAATTTTGTTTCAAAGGCCTTCATGTGACCTAACATTGGAGATGTGAATTAAGTTCGTTCAGTTGTGTTGTTATATCTACCAGAAAAGCAAAATTGCACATCCATTCTACATCTTTAAATTTAACAATAGGTTTGCCCTTCTCCTCTATACATGTTTGTATTTTGTTTTTGTGATCAAACACTCGCTTCAACATTTTGCCATGGCTCAACCATCTTATCTCAATATAAGAAACAATATCGTCCAATTCTAAATCGAGATTTTATATGAAATTTTGAAATTCTCTATGTCGCAAACCATGTGAACGAATGAAATTCACTACTTTTACGACTTTGAAAACATTATCTAAATTTTGGGACAAAGGTTTCTTGGTGTATTAAGCAGATTTATTGCATTACAGAAATGTTTCCCACTTTAGCTGTCTATGCTTACAGTAATTTAACTAACCCTTCTCGTATTCTTGCAAATTCAGGAGCTCTGTCTGTTATATTTGAAAAGAAAAATATACACCTATACTGGTGTTTGAACCCAGGATCTTTGACTCTCTATGTCAATGCTCTTCCATCTGAGCTACCAAAGCCTCCAATCTAAACGAGTATTTCTCTCTTATACATAGTTAATTCCCTAACCCCAAATGCTACGAGCCATTGCTACGATTTTTGCAAATGGCAGCTTCTTTATTAAGAAGACTTTTTATTGGGAATTTAAACATTACTTAATAAAGAATCCGCCATTTGCAAAAATTGTAGCAACGGCTAATAGCATTTGGGGTTGGAATTAACTATGTATAAGAGAAAAACACGCATTTAGATTGGAGGCCTAGGTAGCTCAGATGGAAGAGCATTGACATAGAGAGTCAAAGGTCCTGGGTTCAAACCCCAGTCTAGGCGTATATTTTTCTTTTCAAATATAATTTGTCCATCATTAAGATGTTTAAAAATGAATAATATTAGCTCTGTCTGTTGTCACACCAGATAGATTTGTATATTTCAAGCAAAGCCGATTCAAGGTTTCGGTGACACCCGCCATTAAATCATTGACTTTAATGGTGCCAGATAATTCTTCTGCAACATTAAAATCTTTATCAACTTCCCTTAAGAAAATAGCTAATTGGGCAGTTTCTCTAGCATCAATACTCTCATCAAGTATCAAAGAATATAACTGGAAATTTGTGGCTCGGTATTTTAAAGTTCTCTCTATGTTGGACGCTAATTCATCAATACGGCGAGCTACAGTCTGTCGTGACAAGCTTAATTTTACAAACTGCGCTTTTTTGTCAGGGCATATAATATCAGCAACACTCTCAATGCACTCTTTAACTAACTCGTCATCTAAAAATGGTTTAGATTTTTTAGCAATAATTTCTGCTCCTGCATAACTCACTTTTTTAATTTGAAGTGACACATTCTTAAAAACTAACTGCTGTCCCAAAAATTTAATTTCAAGTTTGGATACCTTGTCTTCACGAAATTGACCCTCAAATTTATCATATGAAGATGCATGTTTGGTGTCGTAATGTTGCTTCATTTTATACTCCTTAAACACTGAAACTTACAAATATCACTGCAGGCCGCATGCGATGGGATAGAGGATCGCGGGTTGGACATGCCTGATCTTGAGAGTTTTGTTCTTGAATACTGGTTTTAATATCTCTACAATTATAAATTGTATTTAGGCAATCTTCCTCATATTTTTCATTTATTTTCAGTGGCCTAAAATTTGGTATCAATGCCATTGCCATTTTTCTTCTAGTTTCCCAGTTTAACAACTTTGCAAATGATTAAAAAATATGTATCATTTGCAGCTTCTGATGCCATACTAATTGATATTTATTCCCAGCTTTGAAAGTTGAAGAACCTCCAAAATCCAATCAATTAATTAGAGAAACAAAGTCTAAATCATGACCATGACTAAAAATTGTTATTTTTGCCACAATATTATAACTGTAAATCCATGACTTTTAATTGCACAACAAAAGTCAGCATTATGATTATAATTTTATAAACCCTTTCTGAGGATTTCAGTTTTTTTTATATAACTGAATTGGAAACTGAGATTAGTATCGGTGAGAAAAACATACTTTTTTATGCGATAGTGCATTTTGTCGTACTTACAGTAATGGCGACCATGATTGAAAGTTCAACTTCCTACATTTCGGGGTTGCCAAACTAAATAATAATATTGTAATATTACATATTACAAAGCACGTATGGGAAGTAAAACAACTGTATATACAAAAATATATCCAAAAGGTAGTGTTAATATACATTATATGAAAGTAATCATTGAATTTTAAATGAACAGAACTTTATTTGAAACAATATAAAACAATAAATATGTACTTGCTGTCATTTTATCAATGATTGGTGTAATGGCCTGCTGTATTTTCAACTAATAAACATTGCCCACACTGTAAACGTTAGTCAGTTGTTTATAATGAACACAAATATTTCCAAAAAAGATATTATTTTACTATTATTTATTTTAAAAACACCATTGTGCAAAAAATAATGTACAACGCACATTTGTGAAGTGTTTTACAGAATCTAGAAAATTAAAAACCGAGTGATAGCTTGGTTTTTAAACATTTTCCTCGCTTCTGTAAAAACCACTTCCCAACCTCGCATCATAATATACTATTAATGAGGTGAGGTGTAAAAATGTCTAATTCAATAATGTACATTGATAATTTGCCTCATAGTGTTATTTCCCATAGATATTTTATTAAATTTTTATGGCAGTTACAGAAACAATAAAAAGTTATGATACTCTGGTCGAGATTCAAACTTCATTTCTTCAATCTGCTGAATATATATGACAAGGAGTATGGAGTCAGTGATGGAATTTTCATTCTTTATACACATAAAGAAAAGCAATAAAAACATAGAAATCACACTAAACTCAATTTATTAATTTCTTAAATTCCCTTCCATATTATAAGAGATACACACACTTCTCATAAAATAAAATAAAAATAAAATAAAAATAACAATAAACACAAAAATATTCTCCATCAATCAAGACCACATATCAATTATACATTAAAAATTTCAGCAACATAAACCATAATAAAATATACACTGAAATTGTTAAGTGCTAAATTGAAATTGTACTTAAACTTACAATAAAATTTGCTACATCGAACTCTCAATTACTCTGAAAACAACCTATTTCCACATCAATACTTTTTTTTTTCTTCTTATGCTCTAGTCTGTGTAATTTCATTTCTGGAATTTATCAATCGCCTTTAAAAAATGTAATATTGTATATCTTCAATTAGGGATAAATATCACCCAAGAATCTCATAAATCAAAATGTAAATTATTATCCAATCTATAAGGAATAATGGTGAAATGGAATTTCAACAAGCGTAATAGAAAAGAGTTCCCCATGTGGCACTAATGGGGAATGAAAGACGTGCATGGAAGCTTTTTTAGGAAAACCAGAGGGAAAATCCCTTGGTAGACCAAGAATGAGATGGGAGAATAACATTAATTATGATTTGAGGGAAGTAGATTATACAGGGGATGATTGGAAAACATTAGCTCAGGATAGGGGTGTATGGAGAGCTTATGTCCACACGTCCATGAACCTATGGGTCCGATAGTGCAATTGAGTTAGTTAGTAATAGAAAAGTTTTCAGCTGATATTAATGTCTCAACCAAAGGCATTATGAGAAGGAGAAATATGTCTCAGTTACAAATATGTTCAGCAGATTTCTCTAGTAAGATAAGTTTATCACTGGAAGGAATGTATATGCTAGATGTGACAGAGGATGTTTTCTACAAGCATATGACTGAAAACGACAATGAAAGGAGCCTCATTACCAAGTTCTTTGGAACACAGATCCAAGGCTGACAACTTGAAAAAACCAGTTTGTTACAAGCTGAAGATGGAGCAATAAGCTTTGAAACGATCATCCAACAAAACAAACATATGAGGTAAGAATGTTAAAAAATACAAACTCAATTATTACACTATCATGTTCATAATTAGCTGATGTTGCAGCACAATGGTTTCTTGCAGTAAAAGCATTCATATTAAAGGTTTGTGAAAAGTTATAGAAGACTTGGGAATTAAAAAAAATAGATTTTTGCTTATAAGAATTAAATGAATCGTGAATTCTTCTTATCTCATACTTCTATGTTTTTTTAAACACAGCTGATGATGGTGACGATAGTCGCTGATACTGCAGTGCTGTGTTTAAAAAACATAGAAGTATGAGGTAAGAAGAATTCACGATTAATTTAATTCTTACAAATAAAACCTCATAATGTTAAAAATTCCCAAATTTATTATGTTAGATTTTTGCTTGTTCCTGGCGGTGTGCTTTACTAGCTCAATGGTTGTGTGTCAGCACTAAAGCTGGAGATCATGGGTTCATATCCCAGTTCAAGGACTATTTTTTCTCTCTAGTTATGTTCACTATAGCAAAATGTTAACAAGCAAGATATTAGTGTACTTTTTAAAATCTGTTGTTAAAACCTAGTAAGCTTCAAAACAAATAATGTGTATGTAATTTCACATGAGTTGCTCGAAATCTCTTAATTTTTATGTGGATTACTCTGTTACATTACAAACTGAATGTAATATAAACATATTTCAATTGTTCTAATTTATCATTAACATCATATACGAGGGCGGATCGGAAAGTAACGCACAATAATTTTTTTCTGCCTTGGTATTGCAGCTAGAATGTTGAAATTTCACAGAGATATAGTTTGAAGTTTTCACTACAGATGGTATTTTTTTCTCAGGTGCACCTCTTGCGAGAGAAGCTTGAACTATGCAACAAAGATGGCACGCATGCTACAGTCGTCCACCTGTGAGGAACAGAGAAGTGTTGTTCGATTTTTGTGGGCCAAAGGGCATAAACCCAGTGAAATTCACAGGGACATGCGTGGCGTGTATGGGGATGATTGTATGGACCGTAGCAATGTCTCCAGGTGGTGCACATTCTTCCAAGAGGGACGCGTGAACCTTAGTGATTCGCCACGCTCCGGCCGGCAGTGCGCAGATGGCTACACTCCAACCAAACGGACTTCTACAAACAGGGCATATTGAAACTGGTAACACGATGGGAAAAATGTGTTGAGAAAGTTGGTGACTATGTCGAAAAGTAGGTAAAAGATGTAAGTTCATTTGTGATTTTTTTCCTTCTTTTTACTATTAAACTTTTAAAAAAAAAAATTATTCTGCGTTACTTTCCGATCCGCCAACCAAACGGACTTCTACGAACAGGGCATATTGAAACTGGTAACACGATGGGAAAAATGTGTTGAGAAAGTTGGTGACTATGTCGAAAAGTAGGTAAAAGATGTAAGTTCATTTGTGATTTTTTTCCTTCTTTTTACTATTAAACTTTTAAAAAAAAAATTATTGTGCGTTACTTTCCGATCCGCCAACCAAACGGACTTCTACAAACAGGGCATATTGAAACTGGTAACACGATGGGAAAAATGTGTTGAGAAAGTTGGTGACTATGTTGAAAAGTAGGTAAAAGATGTAAGTTCATTTGTGATTTTTTTCCTTTTTTTTACTATTAAACTTTTTAAAAAAAAATTATTGTGCGTTACTTTCCGATCCGCCCTCGTAGTTTCCCCTCTGTCAAAAATTTTCTGTGTACTTTCTGCAAATCGCTGTCTTATGGCCTAGCTCACCATACGACAGCATTTGAGCCACTCCTATGCAGTAGTAGGCAGTTTCTCTACAGAATTGTAAAGGCTAACTTCATTCTTATTGTTATTTATATAGTGCTTCCATTTCCTACAATTTCTCAACAAATTGCTGAATTACATTTAAGTGGTACCAAAACACTGGAAATTTTTAAGACTTTTTATTGATTTGTTTCATTATAAATTGGACACACAATATTCTAGGCATTTCCTATCCACTTGAAACTAGCCAGCCAATAACCATGTACATCACAATAACAGGGGCTTTATCTCATCCCTTGACCTGGCATTATACTTGCAAGTACGGAGTGTACTTTTATTTCTACTATATATATGAAATGTATAATAATATACAACATATTTGTATATATCTGTGTAGAATGATTTATACCCGATCCAG
The DNA here is from genome assembly GCA_030220185.1 of Diploptera punctata. Classification (NCBI taxonomy): domain Eukaryota; kingdom Metazoa; phylum Arthropoda; class Insecta; order Blattodea; family Blaberidae; genus Diploptera; species Diploptera punctata. The sequence continues at coordinate 2,157,071 of JASPKZ010001980.1, forward strand.
TCATAAAAGCAATCTTTTGAGTGACTGGAACTAGCTTCATTAAAAGCCTCTGTATTTTATATAATGTTACCACATAACTGTGATTTTTAGTTTTGGAAAATTAAACTCATGTATTTCTTAATGTGTAATTATAATGATTATGTGATAATTTTCAGCAGCATTAAAAATAATTTTCATTTTCACATTTATGTTTTGGTGAAAACTGAAAACACAGTGAAGTGGTACCATCACAGGCCTTAAGAAGCCCTTCCTAGACAATCGTCATGAGATGTCAGCCCTACCTGACGGCTGCCTATACCCTCAGAATATATATCTGGTATTCATTTCAATAGAGGTTGAGACAGTAGGACATGTGAATGGTGAATAAAAGAGGGACATGGAAGCTTCTTCTAAGAAAATCAGAGAGAAAAACACCTAGTTGGTAGAGAATGAGGTGGAGAATAACATTAACCAGGATTTGAGGGAAATATATTATACAGGGGATAACTGGAAAATATTAGTTCATGACAGGGATGTATGGAGAGCTTATGTCTGCATTAGCCATGAACCTATGGGTTCAATAATGCCAGTGAGTTAATTTAGAGATTGAGTCAATCCTTGGATCATGGCAACATCAGAAGGTTGGGAAACAAATCTGTTATTAATAAATTGAGTTATATTTTATGGCTCACCTCATAAATTATAGATTTCTTGAAAACTAGTTTTGATACATCTACATATCATTCTCAATTCCATGATAATGATATGAAGATGTATCAAAACCAGACTTCAAAAAATCTACAATTATGAGGTGAGTCATAAAATATAACTATTAATTAAAATAAACCTCATAGTGATCTTGAAGAAGATTTCCGGGCTGTAGGTCATAGTCGTGAGGCTTGTAGTTCCCTGACGTTAACCCGAGACTGTATGTGGCATCCTCAAGGATCGTCTTGAGACTGGCAATTCTGTCCACTGTCTGTCCTATTTATACATTCACCGCAATGTGTTCATCAATGGTCAGTGGTAGGGACTTTCATCTCATTGGAGCAATGGAAGTGCCTACCGCTGACCAATCAGAAGGCAGATACAACTTACGAACACATCACGGTGAACATATAAATAGAACAGACAGTGGACAGAATTTCCAGTCTCAAGACAACCCTTGAGGATGCCACATGCAGTCTCTGGCGAAACATCGGGGAACTACAAGCCTCACGACCACGGCCTACAGCCCGAAAATCTTCTTCAAGATCATCATAGCAACTCCGGCCATGAAAGTCTACATCAATAAACCTCATAGTGTCACTTCCTTTAAATATTATTGAACAAATCTGTAAGGTTTCCAGCTTTGTGTATTGCCTTAATCAATAACACCAAGGCAAGCCCCACTCATAACCCAGTATTGTTTTTAAAATATATTGGTTTAGAGCAGTTTGTCAATGTAACTAATCCAAAAATAATTGTTGTTACGCACATACAACCATTATATAGCCTTTTTTAAATTCAATTATTTTAACATTAAGATAGAAAATATCACTCATTCATTGCAGAAAGTTAAAAATATTTGATAAAAATCAATTTTAATGGTATAGATAGTAAAATTCTTTCCGTTTTATCAAAAGTACTTCTAAAACTTCAGACTCTTAACTTGGAATTTTGGTTTTATCAACGATAAAGATATATAAACTCATTATCTCTAGCAAAACAACATGTATATATATATATATATATATTTTTTTAATATGGTTCATTGAAAGAACAATATGCCAGGCTGCAAAAATAGGGCTTAACAGTACACAGTATCATTGTGGGCGATTTTACATAGATTAATGGAATTGTAGATACATTTTAAACTTGGTTTTATTATCAGCCTTATGCACAGAATTTGACATCTCCTGGAGAGTAAATTTTTATAAATTCTGATCAAGTAAAACAAATTGAATTACAGATCAGATCAAATCAAATATGTGGAAAACATTCACCACATGCTGCATTTGTCTGCATATATATACTCCTCCATGAAACTAGCATCAAGAGGGACTTGGCTTTTGATGCATAAACAAATTCCATGTCCAAGGCTGTATACAAATTAAATTCATATTATTAATTTTACGAAAAAGTATTTCTGTAGTATTTGTAGCATGCTATTATCAGGCTAACTGAGAGTTTGATGTAACTATGGCGACAAATAAGAACTAAGAGAACTACCATGTTGAAACAAAAGAGCAAATTATTAGTATAAAAAATCTCAAATTTGAATTTCCTAATTATAAAAAAAAAATATATAAAACATTTTCTTAATATCCAAATTATAAAACAATGATGTTACAATAACATGGTATAACTCTCCTCTCACACTGGCCTCTTCTCTGCTACTAACAAAATTGCACTGAAAACATTACACTAAAGACACAGAGTTGGCCTAGCTAATTACAAAACGACGGCAAGTCAAAAAATAGTGAGTATAATAATTTCTGTATCTCAAAATAAGCATTTGACAGCAAATAAGTATATGTCCAATACAAAATGTGAAAAACTTTATGTTCATAAATTAACGTGCTTAAGAATATCAAACTATTTAAGACATTGTAAACACGTAAATTGAAAAAGAAAAATTATTGACTATTGTCACTGTTCAGGAAATCATTTACAGCTTTTCTTTAATATTGGTTAAACCTATCTGGAGATCAAGATGATTAAAAAGTCCAAGAGAAATATGAAATATGTAGATTAAAGAAAAATAATATTAAAAAATCTGAATATTTGGTAGTATGTAATAAAGTTGTTAAGTATTTTACAATTAGAAAATGAAGGAATTAAAGAGGTGGAAAAATGCAAATATTAAGGCATTTTATTAACAAAGATGGAAATAACAAGGAAATTACATAAGAAAAAGGTGTAAATATAGCAGAATATTAACAACACTTTCTTGTGGAGAAAAACAAAGAAAAGTTTATATATGCAGAAATGCTGTTGAAAGTATTATAATCTTACGGGCTGAAGAACTGAGTATAAAAGAGAGATTAAGAAAAACACAACTGTAATGGATTTTTAAGAAGATAAAATATCAAACAGACAAATACATTAGTGATGAAATTACTAAAGCGATAGTTTATATGATCATGGCTAACACAAGAGGAGAGATCATGTTCACCTGGGAAAAAGAGATTGAGATGGCCCAAACACAATTGGAAGAAAAATATCCAAAAAGCCATTAAAGAAAGGGGAATGAAAATGATGGACTGCTTAAACAGAAGAAAATTGAAATCAGGAACAGGAAAATGGTATCAGTTGTAACATTCTGTAGAAGAAGAATAAAAAAATAAATGTATCTTCTTCAGGAATAACTACACCAAAATAATATATACATTCATACTGATAAACCTTGCCCAACAAAATAATTAATTTTTTATTTGAAGAGAAAAATTTTTTACCCAGACCGATACTCGAATCCGGGACCTTTGGCTTTCTAGGCCAATGCTCTACCATCTGAGCTACTGGGACGAGTTACAATCTAGACGCAAATTTTTCTCTTATATACGTTGTAATTCCCAGCACCAAATGCTATGAAGCTGGGAATTACAACGTATATAAGAGAAAAATTTGCATCTACATTGGAACTTGCCCTGGTAGCTCAGATGGTAGAACATTGGCCTAGAAAGCCAAAGGTCCCGGGTTCGAGTCTTGGTCTGGGCAAAAATTTTTCTCTTCCAATAAAAAATGTATCCTTCAGTGAGAAGTGTTAAATTAATAATAAAAACATCAAAATAATGAATGTGTATGTTACATCCATCTTATTGCCCAGATCTTGCCATGTTTATTCTCTCTTTCCTTATCTGTAATTACAACTCTGTGAAGAAGGTAGCAGATTTCAGATCCTAAAGAAAATGAGATGTGCAGATGATGTAAGTGACACACAGAAGAGCAAATAAAACTGAAGACAACACCTAAAGATAGTTTCCAACAAAAAAAGCACATAAATACTGTAAATAAAGTCTGAAGTACCATCAATATGAATGTAGATGCTGCCTAATGTATTTCATTCTCTCTCTTATCTGACTTGCCCTCATATAGCTAAACATTATTACTTGTGCATAGCATCTGAAAAATACTAGTCGCAGGCCAAACGACTGTAGCATTTAACATTCGCACACACATTTCATCAGCTTACACTGAATCCAGAAATTCCACATTTATTCTTTCAAACAAAATTAGGATCAAATTTCATATGGATTCTCTCCACCTCAAACAATTAGTCTAAAGCTTAAAACCCATGTCATTTAGTCCACATTCATTCCAAATAAAAAAAAAAAAAAAAAGAGACAAACTCGCAAATACCTCCAACTAACTTTCCTCTTACACAAAAGAATTTTCTTATTTGCACATATATCTTCCAAAAATCAAATATTTAACTAATTACAGCACAAATTTAATTTACTTTACCTTGTAATTTTGATTACCACAAAATATTAGTAGATAAAATAATACAAATATTGTTATTAGGTGCGAATTTCTATTTTTTGTTCCTAAAAAATAAGTAATGTAAAAAAATTGTATCTATTTAGAAACTATTATTTGATTCACTAATGCAGTATTTCTTAAACACTAAATAAAATAATGTTACAGAATCACACAAATTTTGTTTATGTAATAAAATCTGCTTTCAAAAAAGTGATATAATGCATTAAAGATAACCAATAATTCCTAAAATCATTTTGAGTTACAAAATGTAATTTAAATATGTATGTCGATCTAATTGAAGAGGCTACTTGAAAATTGATAATTCTGTTATGAGATGATTCAAACTCAAATTGAATGTACCATTATTAAAAGAATACTATAATGAACATATAATTTTCTACTGTACTACAGAAGACAATGAATTTCCATGACTCTCAATCTTTAGAGAGTTATAAAATGTAAATGAATTAATTTTTTTCTACATACACACTCACACATTCAGTAGAAACAGAAGTTATCAATTTAAACTGCAGTTTTCAACATGTTCAAACAGTATTGCATTGTACTGCATTATAGACTTTTAAGTGTAGGAAATGTATGAAAAATGGCAGAAATGAAAATATGTTGTCATAAAATAAACAAAAGAAAATATCAGATAGTGTAATTACAATAATGTAATGATCAAATTTTCTCATTTTCACATTATTTTATGCCTGTTATAATTTAAAAATGAATCTTGCACTACCTATGTTTTTAACTTCTCTATTTTTATACAAGTAACACTTAATCATTTTATCCTATCCAATACCATAAAAATCTAACCTCATTTTGCAATAAACATGTCTATACTGCTATAATTAAAATCACAATTCTATACAATTGACAAGTCTTTTGTTATTCGAGTATAACATATAATATCACATAATTCTACTTTTCTCTTTGTTTCATTAAATATTGAAACAATATGAGAAATTATGCACAGGCGTTCATTCAGAGAACACAAAAAGCAAACATCTGTTGACACATATACAGTAATACTTACTTGTTTCGACATAAATCTACCATAAGTATTATTTGTTTCAGCTAATGGAGAAATGCAGAATAAGGCATGTATAGGGGGGAAAAATCACAATGGTAGATAAAACAAGTAATTACAATTTAACAAACTGGAAATGCATTTTATTTAAGCTATTGTTCAGTGCAACTTAGTGCAGTAATATGAAATATGTATCCAGTATTTTTTTTTTTTCCAATGAAGTTGGGATTGTATTGTTATAAATAAATGTATTGACTCTGTTGCTGTTGTAAAAAAAGAGAATACAGTAACGACTTAACTGAGTCTGTACTGGAAAATCAGAGAAAGATTATGGTATCTGCCATCAATCTCTCCCATTAGATAAATAACAAAAAGACAATTGTCAATATGTTGAAGACAATTTCACATGCTTTTGGCATTTATACTGTAACAATATGCAGGGAAAATAATTACATGATAACTTCTTATCTTTCAATAGTAAAACTTTGCAGAAGGGGAGATTATGAAAGAAGTAGAATTATGTAATAATACAGAGTATAATTTTAAATTGGTTCATGTGGACACACTACAATCTTTCAATAAGATTTAAATAGAATTGTGATATTATATAATTTAAAATATGGTATTGACAATTTTTTTAATCCAATGAAATGCTAAATGAAAACCCAGGGGAAAAAAATTATCACATTATTTTCAACAGCATTTACTCTGTACTTAGCAACCTCTTTTTTATAAATGTATTAACCATTGAAAAAAAGGACAAACTATGAAGAATGTGATAACAAAATATTTTAATTTAAACTCATGATGGACATACCTTTTCCTCTCGGGCTTTTCTATTGTAAAAGAGATCTTTAGATAATAGTTTCAAATTTTAAAAGAATCATAATAATGAATAGGTATATTAAGTGGTACCATGTATCAAGAAGTACATTGCTCCAAATTACTGTCTCTCGCTATTTTTCATCGTGACAGAATTCTCACATTTAACATTTCCCTATTTATCACTTTATTAGATTTCCCATTCATTTCGTAAGTATAAAAATGACAAGGTATATTAAAGATAAAATCAAATGTTTCATACCTATCCTCATTTGAAACATTTTATCTTAAATTAAACCCCATAGTGATTTATTCCTACAAAAGTTAACTGGTATATTATTTGTCAAGGTAAACTTTTCACTTCTATTTAGAAAACAGAACAACATATTCTTATAAAATAAATAATGATGCATTTTTTTTTTATTTTCAGGGTGATATTACAGCAATACTCAAGAAATACCTCAGACATTGATAAAATTCTATGCCAAACCAATAAAAATGCCCCAAAATTAATTAATTAAATTATTTATTTATTTATTAAGCTAACAGCTAGTTAATTTGAAGAAAGAGTTCTGAAGTTTTATTCATGATGTGTGACATAAAAAAAAAGTATAGTTTGTAACAAACAGCTCAAGACTAAGTTATGTAGATAGGAAAATAGATGTAGATAAAAAATAAACAAGCTCAAGACTGCTTAAACAAGTGAAGCCTGTGTACCAGTTTCAAATTCAATAAGAAATAAGGCATAGTAAAGTTTATATTTGTTTGAGGAGTGGATCTCCGCTGAAATAGTGTAGAATTTTACAATGAATTATTCACTTTCAGCATTACTTTCTAAAAGTATTCAAATTTATTCTGAACTCCTAACTGACCATAAAATGAAGTGAAAAGTTTAGCCTTTCATTTATGAGATCAATTATATTTAAAAATATACAAAAAGAAGCAGCAATATTTTGCAAACTCAAGTCTAATTTTGTTATTTGTATAGGAAATGAGATCAAAATTTGCCAAAATTAAAAGCATTTCTTCAACAATTTTTATATATTTTTTCTATTACAGTATAAAGATATAATAAAACACACAAATGAACACATGTTTATATCTGTTAACCACTGAAATTTGCTTTCCTTACAACTATATTCCAAAGGCAGTTTTATAGCTAACTTTAAAAATTGTCCATTTTGCTTAAAGGAATATGATGATCCTGAGCTAAACACCAATATTTTATTCCACTGATACAATCCTAGTATACTGGTGCCTCAACAAGATGAATTTAGATATTTTACTAAAAGGTGCAATAAATGAAAGTAAAATATCAAATTCATGCATTTAATATATAAAATTCCGTAAATCTTAGAATCATTCAATAAAAATGTAGCACCTAATATTACTTTACTATATTTAAAATCCTAAACGTTTCAGATTACTTCTTAGTGCCTGACGACTCTTGTTATCGCTATTCCACGACTTGGATTTGGCACGTAACTGCCGCAAATCAGTCTCGTGGTTCGGATCAAGCATTGGTCGATAAGCACACGGCTCACATTTGTCACTATGACGTTCAAAGAATGCTTTGTAACCACCATGCAGCAGATATAATTCTGGATATTTCAGCACTGGATAAGATTCTTTGTTCTGATCCCGATCCTTATTTCGTAAAAATCGAAACCTGTAAGCAGAACAATTTTATTCTCAAAATTAATAAGAAGCAACACTATGAGGAAATTTATCAAAAGACTGAATCTGTAATATACACTTCACATTATATTTTATTCTCTCACCTTGAACATGTTTCAGAGAACATCTCACCATTTTTAGCCAGAAACTGACTGCAGAATTAACCATTGGAAGTTTTGAATATTCTCTTTCTCTTGTGTTGGTCAGATGAAGCTCGTAATTAAATCCTTTTCTCCAGAACTTCAAAATTCATGATTTTGTCACTATATTTCTACAAGCAGTTTTTTTCTCATTCTATGGTATCAGTTTTGCAGTTGTTTCAGCAATTTTAACTTATCAGTTCTATGATTTTCTATCCACACATGACCAACCAGCTATTGTAGATTTTTCCATTTTCATTTCTAAGGTGCTCTTTCATTCTGATGTTCAGATTTCTTTTAGTTTTCTTTTTTCCTATGTAGGTTTGTTTTTCACCTTATCCACATTTTACCAGATAAATGCCTAATATTGTATATTCATCTATTTACACCGTTTTCTTCAGTTCTGGTTAAAAAGATGGAAAAGTGCTCCAAAATATGTTCCAAGTGAGAATGCAAAATATGATGTTAAATAAATATTACCAATTCTGTATTTTGCAAACAAAAATTAATAAATGACATTGAATAAAAAATGTACACTTCATTTCATAGAATAAATGTTTCCATCTGGACATACTTCAGAGAGCTATAATTTGAATTTCAACTATGTTTTAACTTTTTTTTAATTTAATATTTGCAGGAAATAACATTATGAGGTTTCTTTAAATATTATAAGTTAGTTATTTTGGCACACCTCATATTTTTTTTATATTCTGCAGGCTATAGTTTCATCGCATCTATGTCAACCGCAAACTACAGTTAGAATGCATTGACAATGTTGCATAGATGCAAAGAAACTATAGTTTGCAGAATATCAAAAAACTGTGAGGTGAGTCAAAATAACTAATTCATAATAATTATATTTTAAGTAATTATATTATTTTTAATCTGATCATCTTACCTCAATATTAATATAAAAATAATATAATTAAAATAACCTCAAAATATCACTTCCTAAAATTAAATATATTTTTAACTACTTGAATTGAACCAATGTCAGCTACTTCTATTCTTCTAACAGTATAAATGAACATGTACAATGAACTGAGTTTAGTCATTCTTTATTGAGGTTGTTAATAGATATAGGAATATCATTTTTGCTATTTTTGCTATACACTATGTGAAAGTTATATATTAAGTAAAATTATCACCTAATCTCATTTTTCTTCTTACATCAAATCGAAAGAAAGTTTAAATTAATAATAATAAGAAGAATATGAGGTGAGGTGATAAAAATTTACTTAAATAAATAACTCATTGTGTTAATTCCTAAAAAGTTATTATATATTATATTATCAACCTTAAAAAATTATTAAAATATTTTTACACACGAGATAAAATCACATCAGTTTATGGTAGATCAAATGTTTGCTCGAAATGAAATTTTTTAAAATCTAGAACATAATAGTCCACCGCTGTGGTCTCGAGGTAGCATGCTGCCTTGTCACGCAGCGGGCCCAGGTATGATCCCAGTCAGGACAGTTCTTCTGGATGAGGTTTTTATCGGGGTTTTTCCTCACCAGTAAGACAAATGTCAGGAAAGGTCCAAAAGTACTGTTTCTCACTCCGTTGGTCCACTAACAAGTGGAGTAGGAAGGAGTGCTCCTGGATGACAGAACATCGGTCGTCTAACTATTGAAGATGTAACCACTAATGTTATGAACTTGTCTAATTAGAAGACAGGATATGAGGTGAGGCGTAAAGAATTTTATTTTAAACTTTTAGATTAAACCTGATAGTGATATTTCCTATAGTAGTTTAATAGACTTGTAGAAGTAGCAACATTGCAACCAGAGAACAAATCAACATTAAATTGAGGTAAGATAGTACAGACTCAAAAAACTTGATTGCAACCAGAAACCGAAAATATTTATTTCTTGACAACAGTCATTCATGATATTTCAGGAAAATTAGAAAAGTAGAGAGAAGTAGCTTAACAAGTTTGCATATTTTCCAAATTAAAAGTTTTGAAGATGCAGTATATGAGCAATAAAAGAATCAAATTCAATGTAATACAAAAAAAAATACTTACAAATTTGGGCCACGCTCCGAAGAAAATTCACAGTGGAATATGAAGATATTGCGCTTGCTTTCAATTGAATCATTTTCTCCGGTGGATGAAGTTTCTACAGGCTTTTCTACAAATTCTTTTAATATTTGCTCTTTGGTATATACGTTCCTTGCTCCCTTTATATGTCCTCCTTCAAATTCATATGGGTAACTGTAATAAAAATAAATCACAGTATAATTTTGCAGTACATTATTGATATTGTGCTCCTAAATTGCACATCAAACTAGGCTTAAGAATTTGTGAAAGCAATGGATCTTGATTGGCACTATATTCCTCTTCCTCAAAAATAAGTTCCCAAGAATGATTGAAGGAAACTAAAAAGAAGCAATATTTGTCTTCTTCTTCTTCCTTCTAAGTATTAGGCCAAGGCCTGTTACGATCCTATAGAAAATTTTCCCTCCAGCGTTTCATAGGATGGCCCAGTGATCTTCGTCCTCTTGGTATAAAATTATAAACAGCTTTGGGGATCCGATTCTTCCAGGAAATTCTCGTATAAGACTTGAAAGCATAATAATAGTCCCTTCGATTGGTTGCTGGCCAAAGGAAGGCAAGACCAGTGATGGGGCTACCATCTTTTAGCCTCTGGTCAGGCTTTTCTGGAGAAGAAAAGAAAATAAAGGAAAGAAGAAATGGAAGAAAGGAAAGGCTCCCTAGCCCTCGGATGCCCTAATAGCATCATGGTCGAAAAAACAAGTGTTAACCAAGAGAGGTTAGATAGTAAAGTTAAAAGAGTGCAAAACACAAGTAAGTGGAAGAAATGTTTTGCTCAGCTTGGGCACCTTGTGGTCGCCATCCACATATCCCCTAGATGAGGACCCCTGAGAGTAGCAATATTTGTTGGCCCTCAAATAAAGGAACTGGTGAGAGATGTGCAATTTGATGTTAAATATACAAGAAACAGCTACATAGCAATCTTATAAAAAAGTTGTCAAACTTCCTAGGGAACTTCAGGCCTGAGAACTACAGAAAAAGTTGTCAATGAAATGATTGAGAAATACAAAATCATAGTATGTAATATCGTCGCTTAAGAAACAATACCGCATAACTAACAAATACAAATTTTACACAAGAAACAAAAAACTGTTTATTTTTCTCCTTAGAACCTATAGATTGAAACCATTGTATCCATAATTTTAGCGAGGTCATGGTACAAAATTTCATCCTAATCTATGTTTGAACTGAGCGCACTTCTTCAGTGATGCTAACAGTATAAAAATGCCAATTTCACCAAAAGTGTCAGTTATGCAGTATTGTTTCTTAAGCGACGATATGTCTTTAAAATACACTTTCTGCACTCCCATCTCAAATTCTTCCCTCAAAACCTGGACTGTGAGCAACGAACATGAGAAGCATTTCCACAAGGACATTGAAATGGAAAGGCGCTATCTGGTCAAAGTGTTCAAATATGTTGGCAGACCTGTTAGACACTGAAAAAAATATGTTTTTAAAAAAATAATAAAGCCGAAAATCTTCACATACATTTTAGGTCTGTAAATATGATCTCAGCAAAGATATCAGAATACTATATTGTACAGACAACAAATATTTTTCAAGTGATTACTCTAAAACTCTTGGTTGATGGAAAATCTTTGTAAAAAGATTTGAAATGAGTATAAAAAAGTCACTTAGAAACTCCCATTGTTTCTCTTGTAACAAACAAAAGGTCAAATTTTGTTGGCCAGTATTATTTTTTTTATATTTTATCAATTATTCATTAATATTTAATTTTAGGAAGTTATATTTTGAGGTTATTTTAATTATATTATTTTTGGTCTGGACATCTTACCTCAATATTAATGTTGATTTGTTCTGACATGTTTCAAAACAATTGTTTTGAAACATGTCAGAACAAATCAACATTAATATTGAGGTAAGATGTCCAGACCAAAAATAATATAATTATTCATTGTTTATTTTTATTAATTTTATGAAATGGCTTTGATATGAACTTATTTCAAACCAGTTCTAACATATGCAGCTGAGACTTTGACATATACAAAGGACTTGAGCAGAATCCAACCTACAGAATTCTTACGTGGAATGGTACATAAAACAAGGAGATATAGAATAAGGAATGACAAAATCAGGGAGACATTAAGTGTAGAAAAATTAACAGATATAAAAAAAGTAGAGTAAAATGGTTTGGACATTTAAAAAGAATTGAAAAGGAAAGACTACTAAATCTCAAGATACAAGGAAAATGACCACGAGGTAGACCACGAGAAAGATGGATTAACCAAGTGAAGAAAAGTCTACAAGAGAGAGGATACGACTGGGAAGAACTAAAAAGAAGCAAAGTATAGGAAGACAGAGATGGTTGGAGACATATTTGGAATTGACCTTTGCAAAGGACACGATAAGAGGATGATGATGATGATGATGAAAGAAACAAGAAAGTATACAAGTTAAGCACAGAGAAATGATAATACATGTGCTACTGTTGACACGACTAAATAGAAAAACTTCTGCCTGAGCTGAGATTTCAACCCAAGGCCTCTAGATTTACATGCTGATGCTCTACCAATGAGCTACTCAGGTCAACTCTCTGGCCAAGCACAAATTTCTCTCTTTTGATCCTCTTGCCAAAAGTACACTACTACTGGCAAACTTCAATCACAATACAAATGGATTGCTTCTAAATCAAGAAGACATTATGATGGGATTTACATTGTGCTATAAGCTACTTACGATGATAATATGTAAATTAAAATATAGGCAAGCTATCTATAAGAGAAAGTTAACATAAATAAAGAGAAAGATTTCTGCTTGAACCGGGATTCAAAACCCAAGACCTCCAACTTTATACTCTATTGCAATATTGTGAGAAGAGAAAGTGAAAATACAATAGGAAGTATCATTATGAGGTTCTACTTAATAAATAAATTGAGTCTGATATCTTCTTCTTCTTTCTTCCAAATATTAGGCCAAGGCCTGTTACAATCCTATAGAAAATTTTCCTTTCAGCATACTTCCGGGAAATTCTCACATAAGACTTGAAAGCATAATAATAGTCCCTTCGATTGGTTGCTGGCCAAAGGAAGGCAAGACCAGTGACGAGGCTGCCATCTTATAGCCTCTGGTCAGGCTTTTCTGGAGAAGAAAATAAAGGAAAGAGGAAATGGAAGGAAGAAAGGAAAGACTCCCTAGCCCTCAGATGCCCTAATAATGTCGGGGTCGAAAGAACAAGAGTTAACCAAGAGAAGTTAGATAAGTAAAGTTAAAAGAGTGCAAAACACCAGTAAGTGGAAGAAATGTTTTGCTCAGCTTGGGCACCTTGTGGTCGCCATCCACATATCCCCTAGATGAGGACCCCTGATATCATCTTACCACACATTAGTCATATTTTGTAGGAGATGTTTCAGAGCATCTTTGCTCTATCTTCAGCTTGTACAAACATATCTTTAAGTTGTCAGCCCTGGATGGCAAAGGGAGCAGGAGTCAAGATGCAGGACCAACAACTTAAAGATCATCATCTGTACAAGCTGAAAATAGAGCAAAGATGCTCTGAAACATGTCCTACAAGAACAACTAAATTGAGGTAAGATTATATCAGCTCAACTTATTTATTAAGAGAAAGTGAGTTCAGTTATAAAAATTTGATCTCGAGATAAAATGCATGTGAAACTTTAGTTTATAAAATATATTTAATAAAAATAGTGATATAAACCAATTGATATTAAACATAGGACCCCCCCTCCCCTGAATACAAAAAAGGACACATAAGCTAAGAATAAATCATTTAGACTTATATGAAAATATTTTAGAAAGAAAAATCAATGCTCATACCACGGATTTCTGGCTACATGCACTAGCTAGAGATTCAGGTTTGAGTCCCAGTTTAAACACTAATTTTTCTTTCTAAAATAAAATAGAGAAAATAATTAATTTTGAAACTCCAGGGGAAAAACAAAAAGAAAAAAAAAATATTTCATCGATCAGCCAACAGAGGGAGCAGAAATCAACCTACAAGATTGCCAACCACTGATTCAATAGTTAGAAAGAATTGACAATGACACGTAGTGTGTCGAAACCTGGCCTGCAAACAAATCTACAAATATGAGGTAAGTCATTAAAATTCTAACTCAATTTAATTATTTTAAATTACTTACAATTTTAGAGAAATTCTTGTAGAGATGTTTTCTGTTGAAAAGATCTCTGCAATTTACCCACAGATCTCAATTTGCAATCTTGTATTTGAAATTTCTGGTTAGGATATTGTATTTACTATATACAAATGCAGTGCATACGTCCTTACCGGCAATCAATTATTGTAAACGATTCCACTTCTTCACTATAATCCCCATTTATGAGAGAAGCCAAAGTATCCGAAGAAATTGTTTTTAGATCTTGATGTCGACCTTCCATCAATGGTAGAATACAAGGTTTGCTAAAATCGCCAATGAGGTTGGGATTCTGGGTAGCTGTGGAAAAAAATAAATAAACATTTATATTAAATTAATGCTAGGAAGTAAATATTATGAAGTATAATCATTGAAATTCATCGGAGAACATTTTTTTGAGTTGGAGTTGTGGCTGAAGATGAACGTGATTACGTTTAAAACCACTGTATCATGAAAAATATGAAATCTATGAGGTGAGTTGTCAAAACATGTTCTCCGATGAATATCAAAAAACAAACATTTATTAAGCATTGGAGACATTTTATACATTTTTAAGCAAGTCACTGAATTTTATTAGGAATAAACATTATTTTAAATCTATTATTGTCCCTAAAGAATTTAATTTTGGAAACAGTTGCATTGAGATATTTAAATAATACAGTGAGATCAGTTTAATAATGGAAGGCAAACACGGGGTTTGTGCTTTGCGATAGCGAAGGCCTACACGTGCAGGCACGGGACTTAACATGTGCGCTGACTCAGCAGTTTACAAGTTCAAGGCCACAGTCAAATTGTGTACCTTGAGTAGAAAAGGTGCTTGATCGTTTTTCGTTGTGAACTGAATGACGTGTGTATAATGTAAACTGACATGTGTATAAGTTATTTCAATTTTAAAATTTGTATCTTATAAAACATAAGTGTAAAGTGAATCACATGTGTATGAGTGTAAACTGTATAATGGTTGATGTTTTCATTATTAATCTAACATTTCTCAATGAAAGATAAATTAAATTTGAAGAGAAAAATTTTCGCCCAGACCGGGACTCGAACCCGGGACCCTTGGCTTTCCGGCCAAGTGCTCTACCAACTGAGCTACCGAGGCGAGTTACGATCTAGACGCAAATTTTTCTCTTATATACGTTGTAATTCCCTATCGCCAAATGCTTTTGAAACCATTGCTTCTATCTTTGCAAATGGCGGCCTCTTAGTTAAGAAGACATTTATTGGGAATTTAACATTACTTTATAAGCCAGTAAGGCTTCTAATGATGTTTTCATTATTAATCTAACATTTCTCAATGAAAGATAAATTAAATTTGAAGAGAAAAATTTTCGCCCAGACCGGGACTCGAACCCGGGACCCTTGGCTTTCCGGGCAAGTGCTCTACAAACTGAGCTACCGAGGCGAGTTACGATCTAGACGCAAATTTTTCTCTTATATACGTTGTAATTCCCTATCGCCAAATGCTTTTGAAACCATTGCTTCTATCTTTGCAAATGGCGGCCTCTTAGTTAAGAAGACATTTATTGGGAATTTAACATTACTTTATAAGCCAGTAAGGCTTCTAATGATGTTTTCATTATTAATCTAACATTTCTCAATGAAAGATAAATTAAATTTGAAGAGAAAAATTTTCGCCCAGACCGGGACTCGAACCCGGGACCCTTGGCTTTCCGGCCAAGTGCTCTACCAACTGAGCTACCGAGGCGAGTTACGATCTAGACGCAAATTTTTCTCTTATATACGTTGTAATTCCCTATCGCCAAATGCTTTTGAAACCATTGCTTCTATCTTTGCAAATGGCGGCCTCTTAGTTAAGAAGACATTTATTGGGAATTTAACATTACTTTATAAGCCAGTAAGGCTTCTAATGATGTTTTCATTATTAATCTAACATTTCTCAATGAAAGATAAATTAAATTTGAAGAGAAAAATTTTCGCCCAGACCGGGACTCGAACCCGGGACCCTTGGCTTTCCGGGCCAAGTGCTCTACCAACTGAGCTACCGAGGCGAGTTACGATCTAGACGCAAATTTTTCTCTTATATACGTTGTAATTCCCTATCGCCAAATGCTTTTGAAACCATTGCTTCTATCTTTGCAAATGGCGGCCTCTTAGTTAAGAAGACATTTATTGGGAATTTAACATTACTTTATAAGCCAGTAAGGCTTCTAATGATGTTTTCATTATTAATCTAACATTTCTCAATGAAAGATAAATTAAATTTGAAGAGAAAAATTTTCGCCCAGACCGGGACTCGAACCCGGGACCCTTGGCTTTCCGGCCGGCCAAGTGCTCTACCAACTGAGCTACCGAGGCGAGTTACGATCTAGACGCAAATTTTTCTCTTATATACGTTGTAATTCCCTATCGCCAAATGCTTTTGAAACCATTGCTTCTATCTTTGCAAATGGCGGCCTCTTAGTTAAGAAGACATTTATTGGGAATTTAACATTACTTTATAAGCCAGTAAGGCTTCTAATGATGTTTTCATTATTAATCTAACATTTCTCAATGAAAGATAAATTAAATTTGAAGAGAAAAATTTTCGCCCAGACCGGGACTCAAACCCGGGACCCTTGGCTTTCCGGGCCAAGTGCTCTACCAACTGAGCTACCGAGGCGAGTTACGATCTAGACGCAAATTTTTCTCTTATATACGTTGTAATTCCCTATCGCCAAATGCTTTTGAAAAATGTATAATGGTTAATAATTTTTCTACTGAACAATTTGTATTTATTTATGAACAATATTTATTAACTCAGTCTGCCAGCCAAGTACGAAGACTTTTGCAACACGATTCCTGGGAGTAAAAATTCCATCACGTTCAACAGTCCATAATATGTACAACAAATTTTATAAAGAGGTATCAAAAAATGTATGGACAATGAAGGTGAACAGTTCCAACACCTACTTCAATAAAGTTGGTAAGTACGACTATTTGTAAAATAGTTACGAAAATGTGTGTGGTTGTATCACCACGATCCTACTCTGTCCATTCCCTGCCGCGAGTGCATCAACCGTGTATAGTGAAATCCCCACGTCTGCCTTCCACTACTAAACTATACTGCCTTCCTCTACTCATATCTGGCATAATGCCAGGTCAAAGGATGAGGTGAGATAAAGCTCTTATTATTGAAGGTCTGTGGTATACAAGAAGCCAGTCGATCAAGCCTCTCACAAAATCACAGGGGTAGACAAAATGAAATGGAACAAGTTAGAAGATACGAGTACTATGGAGAAATGGTGGTATGAAGTTTTTGATAGGGGAAAACGGCAGAAATCCCAAGAATAATCTACTCTGGCTCTAATTTGTCCATGAAGACACCCCACATGGAGTAAGCAAGAGGTAAACTCGGGAATGAGAAGTGAAGTACAAGTGTCTGACTACTTGTGCCATGGAGCCGACAGATATTTATATATTTTAGGTTTTTATTTTATTTCTTTGCACACTTCAAAGCTGCTTTTAATTAATAGTGGATATAATTATTTATACTTTATGATCATTCATGTGGTATAGTACTATAGAGCAAATCTACCCATTGGTATTCCGTGACATATTGACGGTAGGCAATGAAAACCTCGCAACTCCATCAATCATTGAAAACCACATAACTCCAGTAGCCAGCAGAGAAATATGTGATGCATAACCTGTTGAGAACATTGACTTCAAATTTATTAATAATTTGACTTGTATTCTGCAGTAAAATATGTGGGAACTATTGCTTATCAATTTTCATAATTATTTTAAACAGTTATTTGTTTATCCTGTAAAATTTATCAAAATGGAGTTACGAGGTTTTTATTGCCCACCATCGATATACAGTAAAACCTGTCTATCAGGAACATGACGGTTCCTTAAATATATTTCCGTCTTGGCAGTTTTCCTTCTTATAAAGGGATCCCAAATTACAAGCCTGAATGTTCTCATGCAGTGTAAAGGTTTTACATGCACACTTTAAAGACATAACACATTGACTGAAATACAGACAAAATAGTGTATGTAACACAGCTCAGTTTGCACGGCAATTCAAAACAACTTTATTGCACAAAAGCGAGAAGGAACTTGACTACAGGAAGATTGAAGAGTTTCCCAACTCCCTCGCAGGTAATGTAAGCAGGCAAGGAAAAGCAAGGGATTCCCCACTGTCACACATAAGCAAGGGTATCGCCACAATACAATGGCAACACAAGAAGGTAAAACGATATAATGCAGAAAATGCCATATGCAGAATTTTCACATGTGGTCATTAATACTGTAATCAGAATGTGCTTAAGAATGATTTTCTGTCTTACTGAGATAAAAATTAACTATTGGTATTTTAAAAACCATTCCGTTTTCGGGTTATGAAGGTTTCTGGCTTATACAGAACAATTTTACATATAAAATCGTACCGTTCTGGAGATTTTTTCTGTCTCTACAGGTTTCCTTCTTATAAAGGTTCTGGCTACAACAGGTTTTACTGTATATACATGCATGCAGTTAAAAAGGCAGATAATATTATGGACACAGCCTTGGTTCATCACAATACTTATCTGGGAGAAATATCTATAGGTTTCAGCATGCAATCCCTTGTTAGACCAATGACTCCATTGTCAACTGACTCTAAAAATGGGACAATGATCTCTGAAACATGTGCAGATGAGAATGTTTAATTTATGAGGTGAAGTGAAAGCCAAAGGTCCCAGGTTCAAGTCTCGGTCTAGGTGAAAATCTTTCTCTTCAAATATAATTTATCCTTCAGTAAGTAGTGTTAAATAAATAATAAAAACATCAATAGAAGCCCTACAGGCTTTATAAAGTAATGTTTAAATTCCTGATAAAAGTCTTCTTAATAAAGAAGCTGCCATTTGCAAAGATAGAAGCAAAGGTTTTTTGGCATGAGGGAATTATAACATATATAAGAAAAAAATTTGTGTCTAGATCGCAACTCGCATCGGTAACTCAATTAGTAGAGCATTGGCCCGGAAAGCCAAAGGTCCTGGGTTCGAGTCTCGGTCTAGGCAAAAATGTTTCTCTTCAAATATGAAGTGTTCATTCCTAATTCACTGTCTTTATAGTTCTTTAAATGTGAGGCTGCTTGGGAAACTCCACCTTAAGTTGGCAGACATAATTCTTCAGTAGAGCAAAATAAAACAAATCAGGACGAAACAATCAATTTTGAGATCTTGATCTCATCTGTTACATTACTTGATGAACCACTTATAAAATACAGATCCAAGGTGTCAGTGATGTGTAAACATGTTTTAACAGCATCCAAATAATATAACCCAACTTTTTAATGTAATTCACTCAAAATGCCTATTGTAAAAGAAAAATTCTCAAAAATTCAATATAACAATAATTTATTTTTTCCGTAGAAACATGAATTGTTTATTAAAAAGTTCAGCACTTTCTCCTCTTTCCAATACAATAAAAACTCCGAACTCCAAGGTATGAAAGGCATAGAATGCCCTTGGCCTTCCAGCCAGCTGCTGGCCTCACATCCACATGTGTTTATCACAGAGGTGGATGATCATCCAGCCAGTGTATCAGTGACATGGTTGGCATGTCGGTGGTTTTCTGAACCTGGAGCCATTACTTATTGTAGCTACCCAAATTCCTCATGATGCTGGGTGGACACCAGTCCCATACTGGCCAAAATTTCTTCACCCATGGAGACCCAAACCAGCACAAGTCCCGTGGCTCTGCACCAAGGCATGTTGCCTTAACCACTCGGCTATGGCGCAGGACAATACAATAAAAACAGAATATTTATATTTGCCTTCTTAAGGTGGGTTTTCACAGGTAGCTTCAAATGTTATGTTCAAGTGTGCATGCAAACATACTTACATCTGAGTAAAGCTCTTTTAATAATAGCCTCATTCTCTGAGAAACTTCGTTGCAGTGTAGGTGCACCAAGTGCATTTTCTCGAATACTGTGTAATGAATTGGACTTCCTTCTTTTGGACTGCATAGCTTGCAATTCGCATGGTGGTTCAGGACGTTTGAAAGAGCGCAGTGGATCGAGCACAGCTGAATCATTATTTTCATCTTCAGTACTTGATTTGAATAAACAACTTTTCACCTGTATAACAGATACAATATAAATCACTATTGTTAGATTAAAAATAAAATTAATTTCCAGCCAAAAACATATAGTGCTATTTTAAATGTTCTTATCATGGGTTCCCATATTCTCAGGTGTTGAACAGAGACATCTCTGGATATAAAGGATAGCACAATACCATATTTAGTCAAACATAAGTTTACTCTGAATATAATTTTTCGGGGATTCTTTACATGTGACGTGAACATTTTTTCTAAGTTCCAATCATACACCATGCGCATGTGCCAACAAACACGAAGCGGTTTACACTATGGAATTGTGGGATGCAGCCAACATATACACAATATTTAACCTTCCATCGGGCACAATATTTTGACCTTTGAGTCCGGGCACAATGTGCCTGATCAGCACTTTATTTAACACACTGTTTGCCAATCTAAATAATGGGTAGTCGAAGAAATGTTATTGCTAGGGATATCCAATGGATAAAATATTCAAAATTTGCTGCTAGAAAACTTTTTATTGGACATAATATTGATTAAACAAATTTGTGACAAGCCTCCAAACAACATGATATAAAAGTAAGAACAAGTTAGGTTCATTAAGTTATGTAGATAGGAAATAGTCTGCAGGATAGAAAGCCGTTGGACGTCAGTTGTCAACGTGACACAGCATTGAGAATGTCACAAAAGATGTGAAGAAACCCAGGGTCTGCTATGAATTATGAAGTATGAGGTGAGTGAAATATTAAAAAATAAACAAGTTAGGTTCAGTTCAAATATACTTTAAAATAGGTCACATTATCAACATTTAGCCTATGTTTTTAGCAAAATTATTCAAGAATATAACATTATTTAGTCTAAATAAGTTAAATAAATATTATTCTTTTTTCAAATATTTTTAAAATACACATCTTCAATAATGTAACAACTTCAGGCGCAATGAGCTTCTCTGAACAAAATATTTACAACCCACTGTGGTAAAGGTCGAGAGCAAATTGAGTGGGGTGGTTGTTTAGAGCAGGTAAAAAGAAACAGCTACTCGGATGCCCAGTCGTCAATGCTGTCTCATGGCAGTGGATTGGGACAAAATTGACACCCTGTGCCTCTCAGATCAGATGCACCCAATGGAAGGTTAATGAACCTAGAAGCTAACGTAACACAAATTTAAGTTCTCTAACCTGTGAAAGACCAACCTAAAAGCTAACCTAATGAAATTTAAGCACTCTAACCTGTGAAAAAATGCAATGGCCAAAAATAAATAGTTCTGAAATTCTGAAGTATGTGTGTATAGTTAAATAGTAGATACTCTATGTTGGCTGCACTGGTACAGTCTTTGTTGTTGCATAGAATATTTCCCACTATTTACAATTATTTTAATATATTTTCTATGATATTTAACTATGTATGTAGCATAAAGACATGGCAGCCATATTGATATTAACACCTGAGCTACCTGAGCAAGTACCGATCTAAACGGAATTTTTTTTTATATACGTTGTAATTCCCACCCACCAAATGCTATGAAGCAAATTTCATTCCACACTACATTCTGTCGTCTTTTAAAACTGTCCACAACCAACCTGAAGATGCCTTGAAATATTTATTCCCTAGGGATATAACAGCTAGAGTTTGACTTTTGACCTTCGGTCTGGAAATTTGGAGATTTTTTTATAGTGGACTTGTAAAACACTCCCATGCCTTGTTGATTTCTTTCTTTATTTATTTTTATTTTCTGCTCTTCATTTGACCATTTCCTTGCATCCACACATTCTTTATTTTTCTGTGTGTTTTAAAATCTCATAAACTTGAGTTTTTCCACATTTAAATTTAGTCATTATTTTGCGTACTGAGAGTTTATTTTTCTTATCTTCAATCACTTTCACTTTTTCGTTTAATGACAATGATACATACGATTTAGTCATCTTTCATTCCGTAAATTCAGAATGCTATCTGTGAAAGATATGTACACAAACGGTCTCAGATTTTAAACTAATTTAAGATTTTACAATGCACTGGTTATTTGTATGACAGATGTCACATGCCAAATATTTGTTAAACGAACCTGTTTTTCGCAAAACGGGTGTGCAGTGAGGCTGAAAGAAAATTCCAGATACAGGTAGAAACTCTACTTCACCCGGCGCTGCGGCAGGAATAATCACTTATAGTTAATTTGCCTAACAGAAATTCAATGAAGTGGGAACTAATTTATTTCTCTCTTATCTTTCTGCCTTATAAACATTTTTTTCATGAATTGTGTAGAAATATCTTCCATTTCCGCGTTGGACAGATTCCGTTTTATACAAAAATAAATACATGTAAAATTACTATTATTTTGCTGGGACCAATAAATTTGTTCACATTGGACAGATTTCCTCATTATTCACATTCTGGATTAAACAAGTTTTACTGTATATAATAATAATATTACAGTAACTGAATAGAATTTTTTATTACTTCTCTTTGGTATGATAGATGTGGAAACATGGAGTTTTGTACAGAGCCGCACCACAGATTGAACACATCACAATTGTATTAAATTAATGTTGGGAAGTAAACATTATGAGGTATAATCATTAAAATTCATTGGAGAACATGTTGTTTAAACAATTCACCTCATAGGATTCATGCTTCCATGATACTGCGGTTTCAAACACAGTCGTGTTCATCTTCAGCCATAACTCCGACTGACAAAATTCTTCGGCCGTCAACTGTTCTATTGTCGCCATCTTCAGTGCTGCCATCTATGGTTAAATTTATAAACTTCGAAATTAAAGTAATTTTGTTAGGGATATTAAAATTCTCATTGATCTATCTTTATTTTTCTGAATGTGGTTGGTATCTAATGTTGAGCACTTGATAATGAAATCATTCGCTCTCTTGCACTCCAATATTTAGCAGAAAGGCTGGTCTCTTCTACAAAAGCTGGACAACGGAGGAGATGGTTTCTTTCCATATCTTCATTTAAATTGCAAAAAGGGCATTTAGGTGAATCTGTTATGCCAATTCTGTGTAGGTGTTTATTCAAGCAGTCATGTCCCGTTAGCAGTCTGAATGTTGCTACTGCATATTTTCTTTGTAATGTAGTAATGTCATAAGCTTGTAGATTTTCCCATTCCTTTCCAGATGTTTTGGTGGTGTATTCTTCTCTAAGTTTATTGATGTATTTATTTGAGATAATTCTTTTGATAGAGTGAAAGGAAACTGGAGCAGAAGTTGGGTTTGAAACAATTTTGCTACCCTTCTTGGCTAGAAAATCGGCTATTTCATTGCCTGTCACTCCACAATGGGCCGGAATCCATTGAAGTACAACTTTTTTATGTAGACGGGATAAATGTTTTATCATTTTGTGACATTCGATAATTTTGATGCTTTTGGGTGTTGTGTCTCGTGTTATAGCAAGAATGGCTGCTTTGGAGTCACATAGAATTACAACTTTTGTAAATTTTTGGATGTGATATAAAAGATTTTGTAAACTTAAGAAAATTGCTAGAATTTCGCCATCAAAGTTTGTTGAATTTGTGTTTAGTTTACGATAAAAGGAAAAAAGTGGACATACTGCACCAGCACCAGTGCCACCATCATTTGGTAGGCTGGAGCCATCTGTAAAAATATGTATCCATTCAGGAGCTGGGTATCTTAGATTTATCATTTCCAGTGACATTTGTTTTAAAATATATGGAGGAGTTTCAGATTTCTTGATGTCTTCTGTTAAATGAAGGTTATATTCGATTTCCAAAAATTCTAGAGGGTTGTTTCTCATCTGCATATTTTCTTTTGAATGTGGAAGTTGCAATTTCTGTTTGATTTCTTGTACAATGCTTAGGAAGCTTTGCTGAGATTTTAAACATACTTGTGGTTTTCTTTGGGTCCAGTTATTATGGGGTAGCCTTAAAAATTTTTCATACTGTGTGACTGCTGTTTTCTCAATTTCAGATGCTATGTTTGGGTTATTTGTTAAGATTTGCATGGCAGTGATTGGTGTTGTTTTTAACGGCTCCTGTTATCAGACAGAGGATTTGGTTCTGCAATTTATTAAGTTTTTCCACTTTAGTAGTTACTAGGATTTCTTCACAATATTGAAGTACAGGTTTTATGTACATTTGGTAGAAGGTGTTTAGGGTTTGTGTGTTGCAACCCCACTTTTTCCCTGCTAATCGTTTTAATAATGGTAACCTTGTTTCTATCTTTGTACATATATTCTCCATGTGTTTCTTCCATGTTAATTTTGTGTCCAGAGTTATTCCTAAATATTTTGCTTCATGTGTTTGAGTTAATAATTCACCCTCCAATTTCAGAGTGATGGGTAGTGGTTTCTTTCTTAATGTAAATAGTTGATAATTTGTTTTCTGTATATTTATCTTCATTAAGTTCTGGGATGTCCAATTCTCTAACTGTATTAGTGATTGTTGGGCTATGGTTATTAATTGTTGACTTTGGTTTTTCGGTTTGGAGACCCATATTACAACATCATCAGCAAAAAGTAGGGTTTTCGTTTCGAGCTTTTCTATATGCTTAGGTAGATCATTAATGTAGATATTGAAGAGAATGGTACTGAGTACAGAACCCTGTGGTAAACCTCGATGTGTTTGTTGGTATTTAGAGAGGTGATTATTATACTTTGTAGCGATGAACCGTTGGATGAGAAAATTGCTGATCCAGAGTAGCATATTCCCTTGAATGCCCAAAGTCTGCATTTTTTCTAATAATTTATATCTCCAAATAGAGTCATATGCTCCTTGGAAATCAACGAACATTGCCAGAGTGTCTTCTTTTCTGTTGAAACTGTCTTTAATAGCTTGACTTAGGTGTACAATTTGTTGATTGTAATTCTCTAAATCCAGCTTGATTGGGTGTGAAAGAAATTATTGGTTTCTAAATACCAATTAATCGAAATTTGATTTGAAATTCATTTTTTCCAGGGTTTAACCAATTACACTAGTGAGTGCTATGGTTTGGCGGATAATGTGAAAAAAAGTATTTGTTGATTTTTTAGTTTTCAAAATAGGTATTTATAATAGCTTTTTTTTCCAATCATCAGGCAGGTTTGTGTTGCAAGGAAGAAAAGAATATAAAGGGAGAGCAATTGATTTTTGGCTTCATTGCCAAGGTGTTTGAGAAATTCTGCATGTATATTATCTTGCTCCTGGAGACTTGTTTGATTTTAAACTATTAATGGCTATGTTTAACTCTTTAATGTTGAAATTTCTTATTAAGAGATATTATCTTTTTTCGTGTTACTTTTTCCTGTTGTGATTTATGTAAATTTTTTTAGGTTCTCTTTTATTGTTTTTTGTTCTTTTCTTTTTTTTGTTCTCTGCGGACACAGTATAGGTTTTAGCGTAGTGTTTGTTGAATTTGTTGGCTATTTCACCCTTTCATTTGTAATCTGTTTGTTGTTTTGGAATAAATGGTGTTTTTTTTGCCGTTCTTTTTTATTTTGTATATTGGTGTAAAAATCTATATGCTTTCCTGTTCTTTGGCATCTTTTCCCTCATAATCCACATTTTTTGGAGGAAGTTATTATAATTTTCTCTTTGATTGCTGGGGTTAATTTCTTTTTGCGGTTGTTTTATGGTGCGCACAGTTTGCTCAATCAATTTTTGTACATCTTTTGGATCTTTTGTTTTTGTTATGCTTGATTTCTAGCGCTGGGTTGGATCTGGTCTATTTTCATTCTGTCTAATTTTGAATTCCAGAAGTGTTTGTAGTTTTAACCTATTTCCTCGTGGTATATATTTTTTTGCTGTTTTTTAATATTATTTGCAATATATATAGATTTGTTAATTTGGATCTGACTGAAGCTGAAGGTGATAGCGTTTTTTTTTAAAGGATTTAAATTTTCAAAATTTGGTTTTCCAGTTCGTCTGTTGTACAGTTTCCAATTGGCTTTTTTGTGAAGTTCCACCTGGGTTTAAGATGCATTGGAAGTAAGTTGTTATTCCCCAGTTGAATAGTAGCAATGATGGCTCTATGTCCTGAATGTATATTTTTCCCAAACTGTCAATTCCAAAGGCTTCTCTACTTGTTTTAAAAGTTTAGCTTCTCTTCCAATTTTATGATGTTCTAATAAACTATGTGCAGCAATTGCAGATTTTTCAATTTCACAATTTTTAATATTTCTGAAATGTTCTTTTGTCCGAATTTCCAAATTCCTTTTTGTTTTTCCTATATATACTTTATTGCAATCTTCACAACTTATTTGATAAATTCCTGATTTCTTACTGTCTGGGACATTGACTTTTTTATTGGTACTTAGAAGATTACCCAGACTTTATTTATTGGTGCCATTGTTCTCCGATGAATTTTAACATCACAATTGTGTTTCTTTTTTCACTCCATGGGATGAACACACTCCACACTTTTTCATTTGAGCACCATTTTTATTTTTATTTGGGGGCACATGAATAATTTGTCTGTCTTTAGACTATCCTGTAGACGAGAGTCAAACTCTTCCTTTGGAGGTCTCTTCAAAGTATTTTATGCACGCACTCGAAGCTGGCACTTGTGAATGTGTTTCTTCCTCATCTGTCTCTTCTTCATTCAACTCGGTGTTATCATGGATTCAATACAGTCTAGTAGAAAAATCTTTGAAACCGTAGATCTTTCCTTTCATACTTTTCAACAGAGGTATTCTTTTTAAGAAAAATTAAACTATTCAATGCTGCTATTTCTAGCAAGTAGTACACAAGATTCTTGCTTCATCCACTTGATGGTTTTTATGGCAACAAGGATAATAATGTAGCATATGATCTGCATATCTACTCCTTGCATATGTTGATTATTGTCCATAACAATTTCTGGGTTATTTATTTTCTCTCCTTGGCAGCTACATTTATCAAAATCCACTATTTTTGCACTGTGAATAGTAGAAATAAGTTACACTAGCCTCTTGTCTTTCCACACTTGTACAAGCACTGACATTTCCGCACAAATATAGAATCACCTTATTTTAGATTTTCATTGTCAGTTTTCAGATGTTTGGAGACGCTCTTTTGTCGAGACAAAATGTTCCACAAACATGTGTGTTTTTATTTTGTAAAAGTATTTCACACAACTTAATTTTTTTTGTCCATATCAAGGTGCCTTGTGAACCAGAATTCTCAATTTCTGGATGTCTGTCTATTCCAGTCATATATCCCGTAACTAAAAGTGTCCAAATTTCCATGGAAATAAATGATTTATTGAAATTTCTTTGAAATTTATGCCACATGAATCTGCATATAGTGTGTAGATGTTAGTTGGCTGAATTTAAAAGATCATCCACAAATATTTTCAAAAATAAAAATGGTTTACTATTGCTTTTGACGTCAATTCTGAGTCCACTGTCACCAATAACAAGAACGATTTTAGGAACAATATCATCCTTTATCAATTTTTCGGGTATGATATGTTTTTTGTTGAAATAGACTAAACGCATGCAATTTCTTTTAAACCATCATCATTATTTTCAATTTCTGGGACATTTTCTTCAAATTTGTCAATATCTGGAATCTTCATTAACAGCACAGATTTCAATTAGACCAAACTAAAGTTCTATGGAATCTAAATTCGGACCTCTCTTATGCAGAGCCATGTTTGAACTAATACATAAAATTTACAAAGGCAATTAAAAATTTGATTCACTGACTTAGAACTGAATAAACATACTGCCGGGTTCAAGGATGAACATTCCTCAAAAAGCTAATTAAGTTTCATCAGCACATTTTTCCTCTGACTGAAACATCAGTGTGTGACAAGGCATGAAAAACTAAAACCGGATATTTATCCCCATATAATAATAATAAGGGTTTTTGTTTTGTTCATAATTATATTTATTTATATGAAGAATGGTCATAAGATTGATTTATAGAATTCAAATTTTTTATAAGTGTATAAAAAATATTCAAACTAGTCAATATAAACTGTTAATACAGTTGGATGTTTTTATAACTGATGCAGTATGTAAAATACTTCAAATATTCAAATTGATAATTTTTATAAAGAAATAAATGGGATTGGTGGAATTGGATAGAAGTTAGCTTGAAAATACTCCTTCCTTTTCTGTTGGACCAATCAGAACCTAGAGGTTATAACTGAAATAAAAAGATGGCTACAATACTTGAAGATGGTCGGTCATGTTCAGCGACTGCTCCTTAAAGAATAAGGAAATAATTGTTTATTTTATTGATGTTGGTTGAAAGAAATAGTGTTAAAAGTATGAAAGATTATATAGTGATATAATAGTCATCCATCTTGGTGAAAAACAGTTTCTAAGTGAAAATAATGAATAATAATGACTGGATTGACCGTTAGCATTCGTCATCCATTACATACATAAAACGGTAATCTTCTAGAAGTGAAAAGTATCAACCTAAGCCGGAATCTTTTGGAACTTTTAAATTACAAGATTCATCTTGACCAAAGTGAGAGTTTTAAATAAACTAACTTATCGTTCAACTGTTAATAAAGTGTTGTCATTTGTGTAAGAAACATTTCCTCATTCCCTGAAGAGAGTTATTAATGCCGTGGCAGATTTAAAGTGATTTAAGTTATATCACAAATCTTCAACTTCGGATATCTCACCGAGAAACCCAACTTTAAATGTCTCCACAACGAGGGGCAAAAATTAAATACAACTGCAAATGGCGCATCAACGAGGGCTCGAATGGGAATCGAACCAGGGACTTGTAAACCTGAATCGAACCAAGGACCACGAGAATGAGGAAAGTAATAAAAATCTTCAAAAGTGAGTACAGTTAAAATTTATATGTGAAAAGTGAATTAGTGATAATAACAATTAATGCTTTTAAGAAATAAGAAAATATTAAAATACCCAACAATTGTAAAACTGTTAATATTGAAAACGAACAAATTAGTGAAGGCCAAGAAAATTTAATTTTGTGTAACAATGAAAATAATCAAACTAATGATACACCTTCTTGGGTAGCATTATTAATAAATAACATTTCTGATATTAATAATAAACTGGAAAAGAATAGTGCAGAATTAAAGGAAATTAGGAATGACAATTCAAATCTCAGTAACAAATTAGAAAAGAACAGTGATGAATTAAAAAGAAATTAGGAAAGACAATTCAAATCTCAGTAATAAATTAGAAAAAGAACAGTGATGAATTAAAAGAAATTAGGAATGACAATTCGAATCTCAGCAATAAAATTGATACAAATATTTCCAATCTCAGTAAAGAAATTAAAGAAAATAACTTAAAACTAGATCAAAAGTTAGAAAGCATTAGGTTAGAATGCAAACAAAACAATTCTAAACTGGAACAGAGAATAGTAAATGTAGCTAAAGACTGTGAAAATAAAATAGATATTTGTAAAAATGAGATAGAAAAATGTTATGAAAAGGTTGATGACACACATAATCAAATAGAAATATCTTTGATTGAGGTAAGGCAAAGTTGCCAAGATAAAATCGAAGAATTAGGAACTAAAGTCGAAGATAGACTAAAAATTTCCGAAGAAAGTGTTATCTTAGGTAATGAAGAACTTCAATCAAAGATATCAAATGAAGTAATTATTATAAAAGAACAAGTTGAAGGATGGATAACTAAGATTGTTGAACTTGAAAACAAATATGTGTCAAAAACTAGTGAAAAGGAGATTGAGGTTATGTCAGGACATTCTAGTAATGTTAATAATGATCCTCCTTCTAGTAGTAGTAGTAAAAATGTATGTAAAATTCCTGCTAATCTTTTAGGGGAAATTAACTTACCCAATTTTGGTGATACTGTAGGCCAAAGTCCTACTGATTTCATTAGGGAAATTGAAGAATACTTCGAAATCAAAGGAATAGAAGACAAGTTCAGAATGTTCTTCATAAGAAAAAGTTTAAAAGACAATGCAGAGTCTTGGTTTAAGATAGCTTGCCACGATTCAATGACTTATCAAACATTTAAAAATGCTTTCTTAGGTTACTACTGGGGACCAGAAAGACAAAACAAACTAAGGTTAGACCTAACTAGTGGAAAATTCTCCAACAATGGTAAACAAGGTTATCTTAATTATTTCTTGGAGAAGGCAAAAATGGCATCATTGTTACAGCCTCCAATAGATGAGAGAACTTTAATTTCTATGTTATCGCATCACTTCCCAGATGAGATTAGATATCATTTGATAGTAGCCAGACCACAAAATGTTTCTGAAATGTTAGAGTTGTTAGCTCTACTAGAGAATAAAAGAGAAGTAGATAAATGTAGTAAAAGAAATTTATTTGGGGAAGGGGCAGAGCCCTATAATAAGAAAGGTAATTTTGTAACTAAAAGAAATGATGAATATCATAATGAGAATAGAGAAAGAAATTTCAACAGGGCAACAATAATAATAGGTTTGTTCAAAATAGAAACAGCCCAAATAAAAATAGGATGACTAATAATTATAGTAACAATAGCCAGAATGGATGGTTCAAACGTAATGAAAATAGGAATGACAGACAAATTAATTATATGGATGTTAACAGAATAGGAGAAAATAGAAATAGGTATTGGACTTCTCCCTGTAGAGGTAAAAGAAGAAGGAATGCCTATGGAAATGAAAGTAAAGGGTATTTCCAACGACAACAAAATTGTCAAATTAATGAGACTAGTGATAGGACAGAGCAAAATAGAATAGACTCTGTAACTATTCACAACCAAAGTCAAGATATACCTAGTAATGAAAATGACTACGAAATAAATCACAGGATACCTCATGCTTTAAACGCATAGAAGGTACATTAAAGACTCCGCAATGTACCTCAATCGTTATGAACTTAGGGGTCCAAAATAGATGCTTTGATAGGTTTCAAAATTTAGAAATTGTACCAGCAAATATGAGAGGAGATAGTAAGTTATGTACCTCAAGACAGCGAGATAACATAATATTGAATAATCATTTGAATGTTTCTAAGAATCAGGATACTATGCCTATTACTAATAAAGAATTAAATGTCATAGGACGACCACCCAAAATTAAAGTAAATATTTTTAACAATGATGTTACTTGCATAGCGGATAGTGGCTGCTCAAACACAACAATAGATCTTCTTCTTCTTCGTCAGGCTCTACGACTTCCAGTGGAATGTCTTGGCCTTCTCAACCAGTTTACGCCACTTCTTCCTATCTTGTGCAGTGGATTTCAAATCAAAAATCCCCATCTCTCTCAAATCTTCAATTACGTCATCTTCCCATCGATCCTTGGGTCTTCCCCTTGGTCTTGTTCCTTGTGGCTTCCAATTCAAAATATCATTCGGCAATCTTCCCTTTGGCATTCTTAGTGTATGTCCAAACCATTGTAATCTTTGGATTTGATGAAACTAACTATATTTTCTTTATTATTCTTGAGGTATAATTCGTCATTCCTTCTCAACCTCCAATTTCCATTTCCTTTACTGGACCTAGCACTCTTCTAAATATTTTCCTCTCAAACGTTAATAGTCTTTGTTTATCTGCTTCTTTTAGTACCCAGGTTTCAGCTCCATAACATATGATTGGTCTTATTATTGCTGTATATAATTTGAATTTAACATTTTTTGATATAATTTGCTTTTGAATATATCGAAATTAGCAAAATATGCTTTATTCCCTTGCGATATTCTTGTTTTGATCTCTTCTTCAACAGTATTATTATCGTTTAGTATTGTACCTAGGTACTTAAAGGAGTTAATTTGATCAATACAGTCACTATTTATAGTTAGTTCAGTCAAATTTGTTTTATTTCTCATACATCTTAAATATTTTGTTTTATTTAGATTGATTACAAGCCCATATTTTATACTTTCATTTTTCAATTTGTCAAAGGTTTCCAGTAGGGAATTTTTTGTTCTTGCTGTTATTATTACATCATCAGCATATGCAAGACACTGTTTTAGTCTTGTTGAAATATTTCCTCTTAGATCAAGTTGTTTTAAGACCATATCCATTACTATACAGAATAATGTCGTAGATAAAGGATCTCCCTGTTTGACCCCAGAGTTTACTTCAATCGCATCGCTGAGTGTGTTGCTACATTTTAATCTTACTTTGGTATCTATCAAGGTTAAAGCTATTAATTTTATTAGTTTTTGAGGTATCTCATATTCACTTAGACTTTCAATTATTTTGTTTCGATGTACAGTATCAAAAGCTTGGGAGTAATCAACAAATATATTATATAAGTAATATTGTATTCGTGACATTTCTCAAAGATTTGTTTCATTACAAAGATATTGTCTATTGTTGATCTGTTTGGTCTGAATCCTGCTTGGGCCTCACTCATTTTCCCATCTATTATTTCTAAAAGTCTATTGTTTAATATAATTGCAAAATCTTGTATGCTATGTTCAAGAGAGTTATAGGTCTGTAATTATTACATAACAGTTTATCTCCTTTCTTGAACACAGGACAGATAATTCCTTCATTCCAGGTTGTCGGTATTTCTTCTTTATTCCAATATTGAGTATTAGTTTATGTATTTTTTGTTTTAATGTTCGTCCTCCATGTTTAATTAATTCTGGTGGAATATTATCAGGACCAGCCGATTTATTTGATTTTAAATTTTGTATAATATAACATAGTTCGTTCCACGATGGAGGTTGTATTGTTTGTGAGTTGGGAAAGTTTGGAGTTTCTGGTATAGTAATTCTTGTTTGATTATCTTTATGAAAGATTTCGGTGAAATATTCTTTCCATCTTTGAAGAATTTGTTCTTTTTGTGTTAGGATATTACCTTCATTATCTCTGCATAATAAAGAACCTGCTTTGTATTTTTGGAAACTCTTTACATCTTTGAAGAATTTCCTGGTTTCATTTTTCTTATAATTTAGTTCTATTGAATTGAGTTTCATATTAAGCCATGTTCGTTTTTTCTTCTTACATAACTTATTTGCTTCGTTCCTTTTGATTTTATAACTTTCTTGATTCATTCTTGTGTTCATTAGTAATTTTTTCTGCCTTGCTTCATTCTTCTGTTTTATGGCTTCTTTACATTCTTCATTCCACCATTCGTTGCGTGGTTGGACTTCTTGTTTCATTATGGTGACATTAGCTGATTCTTTAACAACAATAGATCAGAAATTTTATAATTTCTTAGTCAACAAAGGGAATAAGATAATGACTGTAAGAATATGTGGAGTGTATTGTACTCTTGCGATAGGTAAGAAGAAACTGCCAATTAAGCTTCAGTGCCTTCTAGATTTACATATCGGAGGATATTACTTCAGTGCAATATGTTTAATTTCTCCATACTTGTCTTGTGATATGTTAATAGGCTGCGACCTGTTGGAGCAATATAATGCCATAATAAATTTTGAGTGTAAGAATATTTCCTTGTATAATGAAGATAATGTGAGAGTCGTCATCCCATTTGATAATGAATATGAGGAGAATAAGAATCTAAGTAAGAAGGAGAGTGACATTGCTGAAGAACACATTTTTATAGAGAATATTGTTGTTCATGAGGAGAGGGAATTGGTGAATGGCCGTGGATGCCAAATGCAAGATAATATTGCAGTTAATTGTACTTCCGACAAAAGTGTCGAGGGCGAAGAAAGCCTTAATAATGAAAATGATTGTGCTGACGATAATGTCGCATGTAAATGTTGTGATTTAGAATGTGTCTCTTGCAATACTGAGTATGATGAAATCCCTCTATTATATTGTGTGAGTGACGAACTTGATAAAGACATCTGTGAAATGATAAAGGAAAAAGTTAAAGACACTCATGGCATAAACAATGAACAGAAAGGCATGTTGTATGACATCTTAATGAAAAATAAGAGTTCTTTTTCTTCGAAGCCGGGATTGTGCCAACTGTTTTAAATATTCCTTTAAAGTGATGGAACATCCACCTATAAATATTAAAAGTAGACCCCATCCCTATTGCTATCAGAGAGCAGGCAGATCAAATGATAGATGACATGTTAATGCAAGGAATAATACAGAAATCTGATTCTCCTTACGCCAACCATATTTGCTGGGTGCTAAAACCTAATGGCAAAATTCGCCTGTGTTTAGACAGTCGTAGGACTAATTCTTTCACTGTCCGGGATAATTATAGGCCCGAGACAATTGAAGCATCTATAGCAAATATGAAAACTGGTAGATTTAATAGTTCTATTGATTTAACTTCTTCATTTTGGCAGATAGAACTAGACCCCAAAGTTCGGTCCTATACAGCATTTTTACATAATAAATTTAGAATTTATGTTTATAAAAACAAAGTTATTGTTCATAGTGACCACATCTCACTAAGTTTTATAAGTAAATGTAGATTATCCAATAATAAACTGAGTAGGATGATCATGGAAATAATTTCCTATGATATTGAAATAAAACACATAGAAGGAGAACAGAATGTGTTTGCTGACCTCCTGTCTAGATTGAAAAGTGTTGGGAAAATACCTGAAACTGTACATACTCCTAAACACGAAGTAGTAATGTTTAATGTAAAACTGTATAGAGACAAAGAATTTTCATTGTTGATGAAAAAACATTGTTGAGCATCAAAAATCTGATATAGAGTTACAACGATTGAAGTATAGTGCGAGAGATATAAATAATGATGACAAAAATGGAATTGATTGTAATAAGAAAATCGGTATAAAGGATGACATTCTTTACAAATTACATGGGAGAAATGTGAAAAAATGGAAAGTTATAATTCCTAATAATATGGAAGTTCCATTATTTAGAACTTTTCATGTCGGCTTAAATCATGCAGGTTGTGAAAAATTAGCTCTCAACATAAGTGAATTTTTTTATGTTAAACATTTAGATAAAAAAAGTTGAGAAAGTTTACTTCTTCATGCATAACTTGTCAAAAAGCCAAATGTATGAACGTAAAATATGATATAGTTCCACAAAACATATTAAGGAACAAAGTAAATAGCTTAGTAGTAATGGATACTCATGGAGAAATGCCTACTACACAATTTGGTTACAAGCATATTCTTGTATTATCTGATGTATTCTCAAAATTTGTAAAAATATATCCATTAAGAAGTGTAAATAGCAGAGCTTGCCTAGGTAAAATTGTGAGAGATTATTTACCTAATTATGGACCTATTGATGCACTACTTAGTGATAATGCTTCAGTGTTCTCAAGTCCTAAGTTTAAAGATAAACTTACTGCGATAGGAATTAAATTGTACCATTGTAGTAAATATCACCCAAAAAGTAATCCCTGTGAGAGAGTTAATAGGGAAATTACTACAAGTTTAAGAGTTTTGACCCATCATAAACATTCTGACTGGTTTAAACATATCAGCGTCATAGAGAATGTTATGAATCATTCAATTAATGTCAATACTGGGGAAGCACCCATATTCCTAATGACAGGTAAACAACCTGACAGGTTAATTGCTAATTTACCATTACCTATCATTGATAAAAGTCAAATCCCGGAGACATCCGAGGAAATATGTAAAAGAGTTATTGAAAGGTTAGAATGTCGCGCAGAAAAGCGCAACAATAAGGTTAAAAGACATAAAAGGAAGTGGAATCCCAAAGTTGGAGACAAAGTTCTCATAAGGGATATTTCATTATCCAATGCTTTAAAGAAACAATATCATAGGATGAACCTATTGTATAAAGGTCCCTATGAAATATTTAAAAATTTTAATGATACCACATATGAGCTAAGAGAAATAGACACTAGAAAAGAAATTGGAAATATTCCAAAGAACTGTTGAAACCATTTCAGACTCCTATTAATTAGTTGTAGCTGGTGACTTCAAATAGTTCAAAGTATATTTAACATATTATATGTAAATTTTGTAAAATTAATATTTCTATTTTATCATGTAACATGTATTTATTGTAATTGTGATGTATTACATTGTATTGATTCTAATACAGATGAATCTTGTATAGAAAGAAACTTGATATTTGGGGAAAGTGATTTATTTTAATTTAGCCTCACACTTAGTTGTAGCTAAGATTAAAATAAATCAGGGGCAATTTAAAACCGGATATTTATCCCCATATAATAATAATAAGGGTTTTTGTTTTGTTTATAATTATATTTATTTATATGAAGAATGGTCATAAGATTGATTTATAGAATTCAAATTTTTTATAAGTGTATAAAAAATATTCAAACTAGTCAATATAAACTGTTAATACAGTTGGATGTTTTTATAACTGATGCAGTATGTAAAATACTTCAAATATTCAAATTGATAATTTTTATAAAGAAATAAATGGGATTGGTGGAATTGGATAGAAGTTAGCTTGAAAATACTCCTTCCTTTTCTGTTGGACCAATCAGAACCTAGAGGTTATAACTGAAATAAAAAGATGGCTACAATACTTGAAGATGGTCGGTCATGTTCAGCGACTGCTCCTTAAAGAATAAGGAAATAATTGTTTATTTTATTGATGTTGGTTGAAAGAAATAGTGTTAAAAGTATGAAAGATTATATAGTGATATAATAGTCATCCATCTTGGTGAAAAACAGTTTCTAAGTGAAAATAATGAATAATAATGACTGGATTGACTGTTAGCATTCGTCATCCATTAAATACATAAAACGGTAATCTTCTAGAAGTGAAAAGTATCAACCTAAGCCGGAATCTTTTGGAACTTTTAAATTACAAGATTCATCTTGACCAAAGTGAGAGTTTTAAATAAACTAACTTATCGTTCAACTGTTAATAAAGTGTTGTCATTTGTGTAAGAAACATTTCCTCATTCCCCTGAAGAGAGTTATTAATGCCGTGGCAGATTTAAAGTGATTTAAGTTATATCACAAATCTTCAACTTCGGATATCTCACCGAGAAACCCAACTTTAAATGTCTCCACAACGAGGGGCAAAAATTAAATACAACTGCAAAACACACTAATGCCAGACAACTGTTGGATTTGTCTTGCCATTATATCACGTCGACAGCAGAAAAAGGGTTAATGTGCCATTTTAAGAGAATCCAAAATTTTTAGATTAGAGATTTTAATTCAAACCTTGTCTTATATACAGGTAAATACAGGTAATTGTGGTACACTGAAAGGATTCTTGAAAATAGATGATCCTACAACTTTGTGCTAGTTCTTGAAAAGATGGTGTCAGCTCTACTACCTTTGAGAAAGAACTGACTAGATAATGATATTAGGGTGGGGTTTGGACATAACCAGATATTTACTTATGCAACTTAAGA
The DNA here is from genome assembly GCA_030220185.1 of Diploptera punctata. Classification (NCBI taxonomy): domain Eukaryota; kingdom Metazoa; phylum Arthropoda; class Insecta; order Blattodea; family Blaberidae; genus Diploptera; species Diploptera punctata. The sequence continues at coordinate 2,194,540 of JASPKZ010001980.1, forward strand.
CATTTTTAATGTAATTTATCCGATTACTAAGTGATATTTGTAACATTTATCCCCGGAAAATTACCATCATGAAAGTATGTTAATGTAATTTGAACTTTATGAGTGGAAATATGTTTTTATGTTGTAACCGTTGGCCATTTCTATTTCCATAGAAGAGGTATTTTTTTACATATTTAAACACATTTAAAATGAAACAAACCTAAAAGCTAACCTAACCTAATTCAATTACTCTAAACTAGGGTGAATCACATGAAACACTCCTTTTTTTTTTGTTTTATGCGGTTAAATATGTACATTTGTTTGTGTTTTATGTGGTTAAATTTGGACATAAATCCGTTATTATCGACAGAGATGCTGTGTTATAAACAGAGCTGTGGGTTTATCACTGGATATTAGTGTGGTTATTGCAGATTCTTAATGTGGTTATCGCTGGTTCATAGAATAACTATTATTTTAAACTGTGAATTTTTTTAGTGTTGAGAATAACTGTTGTAACGAGGGTGGTCATGACAGGAAATAGTCCCACTTTTTTTTCCTTATTTACGGGTAAAATGAGTTATAGATAATTAAAATCAATGGCTAAATATGTTTAATATATCATTTTACGATTATTTGTTGCATTTTAATGGTGTTTAAGTGCATAATTAAATATCATGCTAACTTCCACGGCGCCGATTTCAGAATTTAGAGTAGATGACAATTAAAAGGGGTCCCACAATCACATTTCATAATGACTGAATAATCACACACAATTTCCACAGCTAATTTCAAAATATGCAATATGACATTAATAATATTATACCTTCCTGTTACATATCACACAAGCACTAACTTCAATTGGTCTTTTTTTCAAACATAGTATATAATTATTTCATTTATAGCCACAAAATGGTGTGAACTACTTTTATTTTATATACACTATTACCTATATTAGACGCAAAAGGACAAAATGCTTTTTTAAACTAAATGTAAATCAGGTAGTAGCCAATGAAGTAACTGAAGACATTCTACATATAAAGTTATATACCATATTTTACTAACATTTGCAAATGCCATGTTATTTGAATCTCAAATTTGCAATTACAAATATTCTAGTTTGAAGTAGTATTTTATCAGATACAAATAAGTTTTGATGTTTTTATTATAGTCTTCAAATATAAAGAAGTTTGTTGTCATAGAAATACATTGTAATCAGTGTGAATTCAACATTCCTAAAAAATGTAATTTTAAACTTTCAGGTAAATTTTCAATTAAACAAATGTGAGATCTTTCATAGCACAAGACAGTAATTCTTCTTCTTCTTCTTCCTTTCATGTGATAGACCTAGTGGTCTGTTACGGTTTCAATCCAACGTTTGAAGGGTCTGCCCAAAGATCTCTTGCCTGGTGGCTGGTAATTTAAGATTTGATGTGGCATTCTTGTTCTGCTCATTCTTCTTACGTGAGATTTCCAGTTGTTTCTGTATTTTTGTACATATTCCATAACTGATTCTGTTTGTAATTCTTTGAGAATCTCAGAATTCCTTTTATGGTTTGTTCTTGAGTAACCTGCAGTACGTCTCATAAATTTCATTTCTGCCACAGTTAGTCTTTGTTTATCTACACTGTAAATTGTCCAGGCCTCACTGCCATAACATAATATGGGTCCGGCCAGTATTTATAAATTCTAGTTCGTGTGTGTTGCTGTACTGTGTTTGGCTTGAAAATATTATTTATAATTCCTGTTACTCTGTTAAATTTTATATTTTTTTTTACTAAAATCTGTTTCCTCTTCGTATGTAATTTGGTATCCGAGATAGTTAAATGTGTTGGTTTGTTCTAATATTTTGGAGTTAATAGAAATATCAGAACAAAAGCAGGCATAATGATTACGGTTCACAAACAATTAATTCATAGTTATACCTAATGGGACGAAAGAATTATTCAATTAAGAATCAAAACTTTCAGAGGATATTCAAGTATTATTGGTTTAAATGCTCCAGTAGAAGGTGCAGAAGATGAAAATATAAAATTCTATTTAAAAAATTACAACAAGACAGTAATCTGCTGGTTAAATATCACTACAGCTAAATATAAGGCTGCAAATTTTATCTATAATTTATTTCATCCCTGATGAATAATATAAAAAATAATAAACTGGCTGCTCAAATATGAAGAATAAAATATTTAAAAAAAAAATTGCTTCATCACAAAGAGTCAGAAGTAGTGAGATATTGAGATAAAAAGTATTCAAGAACCAAGCTGTCCAGGCCATGCCATCTAAATCATCCGTAAGCTGAGGCTCTCATCTTTCAATTGCTCCCGAAAATTGTTTTAATAAATATTTTGTTAGTACATGATTTTGAATAGAGTGAGCCAGTTAGAGTAGGTTCTGCATGACCCACATAATTAACCACGGAGTGATGAGCTGAGAGTCGCTCTTCACAGAAAGTTTGGTTCTTGAATACGTCCTAAATTTCTTTGGCTAGAACATCTTTTTTTTTCTGTTTACTTTTTTGTCAATTTTTGTACTTTTTCAAATAAATATCACATGTAGGTGGGTTTTATGTAAGCAATCAAGTATAAATAAATATTTAAAACTTTAATAAACTTACCCTTGCAGATACCGGTGTCAGGTTGTCTACCAAAGAAAGACTCCGCTGAAATGCTGGTTTTGGCCTGTCCTCTTTCGAAGCATTGTTTTGAACAAGGATAGTGCTATGACTTTTGATTATGGGTCCAGATAAAAGGCTGTTGATTCCAAATGGAAGGTTCTCAGATTCCTCCTGCATTAAAAAAAAACATTTTAAAAAACATGTAACTTTTGCAAGATTTTCTAAAGTTGATGTCAAAGAGTTATCAAATAGTCTCTACAAATGATTATTTACCACATACAAGGGAATTATGTTAAATTTCCCACATTAACATTTTTTATGATTTGAATATATATATATATATATATATATTATATATATATATATATATATACACACACATACAACCTTAGACAAAAAATTATTCATCCACAGATTCTATCAATCGATCGGGGAACTTTGTGAGTGCTCGCAGAAGCCATATTCACATAAACATGTTTTCAGTAATTGTACTGGGTTGTTTGCTAGTTAATGCAGTGCATCCTCAAGAAACAAGAAAGAGAGAGCTTGATTTAGTGTGTTTCCATGGTCGAGAGGTTTAACAGACATCATCTGCATTCGTAACCTCACAGGTTCGATTCCCGTTCTACTTTTTTTTTGTAACTGAATGTTAGAATAGCATTTTGCCTGTAATATAGTTTCATATTTAATGTTATATTTGAGTTTTATGGCTTTAATACACACACAAAACACACAAAAAACATAAATTAAAACCTTTATTGAGGAAAGAAAATAATATCTTCTAAAATGAAAACTTTAACAAAAACAAAATCAATATCAGCATCTATTACCGCCCTCAATCTACGGGGAACTGATGCAAACAAATTTCTACAGGCACGTGGACAATCGGCTAGAGCATCCCAGATGTCTTGAACTTGTGTCCATAAGCCTTCTTTTGTCTTTCGTGCATCTGCAGGCCAATTGGAGTTCATCTCTATCTTCATCTTAGCCCACACATTTTCGATTGGATTCAAATCTGGAGGCCAGTCTATCACTCTGATATCCTGCCTCTCCGAGAACCAGTTTGAAACCACTCGACAAGTGTGGACAGGATGATTATCCTGTACGAATTCAATAATTCCATCAGAATATGTCATCCTCACAGATGGAATCAAGATATTCTCTAGTATAGCCTTATACTGCAAATTGTTCAGTGTGTCGTCCAGCTTCCACAATACACCCAGACCATCCTGTGATATCCAGCCCCAACTCGACACAGATATGTGACCATGACAAAATTGTCTAGCCATGTATTCTGCATTGCATCGAGACCCCTTCGGACGATAGACATCACTTTGCCGTCATGAATAGAAGAAAATGTCACCTCGTCTGAGAATATTATATTATTCCAATCACGGTTGGCATTTTTCTCTGCAAAGGCGAGCCGAAACAATCTGTGATTGTCTGTCAGGTGTTTCTTCTTTGCTACTGTCTGTGCAAAATGTCCTGCATCATTTAAACGCCGCAGAGCTGTCTGTGCAAAATGTCCTGCATCATTTAAACGCCGCAGAGCTGTCTGAGCTGGTCCATGGAATTGAGAATTTGCTTTAATTTGAGAAGCAGTTTGCAAGGGGTTTCTATGGGCTTCTGCAATTAAAGCTTCATTCTCTTGGGGAATGGAAACACATCTTCTTCCTGAACCATCACGACCGTTTTCAATCCTTTTCCTGGATAATCTCACCCACCTCTAAGCTGTAGATGCAGGAACTCTCAAACGCCTTCCAGCCTCACGAGCAGAAAAACCTGCAACGTTTACAAGTGCAAGGAGAGATTGCCTTGTGCCTATGTCCTTGTGTGCGCGCTGAGCCATGGTAAAACTCAATATGATTCATTATAAACAAACTAGTTAGAGGCTGTTGCTTTTGCACAGATGTCTGCACATCACAGTCTATTGAATGCAATACATTGAAATTACCTAGAACAAACCCTGATTGTGGTAAATATAATTGTTACAATAACAACATTAACATTGATTTAATTCAATTGTCAAAATAAAATGTTGTTTTTAATTCATAAAAATTTTAATACAAATATCACGAAAAAGCTGCATAATTGAGGATGCGAACCTGCGATCTTCAATAACAGACACAGTGACTACATGCTTTACCGCTGACCTAACAGGACACATACGACTGCCTTCAGTTCATGCCACATAACACAGTAGCTCAGGGACTGCACAATTATGACTAGTTTCCTAGTTTGAACCCAGCGCTGTGCCGAGTAGGACTTAGAAGAAATGTGCATTCAAGAGATGACTAATTTTTTTTGTCTAAAGTTGTACATACATACAAACATATATATATATATATATATATATATATATATACATACACACACAAAGCAACCAGGCTGTCATTACGACATTTCTGTTATTCTCTCCTGGCATTGGTGTACTGTAACCCACTTCTGAGGTTAGGGTGCATGGAAGGCAGAGTTATGTTGCCCCGATGATGATGATAGTGATGTGCCAGGAGAGGCCTTAAATCCAAACTAACTTAAAGGCGAGTATAATAATCATAATGATTATAATGGCCATATGATGTTTACGGACCATTTGCACTTTATTTTCAAGTAAGGAAAAACCCAGGAAACTTGTCCCAACCGAGAGACTTGAACTCATGCCTGCTGCGTGACAAGGCAGCATATATAAAATATATTTTTTTAACAGATAATCCTTAAATGACATGTATTTTCACCTCTCTGAAGATAATTAAATTGTATAAAAAATACAATAATTAAAACTGATACTGAGATGATTATGTTAGAACATATAGGGGTTGTTATATTATCAAATATTTCTGATAAAAAGTCTTGATAAAATCGATATTCCAATCACACGAGAGCTAATATTACTACCATTTATCCTAAGGCAGTTTTAAGACTAGTTTTGGAACCAACTATCTGATTTGAACAGAAGGTCAATCACCTCCTCGAGTAAACCAGGAATATAAAAGGCAATATGACTGCAGTTTTTAAAATAATACAGTTTTAAATTAAGCAAATATTGCTTTAATTTCGTAAAAATTAGATATAAACTTTGTATTTACATTTGTATTTTTAATAACTAAATATTTAGTGTTAGTTATTTACAGAATTACTGAATAGGTTACTATTATCATCATCTTGATCATTTAATAAATAAAATAGTAGTCTGTAACTTATGAAAACCTTATTCAATATTTTTGAAAACATTTTCATCAAACTTTGATGGTGCAAGGTTCTATCATGGTATTCCAAGACTATTTTTTTACTGCTAGCATCATATCCGATAACTTATGGCTGTAATTGGATATATATATAATATATTCAGCTTTATATTATATTATTTTTGGTCTGGACATCTTACCTCAATATTAATGTTGATTTGTTCTTGGACATGTTTCAAAACAATTCTCTGTTTTATCTTCAGCTTTCCCAGACTGGTTTTATTTATGTTGCATTATGTTGCACCACCTGGATGTCGATGTCAGCTCCATCCTGTGGTTGGCCAAAGAACCTCCAAACAAGGTCACCCTCCATCGGAATATCAAAATTCATAACTCTGTTTTTGTTCTTCTGAATATAAATTTTTTCCCAAATAGTCAGCTCGTTTGTATTTTCTAACTGTTTTAATAATTTAGTGTCTGAATTTATATTATGTTTTTCAGACCAAACATGAGCAGCAACTGCAGATTTTTCAATTTCTCCATTTTTAATATTTCTTATGTGTTCTTTGGTTCTAATTTTTAGGTTTCTTTTTGTTTTCCCTATATATATCTTTTCACAACCCATGCATTCAATTTGATATATTCCTGACTTTTTATTTTATCAGTTTTTTCATTTTTGTTGGTTTTTATTAGTTTATTTAAACTGTAGTTATTTTTTGGTGCTAATTTAATATTAAACTTCTCAAATATATTTTGAAATTTATTATGTACCCAGGGGTGATATGTGAATTTCCTATATTTTTTCATAGGTGGTTCTTCTTTTTCAAGATTACTTCTGTTTATCATTTTTTGTTTTTTATACTTTTCTATCCTTTTATGTACCATTTTTTCATCAAACCCATTTTCTCTTGCTACTTTGATTATGTGTTTTTTCTCATGTTTGAAATCTTCTTCGTTTAAGGGTAAGTTTACCAATCTATGAGTTAAACTATTAAATGCTGCTAATTTATGTCCAATTGGATTGAACCCTGTTGATTTTATAAAATTTTCCGTATGAGTTTCTTTCCTATGAATCCTGAATTCAATTTTTTCTTTTTTCTTCGTTTCTGACCAATTTAAGATCCAAAAAAGGTATTTGTTTATTGTCTTCTATTTCTTTGGTGAATTTAATGTTTGTACTCTGTAAATTTAATAGTTTTAGGGAATCTTCTACATGTTTTTCTTTAACAATACAAATTATATCATCAACATATCTACTCCAAAATTTAAACATTGTGGGATGTTTAATGTTTAAATTTTGGAGTAGATATGTTGATGATATAATTTGTATTGTTAAAGAAAAACATGTAGAAGATTCCCTAAAACTATTAAATTTACAGAGTACAAACATTAAATTCACCAAAGAAATAGAAGACAATAAACAAATACCTTTTTTGGATCTTAAATTGGTCAGAAACGAAGAAAAAAGAAAAATTGAATTCAGGATTCATAGGAAAGAAACTCATACGGAAAATTTTATAAAATCAACAGGGTTCAATCCAATTGGACATAAATTAGCAGCATTTAATAGTTTAACTCATAGATTGGTAAACTTACCCTTAAACGAAGAAGATTTCAAACATGAGAAAAAACACATAATCAAAGTAGCAAGAGAAAATGGGTTTGATGAAAAAATGGTACATAAAAGGATAGAAAAGTATAAAAAACAAAAAATGATAAACAGAAGTAATCTTGAAAAAGAAGAACCACCTATGAAAAAATATAGGAAATTCACATATCACCCCTGGGTACATAATAAATTTCAAAATATATTTGAGAAGTTTAATATTAAATTAGCACCAAAAAATAACTACAGTTTAAATAAACTAATAAAAACCAACAAAAATGAAAAAACTGATAAAAATAAAAAGTCAGGAATATATCAAATTGAATGCATGGGTTGTGAAAAGATATATATAGGGAAAACAAAAAGAAACCTAAAAATTAGAACCAAAGAACACATAAGAAATATTAAAAATGGAGAAATTGAAAAATCTGCAGTTGCTGCTCATGTTTGGTCTGAAAAACATAATATAAATTCAGACACTAAATTATTAAAACAGTTAGAAAATACAAACGAGCTGACTATTTGGGAAAAAATTTATATTCAGAAGAACAGAAACAGAGTTATGAATTTTGATATTCCGATGGAGGGTGACCTTGTTTGGAGGTTCTTTGGCCAACCACAGGATGGAGCTGACATCGACATCCAGGTGGTGCAACATAATGCAACATAAATAAAACCAGTCTGGGAAAGCTGAAGATAAAACAGAGAATTGTTTTGAAACATGTCCAAGAACAAATCAACATTAATATTGAGGTAAGATGTCCAGACCAAAAATAATATAATTAAAATAACCTCAAAATATAACTTCCTAAAATTAAATATTATATTCAGCTTTAATTGACTTGAAATTTTACCACCATTATTTCATTTTTAGTCAAACCTTCTGGTGGCACCATGTCCCTGGGGTCGACTCATTCTCTAATGGAAATGAGTACCAGAAGCCTGTTCTGACGGTAAAGGTGGCCATCACACAGGGCTGACATCAAGTGCCAATTGTCTAAAAGAAGTGGGAGCTTTAACCTCCTACTACCCCAAGGACCTCCTATGGCCTGTAGTGGGATCACTTCACTTTACTTCATTTTTAGTAGTATTTAGATTTTTCCAGCTATTATCTCAAATTCATTGCTGGCAATGTAACTCGTGTACTGATAATGATAAATATGGCAATTGCACCTATTTCTAAAGATATTAATGACAATAGCTAGCTGAAATAAATTCCACCAATGCTGGCTAGAATTCAGTGGCATGCAGTGCTCATTCCAGTTATCTCAGCTGTATTACAATGTATCTTATACTTTATATCAACTCGAATTGCAAAATGCTATGGTATTATGCTATTATATTATTTATCAACAATCTTTAACAGCTTAGGTCATTAACATGACAATTTAAATGTCGGTATCAAAGAGCCAACAAATTTTTCAGATGCCTCTTTTATCAGGCTTGAGATTTTTTTAGTGCTGTAAATCTATGATACAGGACCCAAGGTATATTTGAAGAGAAAAATTATACGCTCAGACCAGGGTTTGAACCCTGGACCTTTGGCTTTCTAGGCCAATACTCTACTGCTGAGCTATCTGAGCACTCCAATCTAAATGCAAATTTTTCTCTCATACATTGTTAATTCCCGATCGCTGAATGCTATGAGCCTTTGCTTAATTATGCAAATGGCGACTTCTTATTTAAGAAGACATTTATTGGGAATTTAAACATTACTTTATAAAGCCAGTAGGGTTTCTTTTAATGTTTCTACTATTAATTTAATACTTCTCACTGAAAGACAAATTATATTTGAAGAGAAAAATTATATGATCAGACCGGGGTTTGAACCCAGGACCTTTGGCTTTCTAGGCCAATGATCTACTGCTGAGCTATCTGAGCACTCCAATCTAAATGCAAATTTTTCCCTTATACGTTGTTAACACTTTGAGTCCTGCAGTGGTACTAGTACCACCAGATTTAAATGACACTGAAGTCGGAGAAAATTAAATCCCTCGGCATGCCTGTGCAGATTTACAGGGGTGTTTTTCTGAACCAAAAAGCACCCCTGTAAATCCGCCAGCACAGGCATGCCGAAGGATTTAATTTTCTCCGGCTTCAGTGTCATTTAAATGCCGTGGTACTAGTACCACCGCCTGATGCAAAGTGTTAATTCCTGATCGCTGAATGCTACAAGCTTTTGCTCGTTATGCAAATGGCGGATTCTTATTTAAGAAGAAATTTATTGGGAATTTATAACTTTACTTTATAAAGCAATTTACTTTAAAATTCCCAATAAATATCTTCTTAAATAAAAAGTCGCCATTTGCATAATTGATCAAAGGCTCCTAGTATTCGACGATCGGGAATTAACAATGTATAAGAGAAAAATTTGCATTTAGATTGTAGTACCCAGATAGCTCAGCGGTAGAGCATTGGCCTAGAAAGCCAAAGGTCCAGGGTTCAAACCCTGGTCTCAGCATATATAATTTGTCCTCCAATGAGAAGTATTAAATTAATAATAAAAAACATTGAAAGGACCCAAGGGTTTATTTCCTTCGCAAAGGAACCCATACCCAGGATTTAAGCAATGAAAAATCCATCTTCTTCGGCCGCGTTTGAACCTGCGAATCTTGGTCATCATCGAAATCACTAGACCACCAGGACTGAACCTATTGCAAAATGTTAACAAAAAAATTAATTAATTAATTGAATAATTATCAAGACAGACTTTTAAAGTATGACAAATATTCTAGGTTAATCGCCAGGAAACAATGCAAAGCATTATTTTTTTTGGAACTGTTTAATACTTAGCTAAGACAGAAATACTAGTTGCACAAAACTAGATAAATTAATCTGGACAGTTTTCACTAGTTTTCCATGAGCAAAACATATATGTTGTCTTCCTTTGGCTCAGTTATTAAACTGTATATACATGATTATGAAATGTTCATTTTTTTATATACCATACGGTAGGTTTCTAGATTTAGAATAATAAATTCCCTCAACTATTTACAAGTTTAGGTCTGGTAAAATCTTGTCGTATGAGGTCATATGTCTCATAGAAATGTCTGCACTAAAATGGTATCTTGTGTAAATGATCAATTACATGCAGTCACTCACATTAATCTCCCATAACTTAACAAAAATTGCATTTATGAACAATACTTTAACTAAAATGTGTGAATAGAAATTAATAGCATATTTGAACAAATTTAGCATCGGTACTGTGTTTATTATTTCCATTTCTTAGAAATAATATATCAATATTCAATTGTTGAGTTATTCAATTATATAAGTATAACACATGAAAAGCTTCTTACATTAATAAGTTGCCATAGCTTACAAAATGTACCACATAATTTGATTTAATTCTGTTTCTTTGTGGTTCATAAAAGTAGAAATTGTTTAAGTTATATTAACAATTTCTAAACCCAAGGTCTCTGTTTTCATACACTAGTGCTCTGCCATTGAGTTATTAGGCACCTGAATTTAAACAGAAATTTTTCTCTCTCTTATCCCAGTTTAGGCATACATTTTTCTCTTAAAATATAATTTGTCCTTCAGTGAGAAGTGGTCCACCGCTGTGGTCTCGAGGTAGCGTGCTGCCTTGTCATGCAACAGGCCCGGGTTCGATCCCCAGTCTGGGCAGTTTTTCTGGGTGAGGTTTTTATCGGGGATTTTCCTCACCTGTAAGACAAATGTCAGGAAAACTTTAAGGCCCAAACGGTCCCCAAAATCATATGGCCATCACCATCATCATCCTTATCATTATCATCATCATCATCATCATCCTTATCATCATCATCCTTCACCGGTGTGGAAAGCAACGGGAAGCTACCACACCTACAATTCCCTAGTAAAGCTGCAAGCATAGCATGAAAATGCTATGATTGCAGTGAAAGACCTGCCCTTGGGCAGAATTACTATGGATGGAGTAAGAAGTGATACATTTAAAATAAAAATATAAAAAATAAAGTTTTACTGGCTACAAAAGAGGTGTTTATTCTAATTTAAAGTCTTCTTGAGAAGAACCTGCCAGATGGTATGTGGAATGAAGGTTTATTGCCTTTGGCACAAGGAGATTGTATAAGAGAGAGAAATATTTCCATTTAAATTGAGACACCTAACTAGCTCAGTGGCAGAGTGCTGGTTTATAAAATGAAAGACCAGTTTAGGCATAAATTTTCTCATCACATATAATTTGTCTTTTAATGAGAAATTATAAATTTAAAATAAAAACATTCAGAATAATTATGAATTTAAAAATACTATTTCGCAACTTCGTATTGTCAACTGGGTTCTCTTACACGAGCCAATCGGATTTGTTGCCAAAGGAACTCTTCATGATTTGATAGATCGGAACTTCATCATAAAATTGATCAATGAGAAAAACACACCTTTCCAGTATATGTGACATCAAATCTACATTCTTTAGTCTAGTTAGCTGGCCTTCCAGTAAATATGGGTATTCGAGTAAATATAGTATTTAGCTTTATATGCTATATATATATATCCATAGTAATTCTGCCCATGGGTAGGTCTTTCACTGCAATCATAGCATTTTCGTGCCATGCTTTGCAGCTTACTAGGAAATTATAGGTGTGGTAGTTTCCCGTTGCTTTCCAGACCTGTGAAGGATGGAGGTGATGATGACGATGATGGCCGGATGATTTTCACGGACTGTTGGGCCCTAGGCTTCCTGATATTTGTCTTACAGGTGAGGAAAAACCCTGAAAAAACCTCACCCAGAAGCTTGTCCCGACTGGGATCGAACCCAGGCCCGCTGCATGACAAGGCATCATGCTACCTCGAGACCACAACAGTGGACTATATATATATATACTAAATTAAATATTAAAAGATTTTGAAATGGAAATGCCAGTACAAAAGTCAAAAGTAATGGCATTCTTAGCAGAATCAGAAGATAATACACAATAACCAATGCCTAGAACAAGTATAAAATTTCAACTATTTAGGTTACAAAATATCTTATCAAAGTGAAAAAGAAAATTACCAAATTTACACAAATCTAGGAATAATAAATAATACATTAAAAGCTATATTAGTACAAAAATCCACAAGAATAAGAATATATAATACTTTGGTATTGCCCTCCCATTACCCTTGAGATTTGCACATTAAGAAAAAGAGACAGGAGCAGAAACAAAGCAATGGAAATGACATTTCTCACGACAGCAGGATATACTCTTTTAAAGTAAAGTATTCCCACTACAGACCTCAGGAGGCCTTTGGGGTAGTGGGAGGTTAAGGCTCCCACTATTTCTAGACAATCGGCACTTGATGTCAGCCGGGTTGTCAGCCCTGCGTGACGGCCGCCTTTACCCCAGAACAAGCGTCTGGTACTCATTTCCGTTAGAGGCTGAGTCGACCCCAGGGCCATAGTGCCGCCAGAAGGTTTGGGTCAGTTTAAAAATCCTGACCCCACCGGGACTTGAACCCTCGACCTTCCGGCTTGTAGCGCAGTGCCTTAACCACTACGCTACGGCGTGCCCCATATACTCTTTTAGATATTTAAAAAAAAAGAAGAAATTTTAGAACAATTAGAAGTAGGATAAGTAGAAGAAAAACTCAGCTCAACAGCTATAAATTAAACTGGCTAGACCATGTAAAAAGAATGGATAATTCAAGAATCCCAAAATTGATGCAATATAAACCAAAAGGACATTGTCAACCAGGCAGACCTGCAATATGGGGCCGAAACAGGACTTACAAAAGCTTAATTTGTGACAGATGATGATGATGATGATGCTATATATAAATATTAAGTATGTTACTTACCACTTTCTCAAGATCAAGAAGATCAATGAAACCATCATCAATGGACTCACTTCCAGATGACAAGCTATGAACAAATGAGTGACCACTTGCTTTGTTCCTAGGGCTTTTAGGAGGTGAATTTTCTTTCCTAGGAGATTGTTCTATCTGAAATTTTCTAGGAGCTAAACCACTGGGTTCTGCAAAACAAAATCCTGACTTTGGATCCTCTTTATCTATTAAAACACCATAACCACTGTCTTGAGAATTTGGATCTTGGTCTTCTAGAGGCTGCCGTTGCCGTAATGGACTTTGCTTCACAGCAGAAAACTGTAATAATAATATATTATTAATTCACGACAATAAAACACTGGAGAGATTTAAAAACCTAGCATATATATAATTTTTTTAAAAATCTGGAGATACTAGTGCAAATGGGATTCCAGTGCAAGTGGCACTCTACAGTAAATCAAAGAAAAAATATAAAAATATAAATTATTGTAGTAATATATAAATAACAACCTGAAGAATAGATATAATTTTTTTTTGTCTGAAGAAAGTATTGATAATACTTGACAATTGAATTACAAATAACTTGAGTTACAAATAACCTAAAAACACCATATTAACAATACATAACATTGGAAGATAGCTATTAATTATGGGTACAACTTACGAGAACAACATCAGTCTTAAACTCAATAAACATGTCAATAGCATGAAAAATAGCAAAGAAGTAACAATATAGTTAGAGACTTGTTTTTCTTTACCAAGATGCATAGCCTTACATCTACACTAGAAGGTGTCCAATAAGTTCTATATCATTGCCGATACATAAATCAAATAAAAATCAAACAAACAACAATTAAAACGAAATATGATATCGCCTATGATGTGGGACTTCTTGAACACCTTGTAGAGTAGCCAAAATTACTTTTTGGTAAACGAAATATTTTAATGCCTCACATGTTTAAATTCATCCCATTGCACTTTTCAATTTTAAGGCCAATCTATTTCTAAAAAATTACAACATATTTCATAGACAGGCTTACAAGTTCTTTGGTTTATCCCCAAGCTTGACAGGCCTTGAAGGCCTCTCAAAAGTATTAACAGCACAGAAAAATCCAATGCAAATTTAGAAACAATGAGTATAAGGAATATCCTAACAAAATATTGGAACAAAATATTGAAAATTGTACTGCAAGGAACTTCTATAATTAATTAAAATTAAAAAATAATGTAACGTGCGAACTAATATAACAAATCACTTGAAATGTATCATAAATATTATTCATACAGGTAGACATCTGTGGTAAAAATTTGAAAGAAATTTCTCTATTAGTTTTGGAGTTTCAAAATTCACCCATGGCTACCCTTAATTTTTATTTAAAGATTCTTCAACGGAAGGCCATATTGTGCCTAAAAGCTTTCAATTATATTCAGTATGCTGTGCATTATATTTCTCTGTGTAATAATATGAAAAAAAATTAATGGCTCATGATAATTAATTGCAATACAGAATTTGTTTTAAGAACTGAAAACCACAAAAAAAATTAAGTCAAAATTAGTCTGATTTGACCTAGATTTGATTAAATATGAAATTTAAATGCTATTATCTGGGTCAATGCAATCAGAAATAAAATTAATATGAACTATTAAAAATCTAAAATATGTTTAAACTGTGTTTTATCACATGAAAACTATCAAAATTTAACGACAAAAAATGAGTATTATACTATGCAATATCTTACCTTAGAGGAGTTGGCAGAAATTTGTTTGGTGGGACTCTTGTGCTGTGAAAATGGAGTAGCATCAGTTTCAGACACACCTCCATTACCGCCCATGTTTTCTTTGTCATTTTGTGAAGAATTAGTTTTCTCAAAATTCTGTGGTGATGGAAGATTTATATTAATTCTATGAGGAAATAATCGAGATCTAATGTTTCCACCATTAGCAGATGATAGTTTTATCTTTGATTTGAATAATCTGGAAATACAAATAAAGAGAATGAAATCAGCCCATCCTGAATATCCGAGTGAAAGAAATTAAGGAATACTTCCCCCAAAATGAAAATAAAAGACTAAAATTATTGAATAATGCATTTAAATTTTACATGTAAAAACAATGGGTAAGACAGGGCAAGATGGAAAAATAATGACAGAATAAAGGAAGATGTCAGACAGGAGAAGACATTAGTAGAGGACATTGAAGAGAGGCAAATGAAGTGGTTTGGGCATACATGTCAGAAGAAAGGAAACCCAATTAATGGAAACGGGAAAAAATGAGATGAGGAAGACCTGGAGTTAAATTGGAATATACAATGTACAGAATAGGACAAAAATGAGGCAAATAATAGTAGAAATGAGAAGTCTGTAATGGTCTACAAGGCGATGTCATACCAGGCGATCATCACAACGGCTCAAGGGGCAGTGCAGCAACCCTTCCTAAAGGGGTTAGTACGTAGAGGAGCATGGATAGATGCTCTGAGACAGCAGCCCTGTCATTATCCTTACTCTGCACAGCACTCGTAACGCGGTCAAGGGACATTTATTACTACTGATTCATCTCAAAGCAAAGGCCGGATTGGATTATGGAAGGACCAATTCGACCTACAATGAGATTGGAACAGGCCATTGAGCTTAATCCTTGTTGATGATTATGATGAAATGAGAAGAAGGTGCAGGGGTAGAAGCTGATGGAGTAACTAGGTAAACATTAAGGGCAGATAGAGAAGGAGAAAAAGATGGTGGTTTACTGAGTGAAGGGAGACAGATATAAACCTATTAGCGTAATTTGGTTCCTAAAGATGAACATTTCAATTTTTCCACCAACTTTCTAACTCCTGCCTGGTGTTGGTTTGATGAGCTTTGATACAAAATCTTGCTCGCCGGAATTTCAAAATTCATGGATCTACATTTATTCTTCTTAATGTATATCTTTTCCCAAATTGTCAATTAAAAGCTTCTTTAAATGTTTCAAAAGTTCAGTTCCTTTTCAAATGTTGTGATTCTTTAGCAAACTATGAGATGCAATTGCCAATTTTCTAGTTTACCATTTTCTTTATATTTCTAAAGTGGAAATATATAAAAAAATGGTGAAATTGATGTCATTTTTAAAATCTTTCACAAAATACAATATGTGTCTGGAAAAATACTATAAACTTTGTTATTCTCCCACCTTATTCGTGGTCTACCAACTGGGCGCTATCGCTCTGGTTTTCCTACAAGAAGCCTCCAACCCGGATTGTCAGCCCTGCGTGACGGCCGCCTTTACTCCCAGAACAAGCGTCTGGTACTAATTTTCGTTAGAGGCTGAGTCGACCCCAGGGCCATAGTGTCGCCAGAAGGTTTTGGTCAGTTAAAAATCCTGACCCCACCGGGACTTGAACCCTCGACCTTCCGACTTGTAGCGCAGTGCGTTAACCACTACGCTACGGCGTGCCCCAATAATCAAATAGCTATGTTTTATTAATAAATATGCATTTTAAGAATTATATTCCTTTTTTTTTATTTATTTATTTTTCTTCTATTTAATGTACTACAATTAAATAGATAAAATAAATTTCTATTCATAATTCAATTCATTCAATTCACACAGAAAGAACCCTCTTACGAGCTGTCACCATAACTTACAGTATTTAAAATGCTTCCATTTTAAAATTTCGTCCACATATTTCGCCGCTGAAAATGTCTATGCTCAGAGCATCTGGAATTGTATTTAACTAAATACATGGCTTAGTTATCCGAAAAACGTTAAACCGAAAATATATAAAACTCCCAGTTATATTATATGATGCGAAACATGGACTCTTACATTAAGGGAGGAGAAAGTTTTGAGAATAAAGTTCTTAGGAAATTCTTTGAACCAAAGAGAGATGAACAGACAGGTGATTGGAGAAGACTACCTGAGAGTAAGCTATATATTTTTTTATGAAACCCGATCTATTAAGAACAGTTAACTCTCGTAGACTATGGTGGCCAGGACAATGGCACGAATGGGGAATGAAAGAGGGGCATGATAGCATTTTGTAGCAAAACCGGAGGGAAAACACCCAGTTAGTAGACCAAGAGTGAGGTGGGAGAATAACATTATTTGAGGAATTAAGATTATACAGGGGATAAATGGAAAACATTAGCTCAGGATAGAGACGTGTGAAGAGCTTATGCATGCGCGACCATGAACCTGCGGGTTCGATAATGCCAGTGAATTGGTTAATTCAGTTCATTCATATCACAAATAATCCACCCTCTTATGAGGTGTCACTATAACTTAAATTATTGAAAATACTTAATTTTTAAAATTTCGTCCATATAATATTTCTACGAAATTTCGTCCATATAATATTTCTATTGAACAGACAGGTGAATGGAGAAGACTACATAACAATGAACTACATGGTCTTTATGGGAAGCCAGATGTAATAAGAACAGTTAAGTCTCGTAGACTGCGATGGGCAGGACATGTTGCGCGTATGGGGAATGAAAGATTTGCATGGAAGCTTCTTGTAGGAAAGCCAGAAGGAAAACGCCCAGTTGGTAGACCAAGAATGAGGTGGGAGAATAACATTTACTATGATTTGAGGGAAGTAGATTATACAGGGAATGATTGGAAAGCATTAGCTCAGGATAGGGATGTATGGTGAGCTTATGTCCGTGTGGCCATGAACCTGCGGGTTCGATAGTGCCAGTGAGTAAGTAAGTAATATTTCTATGCTCAGAGTGTCTGGAATCACATTTAACTAGTCTATATGGCTTATAGTTATGGAGCCCATAAGTTCAAGGGCGATCAGCCTCATGGGCTAGTTGTCAGCGTTTCTGACTGCTGTTCATGAGGTGCCGGGTTCGATTTCCGGTCAAACCATTGGAATTTTTCTTTAAAAGGGAATTATTCCTGTGGTTGCATTTAGGTTAAGAACTCTCCTGGCACTTCATTATCATTTATCAACCATCATATCACCGGGGTAACTCCGTCTTCTAGGCGCCCCAACTTCAGAAGTGGGTTACAATTGAGCCAATGCCAGGAGAGAACACCAGAAATGTCGAAATGACAACCTGGGGCATTGAATAAAAAAAGGTCACCCCCCCCGGGTGTCGCATTAACTACAGCACTGATCCTTATCATCAATCAAATGAATCTAGTACATATTTGTAGAATCTAGATCCCTAAGATCGATACGAATAGCATCCTCTCAACTACGCTTAGATGATACCTTACACTAAGTAGAAATAGTTTTTACTCCTTACACTATGCAGAAACAGTTTATTTCATCACATCTAAGGTTCCGGTTTTGTATTATAAAACTAAAAAATTCTTGACAATAATCTCATTATTTGTAATAGGATCAGAAGCATTCCAAGAAAGGCGTTAGTAGGGGTGGAGAGAAAGGGGTGGTCGCCCCGGGCAACGTAGACAGAGAGGCGCCAAAACGATTTCTTTTGAATTTAAAAATAATCAAATCAGTTTCGTTAAGAAATATATACAATTTTAAGAAGTTATTTGTTTTCTGTTTCTAAAAATACTTTCTATTTAATTGGTATAATTAAGTAAAAAATATACTTTCTTGCGCGATGGTGCGTTTTGTCATACTTACAACAATGGCGACCATGATTGAAAGATCAACATCCTACCTTTCGGGGTTGCCAACCTAAATAATTATACTATAATAAAATAACTATACTGTAATAGTCCACCGATGCCTTGTCACGCAGCGGGCTCGGGTTCGATCCCCGGTCGGGGCAGTTTTTCTGGGTGAGGTTTTTATCGGGATTTTTCCTCACCTGTAAGACAAATGTCGGGAAAACTTTAAGGTCCAAACGGTCCCCGAAATCATATGGCCATCATCCTTATCATTATCATCCTTACCATTATCATCATCATCCTTCACTGGTGTGCAAAGCAACGGGAAGCTACCACACCTACACAATTCCCTAGTAAAGCTGCAAGCATAGCATGAAAATGCTATGATTGCAGTGAAGGACCTGCCTTCGGGCAGAATTACTATGGATGGATGGATACTGTAATATTACATATTACAAAACGCGTGTGGGAAGTAAAACCACAGCCCCTCCCCCCCTCCTCTCTCTCTCTCTCTCTCTCTCTCTCTCTCTCTCTCTCTCTCTCTCTCTCTCTCTCTCTCTCTATATATATATATATATATATTCCAGCGATGTGGTCTCGAGGTAGTGTGCTGCCTTGTCACACAGCGGGCCCGGGTTCGATCCCCGGTCGGGACAAGCTTCCTGTAAGACAAATGTCAGGAAGCTTAGGGCCCAACGGTCCCCGAAAATCATCCGGCCATCATCATCATCCTTCACCGGTGTGGAAAGCAACGGGAAGCTACCACACCTATAATTCCCTAGTAAAGCTGCAAAATGCAGTAAAAGACCAGCCCTCGGGCAGAATTACTATGGATGTATGTATGTATGTGTATATATATATATATATATATTTATTTTATTATTAAACTGCATGCTCCATTACGTGGAGTAATACTACATGCATTGTGGTGTTCTTATTATACAACTATAAAATTAAACAGTGTTTACAATTAATCTTACTTAAAGCTAGATGGTTTACTATATACAATACTATTGTTCTATGTTTTACTTAACCTAAAGTGTATCAAATTTAATTGTATTTGAAAATATAGAATATTTTATTATGTTGTGATCTGAACAACTTTCTTCATTGCTGATCTCCCATTCATTAATTGCTGTCAGTAAATTGCTGTTCACTATAGTTAAATCGATGTTGCTTGATCCTCTGCTGGTTTGAAAGGTTGTGTTTATGCATTTTTCGTTTAATATATGAAGTTGTTTACTGATTAAATATTCTTCTAGTATTTCTCCCCTTGGATTTGTTAGAACATCATGCCAAGTTGTAGATCGCGAATTGGTATCTACATTAATTATAACACCATTTCCTTTGCAAAATTCCAGTATTTCGTCTGATCTGCTGAATTGGTTTTGTATTGGTACGTTTATATCATAATATAAGCTGGCAGCATATAATTTCATATTCCCGTACTTTATTTCTATTAAGACTGTGTCTTCATCTGATAATTGTGTAATTAGCAGTGCACCTACATTGCTATTTGGAATAACTATCGTCGCTCTCTTCTTCCCTGTTCCGGATGTATATGTTCGATATCTTTTTATAATTCCATGAGTTTTGTTTTGATATGTGTAAGGCTCTTGTATAAATGCCATGTCTATTTTATTTTTAACAATCAGTTCCATGAGGTTATTTGTGGCTGCTCTGGAGTGCTGTAGATTTATTTGCATACATCTAAGTTTTGTTTGCGTTGGTGTAGTCTGTTGATTTTTGTGTGTGTGTGTGTGTGTGTGTGTGTGTGTGTGTGTGTGTGCGCGTGTGTGTGCGCGTGTGCGTGTGCGTGTGCGTGTGCGTGTGCGCGTGCGCGTGCGCGTGCGCGTGTGCGTGTGCGTGTGCGTGTGCGTGTGCGTGTGCGTGCGTGCGTGCGTGCGTGCGTGCGTGCGTGCGTGCGTGCGTGCGTGCGTGCGTGCGTGTGTGTGTGCGTGTGTGTGTGTGTGTGCGCGCGCGTGTGCGTGTGTGCGCGTGTGCGTGTGTGCGCGTGTGCGTGTGCGCGTGTGCGTGCGCGTGCGTGTGCGTGTGTGTGTGTGTGTTACTTGTTGCATAGCGACGTTTCAATTGCGCGGGCGAGTTAGATTATCCGCACAGCCGGCAGAATTGTCTGGAGTGTGTTGCCAGATGGTTCTACCGGTGTCGTGTCTCTCTCTTCTTTGGATAAAGATCCATGCTGGAGAATTCTGGGCACCGAACTGCCTAGAAGCTGTTTTTGGAAATTTCCTCGCGCCTTATAAAAGGGGCGAAGGCAGGAGAGTCTTGTGGTGAACAGAGTGACAAGTTGTGGAGAATTTATTTATCAGTGAGTGGAAAATTGTTCTGAGATAACAATTAAAAGGGTATTATTAGTGATTTGTATCTGTGAACAGTGTACTTAACTTAAGGTTAAATAACATATAAGGAAAATCGAAGATATCCCGGCACAATATATATATATATATATATATAAAATATCGTTTAACATTCTCTTTGTGGTTCTTAATGCAGTTCCGTTGGGACTTCAAATTCCATCTCATAAGCCTATTAATATCGTTAAACTGAAAATATATAAAACTGTTATTCTCCCAGTTATATTATATGGTTGCGGAATATGGACTCTTACTTTAAAGGGAGGAAAAAAGATTACGAGTATTTGAGAACTTTTGGCCCAAAAAAAAAAAAGAGATGAACATACAGGTGAATGGAAAAAACTACATAATAGTGAGCTGCATTATATGTATAGAAAGGAAGCCAGATAAATAAGAACAATTAAGTCCCGTAGACTGCGATAGGCAGACATGTGGCACGTAAGAGAGATGAAAGAGGTGCATGGAAGCTTCTTGTAGGAAAACCAGAGGAAAACGTCCATTTGGTACACCAAGAATGAGGAACTTTTTCATGACAATCGGCACTTGATGTCAGCCGGGTTGTCAGCCCTGCGTGACGGCCGTCTTTACCCCCAGAACAAGGGTCTGGTACTCATTTCCGTTAGAGGCTGAGTCGACCCCAGGGTCATGATGCCGCCAGAGGGTTTGGGTCACTTTAAAAATGCTGACCCCATTGAGAATCGAACCCTCGACCTTCCGGCTTCTAGCCCAGTGCCTTAACCACTACGCTAAGGCGTGCCCCCTTACAACTCCCTAGTAAAACTGCAAAGCATAGCATGAAAATGCTATGATTGCAATGAAAGACCTATCCTAGGGCAGAACACTATAGAACAGAAAGGAATACATCTATAAGGAGGGGACACTTTATGATTATTGTTGTACAAAATTCAATTATTATTTTTTACATAGCTACTTACTCAAAATTACCATCTTTGAGATTTGCGGAATAAGAACAATGTACTGAATTATTAACTGAATTTAGGAATAACTACTCTGTAAGCCGTGATGCCTGGGTACAGCGCTGGTTCTAGTCCTTACGGGAGAAGAAATTTTTTCATGGAATTTCGGCCAGTATGGTATCAGAGCGCAAATAGCTGCAATAAGTAGCGGGTACAAGTTGAGAAAACCAGCTAAAATGGCTGGGAGCTTCGACATGCTGACCACATATCACCCCTACAGGCCTTCGAGTTGGATGATCATTCACCTCTGTGTGTACCACATATTAATTTGAGGCCAGCAGCCGCTGGTAAGCGAAAGATCTTCAGGCCTGTCCACTGTAGAGTTTTTGTTAGTTACATTGGGAAGTAGGCATACCCATGCGCTATAAATCAAATTAATAAACAGACAATTCCATATATATCATTCTCCACGGCATGACAGACACTTGGCCTACTATCCGGCTCGTATATACATAAATGCAAGGTTATCCAGCCAGTCAGCATGTCGAATCCCCCAACCGTTATAACTGATTCTCTCAATCTGGAGCCGCTACTTAATGTATCTACCCAAATTCCTCACGATGCTGGTTGGGTACCGATCCCACACTGGCCGATATTCCATGAAAAAAATTTCTTCTCCAAATAAGACCCGAATCTGTATACGTCCGTACCTCTGCCCAAAGAATGATGCCTGAACGGGACGTCACACATATCAGCAATGAACTATTTTGAAGTATTTCTGAAAACGTTTTCTAACTGGCACATACTAGAGTACTAGATCTGTGTATATAAAGTGCAAAAAGAAAATATAAATAACACTGTTTTAGTGACATAAACGTTTATAATAATTGTTACCTGAATAATAATAATAATAATAATAATAATAATAATATGATAAATTATCAAAATTTTTTTTCACAGGATTGCAGCAGTATGGTCAAAATCATGTAAGGCCTAGCAATTTTTCTCGGCTAGCGAATTTTACCAACTTCATGGCGCGACAGGCCCTTAGCCCACCATCCGCTTGCTGGCCTCACATCTGCATGTGTTCATCACACAGGTGGACGATCATCCAGCCAGTGTAGGGATGACATGTCTCCCATCCGTTATAGCTGGTTTTCTCAACCTGGAGTCGCTAGGTATTGTAGCTACCCAAATGTCTCACGATGCTGGGTGGTTACCCGTCCCAAACTAGCCGAAATTCAACGGGAAAAGTCCTTCCCCCATGGAGATTCGAATCAGCGCCAAGTCCCGTAGCTCTGCGTCAATGCATCCTACCTTAACACCTCGGCTACGACTGACATCAATTAAAATATGTTTTTTTAATTTCTATTTTCAAAAAATAAAATGTGTGTGTTATGTCTAAAAAAGTTATTAAAACAATATTCAATAACTAAATATTGCGCTTTTATGCATGCATGCACGCAAATTGATCTACTTACTTAGTTTAATAACTACAATATTTTCTTTTCTTTCATCGTAAGTATCTATCTATCCATTTCCGGGTTTTTATAGCTGCTGCCGTCTTCCCGTGCCAAACCGTAAAAACCTACGATCTTCGATGCTTAGCCCTTTAGCTTGCTTACGGTCTTCATGTTTCCTTCCATGTTAACTTTGGTCTCCCTCTTTTCTTCTTTCTGGTCGGATGTCATTAATATAGTTGCTTCGGCCATCGCTCATCTTCCATTCTTAAAACATGTCCTAGCCACTTTATTTCCTTCTCCTCAATTCTTTCAATTATGCTTTCTTTTGCTTCCATTATGTTTCTAATTTCCTTATTTGTGACATGTTCCAATTTTGACATTCTGGCACTTCTGCATAAATAATCCATTTCTAGAGCTATTAGTCTATTCTTGTAGTATTTACTGATTGTCCATACCTCACTTCCATACGTTGCAACAGATTCCACCGTTTTACCAATATTTTTTTTTGTGTCTTTCCAAATATGCTTATCCCACCATATTCATCGTAATTATAAAATGTTTGAATTACTAAAGTTATAACGCATCATATTTTTTTATTGTATCCAATTGGCTGTGTACGACAATCGTGTAATTCCTAGTTTTTTTTTGTATTTTTATTCAATGCCCCAGGTTATCATTTCAACATTTCTGGTGTTCTCTCCTGGCATTGGCGTAATTGTAACCCACTTCTGAAGTTCGGGCGCCTAGAAGGCGGAGTTATGCAGCCCCAATGATTTGATGGGTGATGATAGTGGTGCGCCTGGAGAGTCCTTAATCCTAAACTTAACCTCAATTCCAGACCATAGGCAACCATAGGAATAATTCCCTTTAAGGAAAAATTCCTATGGTTTGACCGGGAATAGAACCCGGGACCGCATGAACTGTAGTCAGAAACGCTGACCACTAGCCCATCAGTTTCTAGCTTTATTATAGTTATATGGAAATTGATTATTTGTAACCCAATACAACATACACCTTGAAGAGTGAGAAAAAAATACCATTCAGGTTGTCCGGCACCAGAATTTGAACTCGGAACCTCCAGAATACGAGTCTCAAAAATACTGTTTCACCTAATTTACTCAGTACAATAGCTACTGTTATTTCATATGTAATTCCTAAAAAAATATATATTAAGTGAAATCCTCATAACATGTAATGGGAAATTTTATATACAACCTTAATGGTGTTTCTTATTTTTCTTTCGGGTTTTTATTTAATATCATGGCATTTTACTGCGAAACGTTTAACGTTGAACTAAATCAATATTTATATAATTTAACCTACGTATATAGATAGCACTTCTCTGGGATAGTAAGAAGACAATTCAAAACAATAACGGAAAGGCGCCTGATTACGAGGTCGATGGCCGAGATTCCATTCAGAAAACCGCGGTATAATACATTGTATCCATTCAAAACCCCTCCCAAAATTAATTTTAGCACTTTCCAAAATAAAATTATAACATACAGTTCTTTCTTCAAAGCTCAACAAAAAACACTGTAGAAAACTGTATGCAACAAGCTGGACCTCACACAGCTTTACTATATATAATAAACTAAACTAAACAGAACAAATACTTTTTCCCCGCGTAACAAAATTGTGCCAATCTGTAATTTAGGTTCTATACAATATTATCGACATAATAAATGTAGAACAACTAAAACAAAATACTTTTATATTCATACAAAATCATTAATTATCGCTAATTATATGCATTTTTTGCCTTGATATATAATCTTTATTTTGGGAGAAAGTATTCAAGAGAACGAGTGTTCCCTTGCTTCAGCGTAAACAATTAAAAAAATACGAAGGTCTGTATAATCCTAGCATAATACTTCAAACAAAAGAAAAATAAATAAATAAAACTTAAGTTAAAAATTTGTATTCAAAAAAGTTTTAGTCTGACATAAAAATGTATGTAAATTATACTTGCTAAATCGAAATATATCTACTCAAAATTCCAACATAAAAGAAGTAAAAATATGAGGCTGTACATAATTCTAGCATAATAGTTTAATTTTAAAAAATTGCATAAAAAGTATTCAAAAAACTTTTAATCTAACATTTTTTAATATATGCTACATCATCCAAAACTGAACCACCAGTAAATATTATTATAATTATTGTTTTCATTATTAGACGTCCAGTAATTGTAATAAAGGAGTAAAAAAAACACTTGCGATGGGATTTGAATATCTCTCCCAATTTTACACGGTGGCGTTTCATTATTCAGCTCCTGGTACACTATTATTAGCCATACAAATTATTCTCTCTCATTCACTCCTTCGTCTTCAAGTATCCCAAACAATCAAACTGCTTTTACATGTTTACAAAAAGCCGGAAGTTTGTGGTTCAAATCTCTGCAGAATAACAATGTTTTATATTACATGTCATCGAAAAACTTTTTAGTTTAATAAAAAAATTGAAAACAATTTAAACATTGTCTAATAATACTGTATTTACCTAGAACAGCTTTGACAAATGTCGCAGCACTCTGAGGTCACCGTATCCCATAACATGGTGCGACACTTCACAATAACACCGAGCACTTGTAAAAAAAAAAAAAACGAAAAGAGGAGAGCACGTGAACACTGAACTCCACGGAGGAAGTTCAGGACAGCACTGACCAGACTTGTACTGTCAGCCGCCAAAATACCACTCATGAGCGTTCAACCCGTCATACATGGACAAAAAACATAACATGTACTACCCAATCAGAAACGTCTACGCCTGAGTCAATGACCAATTACGAGCGACTATCCAGTACATCGCGGTAAGTGCCTCACCCCTCCACCCAGCACTGCCAACTACAGCTGTTTGAAGGTAATGCAGCAGAAGGTCATTCAGTTGGTATCTCTGTCAAAAATTGTTGTTTTTTGTAAAAATAAACTGGATGGGGAGATAAGTCAACAAAACTCTTGGTCCTACCAGCTGACTTTGGCCTCACATCCTTATATGTATTTACAGAGATGATTTTATAGTCAGTATATGGGCGACAAGACGTCAGCATGTTCGGTCCTCCAGTCGTTGAAGCCAGTTTACTCAACCTGGAAGTCACTATCTATGTCCCGTAGATATCAAAATTCTTGATGATGCTGGGTGAGTACCAATCCCATATTGGCCAAAATTCCTGACAAAATGTCTTCCCCATGGGTACTCGAATCAGTACACGCCCCGTAACTCTGCGCCAAGAATGATGTTTTAAACCACTCGGGTGAGACTTTTATAAAAATACTTTCACGATATTTTTATTAATATGCGTTTTCAAAAGTTTTCCAAACCTAATTTATTTTATATTCACTTTTTAAAAGGGCGGTTTTCGAAAACCAAGTTTTACAATAGCATTCTTCCAAATTACGGACATTTTCTAGTCCCGGATGTGACAGTTCTCTCAGCCATGGGAAGACAACTGAATATCCATTTGGATAAGGAGTACCGAAATCCGGTCAAGAAAACTGAAAATGGCGCAACCACATTATAACCACATGTAGTTATGTGGTACATTGTAAACTGCTATCAAATGACAGTTACAATTTCGGCCGCCTTGGTTGGTACTTCGGAGAAGTCACGACACGGATTTATTAAACAGTAAATACCTTAAATATCCTAGAACATAGCATAATCGTTTCTATGATATTTCGGTATACAGACCTTCCCGTATGCTATTTTCCCGGGGAATCTGTCGACAGTTATTAGGAGATCCGTGAGGACATCGTGTATTTTTTTAATAAGTACCGTATTTACAGTCTCCTAATACGCAAAATTACAAATTGGGCGACACTATGCGGTAAAAATAATTTAGGGCCTGTAGACAAGTGTTTACTTTATTGAAGAAGCTAAATACGTAATATCGACATACATAATATAAATATGAAGAAATAACACAAACTCGGTCACGCAGGAACCGAGTAAATGAAGCGAATTTCTAATAGCAACTTAGAATTTATTATCTCATTTCTTGGTTTAAGGAATATGTATTTATTTTGTTAATTAAATCATATGTATCCAGTTACGAGAAAATAAACATGGCGGCCGTTAGAGCTAATTTCAAATTTCGGCTTTCAGGTAAACCCCCATACCTAATGGTCGGATTCCGCCGACTTTTTGGGAATACAGAGTTTCGTTAAAAAAAGATGCTGCCGCTACAGCGATTTTTAAATTATCGCTTATGGTTAACCTCCACTTCTAATGGTCCGATTTCACTGATTAAAAAAATCGATCTTACGTTTCTTAATAAAATTGTTATAAGCCGAGTTGTTTACGTAAAATTTTACTAGTTTGTTTAATCGATATCTGGAATAAAGTAAAATTTAACAAGACTATTTAACTCATACCCCAAATGGGAGTCAATGACCAATCACGTTTCAATGATTTCTGTTTTACAACCAATCAGAGTCGTGTTTCACCAAATATTTATCAGTGTTATAATTACCATATTAAAGAAAGCTCCTCCTTACAATATTGCGTTCCTTTGGCAATAAATAGTATGATCTGGTTGCAGTGATAAACAAAAGAAGCAGATGAAGCGTACCTATCGTTTCTCATTTGTTTTCAAACATCGCCGTTTACATTAAATATATAAATATTTTAAAATAACTATCGTTAAATAATGATTTGTGAGTAAACAGCTTAATTTTATTCGTTAAATAGTCCTAACAAATGCCACTCTTGATTTCCAAATTCTCTAGATAAATTCACTCCTCACTTCGTGAGTCGTGAATTTATCGATAATTTGGAAATCACGCGTGGCATTACTTATGATAATTTCATATAATTACCTAAAACACGGTACATCTATAAAATGTACAGAGTATCCTTAATCTTTACGTTCACAATTGTAGGCATGGTAGATAGTAAATGGCTGGGAATTGAATATTTACATAGTCCAGTCCGCTTTAGTAAGCATAGACGTTTACGGAAAGCCATCCATTCATTTCACTGTATGGACATTTTCTTGGCATGTTTTCACATGTCACGTTTCGGTTCTTTACAAGTTCTGAATGCTATCATCCTGTTTTTCCTGAGGTAGGTAACCAATGCTCGGAAATGAATATTCTCAGGCGCCATGAAGTCCATTTCTAATAAGCTCACATATGACTTCAAAACATCGTTTGTAATGTTCCCCACATCATATAGTTGCCTCTCCTCAAAGGTATCCATTCTTTTAGTTCTACATGTTTTCTGAAACCATCTTTAATATAGAAATTATACAAATACTCTTACTTTTTTTTAATGGAATTTCGATCAGTATAGGACCAATGCACACCCAGATCAGAGTGGAATTGTAGGTTGAGAGAACTAGCTAACACAACTGGGGACCGTCATGCTGACCATGTCACCACTACATTGGCAGGATGATCATCCAACTCTGTAAATATAATATCTGGATGTAAGGCCAGCAGCAGGCTGGTAGACCACGTGACTCCTAGGCTGTTGTGCCAAGAAGTATTTATTTACGAATTAATATTGGCTTGTAGCTTACTATGTATGCCATCACTTTTATTTCATACCAACATATTATATTAAGCAGTCTTATTTTTTTTATTACAGGTGTTTTAACATCTAGGGTCATATCGCATTTAGGAACTTTAGATGTAGACAGTATCTATTTTGCAACTATAACATGCATTTTGTAAGTAGCAAATCACTGATTTAATTTTTAACCCTAAAATGCATACTGAATTTAAAAAAACCTTATATTAGCGCGAAACCCAAAATGAAAAAGTACATTTTCTGCGTCAAAAGTTAAATTTGTATTGTTGAAAATATATCTTAATTACAATTTATAGTACAACGCAATCAAAATAAAACACATTAAATACATTAATAAATGGTACATTGAATTATCTTTTAAATATAAGGAAATCAAACTTATCTCTAAAAATATCATTAAATGAATTAATAACTAGTAAATTTAAGGAGCTTTGAAATAAAGCGAAACCAAAATCAATGTGCCTTCAAACACATGATTTACTCGTCTCATACATCTTTTTACTGGAGCTCATGAGATATCCTAAAGTCAATTTTATAGACTTCTTTACAAATAAATGTCAATACACATAATTAGTAAAAATTAGTTAAAGGGACGCGGAGATATGATTTCCTGATAAATTAACTTCAGAACACTAACTAAAATAATGTGATGATCGGGTTCACGTGGAGTCAGTAACTTATACCTTAACAGCTGAGTAAAACTAGGAAAATAACCTCTCAGGTTGGTCGGCAAGGGAGTTTGAACCTGAGACCTTCCGAAAACAAATTTCAAACGTTACCGCTTAAACCAATTAGTTCAGTGTGTTTAGTCATAAAGACTTAGTTGGAGTTAAGACCGTAAGGTATTCTGTTCAACTTCACCAAGTTTATCATCATCATCATCTTAAGGCACGACAACTTCAAAATTGAAAGTTTTGGTCTTCTCAACACTCCTCCTCCATGCCAATCTGTCTCTTGCCATATTCAAATTAGTCACTTTCATTTTCCTTAGATCGTTCATTGTGTCATCCTTCGGTCTTCCAACAGCTCTGTCTCCTATAGGTTTCCATTTGTAGAGTTTTTTGACCAGTCTCTGATCATCCATTCTTATCAAATGTCCAAGCCAACCAATTCTGAGAGATCTTATATGATTTATTATGTTCTGATTTTTTTATTAATTTGTTTAGTTCGTTATTTGTTTCGATTCTCCAACAGTTATTAGTTCCTCTATTTGATCCAAATATTATTCTTAAAATTTTTCTTTCAAAAATTAGTAATTTCTGTTTTGTTTCTTTAGGACCCAAATTTCACAAGCATATGTAACTACTGGTCTAATGAGTGTTTTGTATAACCTCATTTTTGCAGTTTTTGATATTAATTTGCTTTTGAATAAGGTTCTATTTGCAAAATAAGCTTTATTCCCATTTACCAATATTTCTTTAATTTTCTCTTCTAATGTATTATGTCCTTTGGTACCTAAGTATTTTAATGATTCTACTGCGTTAATTTGCATATCGTCAATTTGTAGATTTCACCAAGTTTATACTATACTGAAATTTACCATTACAAATTATCGATTGCGATCACAGTCATATTAAAATGAATTATGAATCATGTATTGATTTTATATAATAATTTCAAGTGCATTATTGATTACAATAATGTTGTAACAAGTACAATAAGCAATGTTACACATTAAAAATAATAAGCTTAATAATAAACCTGATATAGAACGTCATAGTATTAATAGAAATTAAATGTTATATTACGATCCAAGGTTGGGAAGTGGTTTTTACAGAAGCGAGGAAAATGGTTGTTTAAAAATCGAGCGATAGCGAGGTTATTAATTTCCGATATTCTATCACTTCACAGATGTGCGTTGTACATTATTTTTTGCGCGGTGGTGTTTTCAAAATAATAAATAATAGTAAAATATTTTTGTTGGAAATATTTGCGTTCAATATAGGCAACTGACTAACGTTAACGGTGTGGGCAATGTTCATTAGTTGAAACTACAGACCAATTAGTGATAAAATGGCGGCAAGTACGTACTTATTGTTTTATATTGTTTTGAATAAAGTTCAGTTCATTTAAAATGCAGTGTTTGTTTCGTATAATGTATATTAACACTACCTTTTGGATATCTTTTGTATATACATTGTATGTAGTATATATAGAGGGCAGTGGTTTGTAATATGTAATATTACAGTATAGTTATTTTATTACAGTATAGTTTAGGTTGGCAACCCCGAAATGTAGAAAGTTGAACTTTCAATCATGGTCGCCATTGCTGTAAGTACGACAAAATGCACTATCGCGCAAAAAAAAAATTGTTAATTGGTCAGATTAATAACTTTCTTCCTTATGTTTAGTTACCTCTCCTTTTATAAGTACTTTTACATATTACACCCCTTTCGGGCCTTGTAAGGACACGAAATGTTAGGATAGGATTTTTTAATTTTGGATCACATACATAATTTTTTTACCATAAGGAGATAGTGATCACCGCAATACCAGAGCCACCTCCAAGGCGACACGAACATTAAAGACAAGACATGATATTCACTTATATATTCATTCTACACAAGGCGAATGTGATAGTATGTTGGTAGCTGGTGTTAGGGCCTATTGGTCATTATAATTATACGGTACACACATTTATTTAGAATAATCTACATTTTGTAATCAACTCAATCTAGATATGGCACATTTATAAAAGTAATTTAATTATGGTATACAACGTAGTAAAATGTTTTTCTGTCGCCATATTGGTTATAATTAATGGAATATTTTATAAAAGATAGCGTGACATATAAATTGTTTATAAAATAAATTTACCAATTATTTTTATAAAACAAATCCAATATATTACGATTCATATCATATATCTTACTTTGTAAATTTTTATGTATGTTATAGAAACTTGGATAGTGTAATACCGGCCTTTCTATGAATGAACGGAAAGCAGTCCTGTGAGGGGGAGTTTGAAATATATGTCCATTGACAAAGCTCACATTCCACCAGTAACCCTTGGGCCTAGAAAATTCAAGAACCACCTTTTAAACAGAAAAGATTTGCTTTTAACAAAGCTTGGCCAAGTCCCACGCAAAATGCACCTGTTTGGCACTTGAAAAATAGAGTTGGGATCTTTAGAACTTAACGTATTTTTTCGTTACCGCAAACTCGAACTAAAATTCCAACACAAATTGTTCACACACCTTGCTGGAAAATTCAGATCTTACAAAATATATTTAAAAACTTAAAATAAGCTAAAATAGAATAAAGTTGATAATTTTATACAATAATATTGTTTCTTCTCTGCACTTTCGATTGTATAAAATTATCTAAAAGTTAAAATATATAAGAAACAAAGTAGTTGTCAACAACAAACTGTCTTCTTGTTAGAGTCATAATTCACATAATTAGAAATTAGTAATAATAACAGTAAATTTCTTAAGAAAATAATATGTACATATATAATTTTAAAACATATGATGAAAAGTTCTCTGTCAAATTTATTAAAAACGCTAAGAAGACTAAGCACTTTACGTTGGTGTATAGCCTTACCATAGTACCGGTAAGATTAAACGTATAGTGAACAATGGAAGTGTTTTCTAAAGACTCCAAACAATGTTCATCAATTAGTTTAATTTGACAAAAGATTTTTTTTTAATTATCACTGTAACCCTCTAGCACACATACACATTGCATTATATAGGCCTACAGTATGAGCATAACAAATAATTCTAACGTTTTAAAAATTATATAAAATATTATGATTCGTCTATTTTAACCATAGTTATTAATAGTATATTACGATGCGAGGTTCTTTACAGAATCTAGGAAAATGTTTACAAACCGAGCGATAGCAAGGTTTTTAATTTCCGAGATTCTGTAAAATACTTCACAAACGTGCGTTGTACTTTTTTTTTGCGCGATGGTGTTTTCAAAATAATAAATAATAGTAAAATAATAGCATCCTTGTTGGAAATATTTGCGTTCATTATAAACAATTGACTAACCTTAACAGTGTGGGCAATGTTTATTAGTTGAAACAACAGGAAGCCGTGAGATCATTTAGAGATAAAATAACAGGAGGCCGTGAGACCAATTAGTGTAAAATGGCGGCAAGTACATATTTATTGTTTTATATTGTTTAAAATAAAGTTCAGTTCATATAAAATGCGGTGATTTGTTTCGTTTAATGTATATTAACACTACCTTTTGGATATTTTTCATATATGCATTGTATGTAGTATACATAGAGAGCAGTGGTTTTACTTCCCACACGCGTTTGTAATATGTAATATTACAGTATAGTTATTTTATTACAGTATATATATTATTTAGGTTGGCAACCCCGAAATGTAGGAAGTTGAACTTTCAATCATGGTCACCATTACTGTAAGTACGACAAAACGCATTATAGCGCAAAAAATAAATGTATATTTTGTTGGTCCTAAAATATTAAATTCTATAAGACATATTGTATGTTGTTGATATTTTAAATGAGAAAAACGAGTCAGTAAAAACTGTTATCGATAAAATATTCGCACAATAACTAAATTGCCCTTTGAAGTGATACATAAAACCATCCCTAATCATAATTCATTCGAAATCAAAATCTTTCAAACATCATTCGCATTTGAGGAAACAATTTAAGATGGAGAAGGATCAAATACAGATTTCATATTAACTATGAATCACTGGCTGTCGGATTGTAGATACCGGCAGGTCTCGATACATTATAGGGAAATAGAATTGTGCAAGAATATCTGTGAACAATATAAAAAGAACTGGGGGCCCAAAAAAATGTATGAATACTGGGACGAAAAACAGTGCACAAAACATGGTTATGGAGCTGAAATTACCGCTGTATGCTTTTTTAAGAAGTAAAAATTATGATATAATTGCTCACAGAAGATTCAGATAGAGTGAATAAAAAATTGGTCTCTACGATAATTATATTTTATAAAAAAAACTCCAAGCGCGACAGGCCTAGAAGGTCCTTGGTCTACCAGCCGACTGCTGACCTCAGATCCACATGTGTTAATCACAAGGGTAGACTCGTCTAGCCAGTGCAGTGGTGACATGTGGTCAGAATGTCGGGTCCCCCAGCCGTTATAGCTGGTCTTCTTAACCTGGAGTCGCTACTTATTGTAGCTACCCAAATGCCTAACGATGCTGGCTGGGCATCGGTCCCATACTGGCCGAAATCCCATGAGAAAATTTATTTCCCCATGGTGATCCGAACGAGCACAAGTCCCGTAGCTCTGCGCCAAGGCTTCTTGCCTTAACCACTCGGCTACGGCACGGGACAATTATATTTTATGCAAGGTAATAATTCGAATCACACTTAATTATTCAAAATAAAATACACTTTGTGCAGTGTTCATTACTCCAAAGTACAGATAGGCTACTTCCTCGTCACCAGATGTGACCTCCATATAACACTTATGAGAAAAGATGAAAAAGAACAACTAAAAAAGAATTTTGTGAGAAGAATGGAATAAGTTTAATCTAGATATCACTTATCTCGTAAAATAAATGCCTAGCATTACGAAATACTAAAACAAAAAATTATATTTTAATTATTAGGAGCGCCCTACAATAAAAAATGTTCTCTGAGAGCAATATGAAAAATTGTTCGTTTTTATAAGTGAATTTATTTTAAATTCAATGCAAATGTTATATTTTATTATTTCCACTGTTGCAGTTTATGTATAAAAATAAATTTTTAAATGTTGTATGTAACTTCCAAAGAAATATTTTATTTTGAATAGGCCTAATTAACAGTTAACGTGCAGAAATGTTTTTCTCAGAAATTTTTTCTCTGCATACCTGATTAAGCTTAAGGTTTAATTTACAATTATAATTAGGTTCAATTTTTAGTCTATATTCAAGTTTAACTTCAAATATATTACTGTCGCTACATAAGAAATGGGTCCGGACAAAATGTGACAGACTGGATGCAATAAAAATGTGCCCATAAAAACTATTACCAGAGATAAAACGGGTATAGAAGAAAATAAATCTCAAGTACTACATGAAGTAAGAAAAGTTCGCTCATTAATCTTCAAAATCGATGGTAAAAAATACTTTTTGGCCACATACTACGTCGTAATAATATTTGAAGACAAAATATGAGGGCGGAGAAAATAAGATAAAGTCCAAGAAAGACTGTTTTGGAAGTTCAAACGGAAATAATGTTATAGGATGCCAAAACTGTCGAGGAATGAAAGATGTAACTGAAAGAAGAGAATAATGGTTTCACAAACCAACCATTGCCTTTAGAACAATGATAGTGACGTTGATATTGATGATAAAATGCGATTAGCCTGGACTAAACATGGCGATTCTCCACAAAAACGCATTATTCCTTCAGTTTTCTGCCCAAGTGCAGTTCCTTCATTGCAAACTCAGTATTATCCACTGACGCATGTCATGTTTAAAGTTTTGCTTATATATATTATATATATATATATATATATATATCTTTTGGTCGCTTTCCACATAACACTCTCTCTCTCTCTCTTCCCCACATGGAGGTGAAAGTAGGGAATTTTGTGACGGAGCTCTCCGGGGTTCACCGATCTCACTACAATGGTTAAACATAAGTTCAATAATGGTTTTCACTTGCCCCTTAATAAAGAAAACAGTTTAACGAGAACGCCAGCATATTCCATATCTTTCTCGATACAGATTTACAACTTTTATCGGATCAGTAGCATCATGTTTCTTCTTCGAATGTTTTAACCATATTGCTACATATTCAGAGAAAATAAATAATTGTTAGTAATTGTTAGTTATTGGTATGATTAATAGTAGTAGCATTAACTAACTAAAACTAACGAACTCACTGGCACTATACAATCCAGAGATTAATGGCTTCTGCGGACATAAAGCCTTGCATACACCCCTAACCTGAGCTTATGTTTCCAATTATCCCCGTATAATATACCTCCCTCAAATCATGGTTAATGCTATTCTCCTACCACATTCTTGCCTCGCTTACTGAGGACTTCTCGGTTTTTCCCTATAACGCGTTTCCATAACCCTCTTTCATGATATATTCGTCCCATACATGTCTTGCCCAATCTCCGATCCGATTGAGGGTCTTTCCACTTTTCAGCGGTTGCCTTTTACCAGCCGGCTGCTGGCCCTTCACATCCACATGTTTCAATGACAGAGGTAGATGATCAACAGCCAGTGTAAGGGTGACATGTGGTTAGCATGTCGAGTCCCCCAGCCGTTATAGCTGGTTCCTCAACCTAATCTACGAGTCATAATTGTACTTATCACATCTGATTTCCCATAAAGATCATGCAGGCTTGGTTCATTGTTGTGTGTCTTCTCCATTCACCTGTCTATTCGTCTCCCTTTGGTCCAAACATTTTCCTCAAAACTTCATTCTCAAATACTCGTCGAATCCATGTTTCGCATCCATAAAATATTACTGGTATAACAATTTCATATATTTTCATTTTAAGGTTTTTTTAGACTATTTAACTCATGCCCCAAATGGGAGTCAATGACCAATCACGTTTCAATGATTCCTGTTTTACAACCAATCAGAGTCGTGTTTCACCAAATATTTATCAGTGTTATAATTACCATATTAAAGAAAGTTCCTCCTTACAATATTGCGTTCATTTGGCAATAAATAGTATGATCTGGTTGCAGTGATAAACAAATGAAGCAGTAGAAGCGTACCTATCGTTTCTCACTTGTTTTCAAACATCGCCGTTTACATTAAATATATAAATATTTTAAAATAACTATAGTTAAATAATGATTTGTGAGTAAACAGCTTAATTTTATTCGTTAAATAGTCCTAACAAATGCCACTCTTGATTTCCAAATTCTCTAGATAAATTCACTCCTCACTTCGTGAGTCGTGAATTTATCGATAATTTGGAAATCACTCGTGGCATTACTTATGAGAAGATGGGATGACAAGAGTCCCCTGTATAATTAATAACAACATGCATTTCCTGAATTGAGCCTACTTTTAATTTATTTCTGTACCTGATTCATGTCTGTAATAATAATAATTATTATTATTATATTATTATTATTATTATTATTATTATTATTATTATTGTTGTTGTTGTACTTCTTATAGCAGAGAAGTTATAAGAAGATACGGGATTTTGAAAGGCTAGAAGAACATAACCTTGATCTTTCACTAAAAAAAAATTCTAACTTTTTTATCGAGTATAAGCCACACACGAAACTAAAACATATTAAGAGTAATGCAAAAATTCAACGAAAAATGAAAACAAAGTAGGAAAACCGCTTCAGGTTACATTGATTGTGGTTAAAGATAACTTATCAAATTATTTATATTTCAGTATCAAAACCTCTTACAACAGAATTACATGTAACCCACAGATGATCATATACTAAATGCCGAAGACAAGAAAACAAACATGTAGGCCTATTAGACATTGAATGAAAAAAAAAAATCCTTTAGATCGAAAATGGAAAAGAAGCTATTTTGTTTGGAGAAGACATTGGCATCATTGCAAAACTCGGTAACTGCAATTTACTTCAAAACAGAAAAATAAGCGTTTTAATTTCGCATGGAAAAAATAATATAATAAAATGAACAGAATGAAACTAACGTACAGGTATAAATAAAATTGCAAATAAACCCCGAATTATTGCTAGAAGAATAAAGGTCAATCGAAAAATTAAATAAAAATAGTATACCAACTTAAAGGTGAATGGTAGATTTACAAGACTATTTAACTCATCATCTTGATTTCCTCCTCACTTCGTGAGTCGTGAATTTATCGATAATTTGGAAATCACTCCTGGCATTACTTATGACTATTTAACTCATGCCCCAAATGGAAGTCAATGACCAATCACGTTTCAATGATTTGTTTTACAACCAATCAGAGTCGTGTTTCACGAAATATTTATCAGTGTTAAATTTACCATATTAAAGAAAGCTCCTCCTTTTTAATATTCTGAACAGGTCTGACCATTATTTTGCAGTGACTCAGCCTGTAAGAAATACGGCTACCAGATTGTATATATAGGGCACAGATGTCAAAACATAGCGCTTGCAGGAGTTAATATAAAAACATCTGTAGCAATTTATTATACCACCAAAAAAATAAACCACTGTTTGCACTTTCTTAAATGTATTTTTTCTCAGGTAATAATCCAGAAAAATATAATTGTCATATTTACATCTTACGACATCAGAAATGAATTAATATACAGTTTGATGTGTTTCATTTTTTTCTCCACTAGAGAGCATTCTTACAATATTGCGTTCCTTTGGCAATAAATAGTATGATCTGGTTGCAGTGATAAACAAAAGAAGCAGATGAAGCGTACCTATCGTTTCTCATTTGTTTTCAAACATCGCCATTTACATTAAATATATAAATATTTTAAAATAACTACAGTTAAATAATGATTTGTGAATAAACAGCTTAATTTTATTCGTTAAATAGTCCTAACAAATGCCACTCTTGATTTCCAAATTATCGATAAATTCACGACTCACGAAGTGAGGAGCATTACTTATGATAACTGTCTTGTACTGGAGGAATTAAGAGAAATAAAATGAAAATAAAAAGCAGTGGAAGATGATAAGAAGAGGTACAGTTTATAGAATTCGTTAGCTGCACGTCACTGGGACAAAGTCGTGGTCATGGCATTCCTTTTCTTTATTTAAGCATTGCAAGCATGTTGCATTCTTCGGTCCATTGCTCCCGACAGTTTCGTCGCTGTACATGACCTCCTATGCCCCTTCGGTTTAATGAAGAAGCATGTAATTTTCGAATTAAATAAATTTATTTACAAAATAATAATAAAGCCGCGAACGAGTTCGATAAGACGGACAGTTTGAGGCTCATCTTAGTTCAAATCCCGCTGCAGATCAACCTGGTACTATTTTTTTTGATCGTCAAGGTATACGCTGAGTTGGAACATCATTTACCGCGATCTTTTTCGTCATTCACCAACCATCATTATGATATAGGTCAACTAATTATAAGAAAACCATTAGTATTTTGGAATATTTCCTAGTTGCCTTTACGATTCGTTAAAGCCACCCCAGCAACGTAGCTAAAAAATATAATTTCAGAAGCTCCGTTCCACCTTTGATATTTTAAATAAAGAAAAAAAAACTTACAACATTATAGAATAAGAAAATACAAAGTTGAAAGAAATAATGTGCATGATTTACTACCCTGCATTTTAACTGTATGGGAATTTCAAAACCCATAAATACATGCGTCTTTACGACTAAATAGTGATTTGAAACACTATTTCTGTACCTACGTTTTGCAACAAACAGCTTATTAAGTAAAATTGAAATAAATATATCCGGTGAAATTTGGTTTTGAAATTTCATGTATTAAAACAAATATTCATGGCGCGACAGATCTATAAGGTCCTTTGTCTAACGTCCGGCTGCTGGCATCACATCCACGTGTTAATCACAGATAGATATGTACAATCATATAGTTAGTAGAGGTGACATGTGGTCAGCATATTGGGTCCCCAGCCTCTACATCTTGTTTTCTCAGCCTGGAACCTATATTTACTCTAGCTACCCAAATCTCACAATGCTGGGTGGACACCGGTCCCACACAACCGAAATTCCATGAGAAAATGTGTTCCTACGGGAAATCGAACCACTGCAATTCGCGTATTAAACGTAGTGCAAAATGAAAGAGGGTAAGAAATTTTATTGAACAACTACTTAGACTAAAAAAAATCAGGTGAAATTTTATTTTAGAATTTAAAGAAATACTGTAAAGCAGAAGATGGGAAATAATTTCTAGCGGACAATGGATGTTTACAACTAACAATCAATCACATTCTGCCACAAATTCCGTTGGCCCCACAGGAGAAATTCCAAGAACTGATTTTGTTCTGAAGGCGTACAATACCAAACATCCTGTGGTGGTCATGTATTTGTTAATAATAATTTGTATCCTTCCACTACGAAGGCTATGCCCCAGAGATTAGGGTTGACACTACAAGAATAAACCAGATCTTAGAAACAATTAGATGAATACACTTAGAAAAATCCTACAAAAGCAAGGAGAAATAAAATTAGAAATGAGGAAATAAGACCTGGACATTCAAACAATAAATAAATGGGTGAATAAGATATCATATGAATGGAATTTGTACATATCATGAACGGTACCTGACAGGGTGGTTCGTATACTAAGACCTAGGAGGATATTACCTGGAAGGCAAAATAATTGTTGAAAAGGTCCTTAGTTTCTAGACTGAACAGGCTATACACAGAAGAATAAGAATAATTTGAATACAATGAGATAGTTATCACCCTTTAATTTTTTTCCTTTGCTATTCAATGAAATACATTAGAGTTCAATTACCTTTCTGTTTTGAGTGACATTTTACTTAAAGTGAATGATCAATACAATAACATAGGTGAGAAGTATTGGAATTCGCATTATAACATATTTCAAAAGACCTCAATTAACTGTACCCAATTTACTAGCTGTTATTTCCTATTGATCTTCTTTGACGCCTTTAATATATTTTCATTGTTTGATAAAATTATTGAAACATCCAAAATCCCTTCAGTAAACTTTAGTTAATTTGGAACTTTATTAGGAGTGAATCCAATATAAAAATGGAGTGTTTTTTTTTTCCTTTTTTGGGAATATAATTGTAATTTTAATTATTTTTTTTACTGGAATGGCTACAAATGTTAAATGGAATATTGAAGAGCAACTCAATATTTTAACCGGAACTATTTCCAAACCGTTCTGGCACAATTTTTTTAAAT
This sequence comes from Diploptera punctata, assembly GCA_030220185.1. NCBI lineage: Eukaryota > Metazoa > Arthropoda > Insecta > Blattodea > Blaberidae > Diploptera > Diploptera punctata. The sequence goes on from JASPKZ010001980.1 coordinate 2,235,318, forward strand.
GCCCCAGGATTGTCTTTTGACATTCTTGGTTTCTCTCCTGGCATGGCGTATTCGTAACCCATTTCTGAGTTTGGGGCGCCTGGAAGGCGGGGTTACGTTGCCCTGATATGATGGATGATGATGATAATGGTGCGCCAGGAGAGTTCCTAATCCTAAGCTTAATATGAATGATGATGATTGCGATGGCCATATGATTTCGGGGACATTTGTCTTACAGGTGAGGAAAAACCCCGATAAAAACCTCACCCAGAAAAGCTGTCGTGACCGGGGATCGAACCCGGGCCCGCTGCGTGACAAGGCAGCACGCTACCCCGAGACCACAGCGGTGGACTAAATACCGCATAGAATATTAAAAACCATCACCGTAGTAACAGACATAAGAATGGCTACTGGAGACCTATAATGATAAAATTACACTTGGAACATTCCTTAAATCCCACATCACTCGCATGTTTGAATAAAACAAAGGATCCATATGCACTGAGAATGATATTCTTTTAATTAAAGATTGTTAGAAATATAGCATATTTGAAGGACTAAATACGTTTAAGAATTGCTAGTTCGCGCCGTAACCGTGTGGTTTAGAGCATGATGCTTTCCGCATAGCTATGGGAATTGCGCAGGCTTGAATCCCCATAGAAATTTTCGCACACGACAGTAAATATACAATTACAAGAATTTCTGGTATAAAACAATGAATAGTAATAAATGTAAATTCATTAAAATGTAATTAATACATGAATATACAAAACAGACAATTCTTAAGAACTGATACGAATGTCCAATAGTAGTACCAATTATATTTTATCAAACGAGCTCTTCAATATCTCAGGCCATTCCCGTTTAAAAATTGAGCGTGAATGGGTCGGCAACTTTGCTAAAACCTCTTTTAAGTGACGTAGATCAACTATATAAGACCGAAGGTTATACTTTCCTTTAAAAGGATATATTTGCTTGGTTTTAAAAATCCATGGTCTCGCCCAAATTCAAACCCGTGAACCTCAGGATTCAAAGACGAAGATAGCAACCACTTGACCACCGAAATCGACATCTTTAGAATGATAAAATGTTATAATTTCCATAACCAATGTAGGCCTATTGTTTATTAAATGGAAATAATTTTGTTCAACATTATTAATAATCTCTATACATCCTGACACATTTCAATCAACAGTGGTAATAATAATAATAATAATAATAATAATAATAATAATAATAATATGTATTATCTACTTATAATGAATTGAATATAATGCCCTTAATATAAACACCAAAGTGGTTTATTAAAAATGTAACTAAATATAACTCACTGGCACTATCGAACCCGTAGGTTCATGGCCGTACGAATATAAACCCTCCATATAAGCCTATCCTGAGCTAATGTTTTCCAATCATTCCCTGTATAATCTACTTCCCTCAAATATTAGTTAACGTTATTTTCCCACCCCATTCTTGGTCTACCAACTAGGCGTTTTCCTACAAGAAGTTTCCATGCACGTCTTTCATTTCCCATTCGTGCCACATGTCCTGCCCACCGCAGTCTATGAGACTTAACAATTCTTATTATAACTGGCTTCCTATAAAGACCATTTAGTTCACTGTTATGTAGTCTTCTCCATTCACCTGTCCATCTCTCTTTGGTCCAAAAATGTTCCTAAGAACTTTATTCTCAAATATTTTTAAAAATTGAAATACACATACATTTAGATTTCTTCTAAGAATGATTCAAACAACCGACAGCCTTTCTATGGTAGGGAACTCCACGTGAAGGTAGTGGACATTGTAAGATGATGAGTATTATATATCATACTATGTCGAATTTAATATGTTTACGTTATGAAAATGAATGTGGAAAATATTTTTTTTCATCAATGCCACCAGTTTATCATTATAGCTACGACATTTATGGAATTCTCTTCTGGTATTGGCGTACTTGTAACCCACTTCTGAGATTGGGGCGCTTGGAGGGCGGGATTACGCTGCCCCAATGATATAAGGTAGGTGGTGATGATGGTAATGACGAGCCAGAAGAGACCTTAATCCTAAATTTAATCTATATTAGGCAGTATGATAGCGATGATAATGATGGCCAGGGGTGTTTCAAGGACCGTTTGGTCCTTAAAGTTTCCTGACATTTGTCTTACAGGTGAAGAAAACCCTTCTCCCAAAATCTAACTAGTGTTCCATCCTTGTATCGTAATATAATTAAATTTGGGGCATCTGATCGGTATTTAGAATAAATCAGACATCTCAAAAAATGAATTGCAACATAATTTAAAATGTAGTTGAAGACCAGGACGTCCACTCAAAAAGACTTTTGGATGGTGTTTCTCTTGAGGCAGAAACAGGTCAACAAATGGCCTAAATTCGTGAATGGACTATGATGATGATGATAAATTAGTGATTCAACTTTCTTATGGAATTTCGGCCAGTGTGGAATCGGTGATCACCCAGCATTGAGAGGAATTTGGGTAGCTACAGGTTGTGAAGACCAGCTATAACGGCTCGGGGACCCGACATGCTGACCATGTCACCCCTATACTGGCAGGGTGGTCATCTACTTCTGTGATTAACACATGTAAATGTGAGGCCAGCAGCCGACTGGAAGACCAAGGATCTTCTAGGCGTCGATCCATGGAGTTTTTTTTAATTATTGATTCATCAAATTTATATTTCCGTATCACCTAACTAGTAAATTTTCAAATGCAGTTGTAATGACTCATAATGTAGGTTTCCAGAACATATGTTCTCAGACCGATATGGTTTGCTAAATTAAGGGAGGATGAAAAAAGCGGTTTAATTATAATATTTTTCAAGGACTCATGATACAGTACGAGAAATTCATATTAAAGCTACACTTTACACTTTTTAACATTTCTTCCACTTACTTGTGTTTTGCACTCTTTTAACTTTACTATCTAACCTCTCTTGGTTAAAAGGTAAAGTGATCCCACAACAGGCCTCAGGAGGCCCTTGGGGTAGTAGGAGGTTAAGGCTCCCACTTTTTCTAGACAATCGGCACTTGATGTCAGCCGGGTTGTCAGCCCTGCGTGACGGCCGCCTTTACCCCAGAACAAGCATCTGGTACTCATTTTCGTTAGAGGCTGAGTCGACCCCAGGGCCATATTGCCGCCAGAGGGTTTGGGTCAGTTTAAAAATCCTGACCCCAACGGGACTTGAACCCTCGACCCTCCGGCTTGTAGCTCAGTGCCTTAACCACTACGCTACGGCGTGCCCCACCTCTCTTGGTTAACTCTTGTTATTTCGACCCCAATGCTATTAGGGCATCCGAGGGCTAGGGAGTCCTTCCTTCTTTCCATTTCTTCTTTCCTTTATTTTCTTTTCTTCTCCAGAAAAGCCTGACCAGAGGCTGTAAGATGGCAGCCCCATCACTGGTCTTACCTTCCTTTGGCCAGCAACCAATCGAAGGGACTATTATTATGCTTTCAAGTCTTATACGAGAATTTCCCATAAGGGAACATTTTTATAGGATCGTAACAGGTCTTGGCCTAATACTTGGAAGGAAGAAGAAGAAGATACTTTATAATTCTACTAACATAATTCACTAACTAGTGTATCTCTCAATCGTCGAGCTAAATATAGGATAATACAGTAGCCATTAGTCATTAATTATATTTTGATTTTGTAAATACAAGTAAAACAATAGAATCATTATTTAATTCCATTAACGCAGCTTAAACTTTCGCCTTATAGGTACTTTTATGCCATACACCACCCGGGCCTTACAGTGTCACGACCTATCGGGAGAGGCATTTTAACTTGTGGAACGACAAGAAATTTTAATATACGATATGAACAATATGAGGACTTCAGATTCATCATCATCATCAATGGCCGGCATGGATTAGGCCATTGGCCTGTTCCGCTTCAGGAAAGAAATTGATTCCTCCATCTCTTCTTAGGTCTTCCTGGGTCTCTTCGCCCTGTGGGTCTGTAGTTCAATAGCTGCAGAGGTAATCTATTGTTTGGCATTCTCAGAAGGTGTTCATGCCAATTATTTTGATATTTTTGAATGATTTCAGTTATTGCTGGTGTGTTGAGAGCTTTGCGGATATCTTCATTACGTATGTGATCATAAAGCGTATAACCCGCTAAAGGTCTTAATAACTTCATTTCTGCAGCTACTATCCTATTTAATTTACATGTAGTAAGAGTCCAGGTTTCAGAACCATAAAGTAGAGTTGGAAGAGCCATTGTTTTATAAAATTTTAGAATTGTATCTGGACGTACTTTTCGGAAAAGAATGCTTTTTATTGTTCCTATAAGTTTTTGAAATTTGACCAATTTTATGTCTATGTCTCTACATGTGTCGTACGAAAGATTGCAGCGAAGATAAGTTCAGACTTCACATTTAATGATGGTAAATCTAGTTTTGCAAAAGATGTCATAGAAACAGGTCATAAATTTAATACCATCGATAACACATTATCCATCATTTATTAGAGAAAACAACAAATTGAAGATCAACATTCTCGAAGAGATCGGGATATTAAAAGAAACCAGAAACACTCGCCTGCTTAATGAAAACACACCCAATAACGTCAACCCTCTGTACAAGATTCTCAAGAAACAACTAGTACCATTTTACAAGCTGATGATGGAGCATATCCTCCGAAAGTACTCAACATCTTACATCTAAAGTTGAGGAAGAATGAGATCTTAGGTATCTATCTTATATTTTAAATATTACATAGTGATCTCAACGGTGTTTCGTCATGAATTTTAAAAACATTTTATAAATGCTATTTCTAGTTTAACTTTTTTTTTAGAAAAGTTGGAATGACAAGAGTTCCTGTAATGGATAAGAGCATGCGTTTCCAGAGTTGAGCCTGTGTATAAATCTTCCTGCGCCTCTTTCCTGTTTTTAAGTTTTGTTCCTAGCCATTTGAATTCAGCCGCTCCTCAAAATTTCCCTCATTTGTTATTCTATTAATTGTCTATTTTCCATTATACATATAGTGTATATCTACGTGTGCCCATATATTTTGTTGTATTGGTCTTTACTTCCACTATCATCATCATCATCATTATCATAGAACATTCACGAATTTAGGTCATTTGTTGAACTGTTTCGGCCTCAAGAGAAACACCATGCAGGAGTATTTTGAGTGGGCGTCCCGGTCTTCTTCTTCCTGCAGGTTGATATTTTAACATTTGTTTGGGTATCCTGTGATCTTCCATTCGATGAACATGTTGCATCCATCTTGACTAATAATCAGAAATTTTGTTTTCTGAAGGTTCCACGTGTAATTCTTCTAAGATTTTTTTTTGTGATCTAGTAGTGTGTATCCTGCAGTCCTCCGAAGGTGTCTCATTTCAGCAGATCTAAGTCTCTGTATATCCTTCTGCTACATACAAATTAAAGTTTGGCAAATCTGGCATGCAGCAAGGTGTATATTGTATTTCATAGCAAGATATCTTCTGATTTGTAAGATATAAAACCTTCCATTTGTAACAGAAAACCGTGAAAAGGAACCAAATTAATATATAAATAGAAAGGGTTTTTTTTTGGAAAATAACCTGCATAAATAAATGCTACTTTGAGTAAGTTTTCATATATATAAACATAACATCAGCATGTATCTGGACCTATAATCAAGATCATCTCCCGCCCAATGCAACACCATATTGAAATCCGAACAAAAAAACTACAGTATTGATTAGTGTCGTCCTATTTCATTCCCTTCCTGCCTCCCACGGGTCCGAGTTGAGTTCCCGCCATCTGCAGAGAAGAGAGGGGCGGTGGCTTTTGTTGTCCATGGGAAAAAGGAGGGTGTAGACTTCATCCAGCCTGCTCTTCCCCAACCCCATCCCACTACATCTCTCATAGCGGGAAACACTATGTCATTCGGAAGTGCAACTTATGTTATTCTCATAAAAAAAATAATTTGCATATTGTCGGATTATTCTAAAAACTTAGTATTCACGCAGTAATAGACATAACTGAGCAATATGCCTCAATTGGCTTCATTTGGTATTCGAATTCGGAAGATCATGGGTTAATATCAGGTATGATCATCTGACTAGAACTTTCGTTGTTTTTCTCAATCAAGATTGGATTTCAATTATGCGACTCATCATTAATAACAACCCATACATCGGTTAAACACAAAAAAAAGTCAAATTACTTTATTTGTAAAACTGAGTTAGTCCTATGTAGGCTAGACTTCTAATAAAGTCCTCTAAGTCCCTTAAAAAGCTGGCAGATCAATAAAAATTAGTTAACATCTCGAACTATTTATTAAAAACCGAACTATCTCCTTTTTATAGGACCTAGGGAACACAACTAAAACTTCAGATTCGATTTCCAAAAAAAATGGCGCCCTTCTGTAATTCATCAATGTGTAATTCATTTTATCATTAGATAAGTTCTACAAAAGATGTAAATAAAAATAAAGTAATCAAGAAATATATATTTTTTAATTTGATTTAGTAACAAAATAATTCAACATTTTCGGTGGCCGTGATATAGTGACTACACAGTAGCCTAGGGATAAGTTTGCGAGTTTTAACTTCGTAGGAGTACACGTATTTTTTCGGATCTAAAAAAAATCAATGCCGTAAACTTATAGGGACGAAAAAAAAATCAAATTTGAATAAAAGGTTTATAAGCTATATTTTTCATGACCAGCTCTTAATCGCCGTCTGTAATAACCCTGCAAAGCGTCGTTAAATAACACAATATGCACCTTTTGCCTGTCGGATTTTAGGATATAATCATAGTACTCATTTTTAAACCAAAAATCTACTACTTCAGAAAACACAACAATTGAATTTTCATGAGCATATACGAATATGCTTGTATGTGTGTGTCACCATAACTCTGGAAAGCCTGGAGCAATTTCAACCAAACTTGGAACGGATATGAATTACTATCTTGAAAACAAGTCCCTAAGGATTATGCGATCCCAAGCATCCATATGAGGGAGTGATAAGTAAAAATAATCGAAAAAGACCTATATATGTTTCATTATAACTGCAATGCCTGGAATTACTATCTGGAAAAGAGACCGTAAGGTGTAAGACCCCTAACCCCTTAAGGGGGATTAGAAGGAGATGACAAGTAAATATAATCGAAAACGACCTATATAAGTTCCAGAATTCTGCAACGTCTGGAAGAAATTCAACCAGATTCAGTACACACAATCCGGAGATACTGTGAGGAGGTATGAATCGCCTAGCATTCTTAGGAAAGATGCGATAGAAGGTGGCATACAAAAATAATTGAAAATGACCTATATTAGAGCTGAATTTATAGTCTTGGTGATCTCTAAGCTAATTAGTGGTAGTTCCGATGACATTTAAGTCCACGTTTGACCCCCCGAATCCTAAGCGAGGTGTTGGGATGAGAAGCTATGAAACAATTAATGGTAATAGTGACAGATATTAATGCCGAACGCATAGCTTACGGGGTCGGTAGGTTAATTGATTGCAGTTACGATGTCATTTAAGCCACGTTTGACCTTTAGCATCCCTGTCGAGAATGAGAAAGGGTAAAATAAAATGTCGAAAATAGTGTGATTACTTCCAATCCATAATGTTTGAGACGATATGTTGATTGGTGACAGCCACGATCTCACTTGAAATCAATTTGACCCCTATCACCCCTAAGGTAGGTGAGAGGAGGTGAATGAAAAAATACAAGATAACCAATTCTGGGGTTGAATTTATAGTTTTCGGGAACTCTGAAAATAATAGTGGCAATGGCGATGCCATTACAGTCCAAATTCAGCCCTCATCGGCAAGCGGGTGAAAAAGCCGAATCTAAAGTTTCAGAGATAGCTAAGCTTATTGTCGACAGTCCCGATAAAATTTATGCCCAAGTTTGACTCTTAGAATGATCAAAAATATCTATATTAGTATCGAATCCATAATGTTTGGGTTTCTGAGACGAATTGTGACACTTTCGTTGGCATGGGGTGACATGCAAATAATCCAAAATGACCTGAGATTAAATTCGAAAACATAGTTTTCGGGGTTGCTATACTGATTTGTAACAATAAGAACGCCGGATAATCAGCTAATATAGGATAAATAAATACATTATAAATCCTTGGCACATCTTTGAAGAATCAAGGCTGATTGAAGTGACGGCTGTTATACTTGTTTTCATTGTAAGTACAAAGATTAGCTGATTAGAAATTATCCGACTCTATTTTCAGTTTCCGATCTGTACGTACATGATTTGTTTCCCTGTCAAAAATGTATTTGCATACTAATGGCATTCATGTCGTCTCGTTTCATGTCATCTTCCCCGTGATGATGGAGCGACAGGTCTGGTCATCCGGAAAACTCGTATAGGCCCTATACAGGCATTCAATAATCGGAGCTTCATCTCATCTCTTCCCTCGATCTGGCATTACATCGGACGCGAGCAGGTGCTTTATTTTACTTTACTTTCTTAACAGAATTACACTACTCGATCAAGTCCTCGTAGATATATATTTTTTTTTTCTAATGCCACCAGATTGTCTTTTATGACATTTCTGGCTTTCTCCCCTAGCACTGGGAAAATTGTAATCCATTTCTTTGAGGCACTTGGAAGGCGGAGTTACGTTACTCCGATGGTATGATGTGTGATAAATGATAATGAAGCGCCAGGAGAGTTCTTAACCTAAATTCCAGATCATAGGCAACCATAGGAATAATTCTCTTTAAAGAAAAATTCCTATGGTTTGACCGGGAATCGAACCAGGGACCTCATGAACAGTAGTCAGGAACGCTGACACTAGCCTATGAGGCTGGTCATTTTTTTAAATTAAACAAACTAGTAATTTATTTTTACATTGACTTAAATTTTATTTCAAGTTTAATATTTATGTTGAAGATTACAGTAAAATAATACTAAACGTAACCATATCGATTCATACTCGCTCAAAGGCACCTCTGTGATTGACACATGTGGATGTGAGGCCAGCAGTCGATTGGTAGGCTAAGGGCCTTCTAGGTCTGTCGCACCATGGAATCATTATAATTAATGAAAATAAGCATTTTTACATGTTTTTTTATCTCATGCTTATTTATAATACGCTTTAACATCTAGGGTTATATCGCGCTTACAATCTTTAGTTGAATCAAGTTTTTCAATTCTTATATAGTTTTTCTTACAATCTTTAGTTGAATCAAGTTTTTTCAATTCTTATATAGTTTTTTTTTTCAGAAATTCACTGATTCTGACTAGTTTTGCTAACATGAAAACGGTTCAATAGACAATCCATTCTGAGTATATTCTTTAGCAGCGCCATGCTGTGATGAAGAATGTAAGAGGAGGGTTGTCATGGAAAATCGGAGCATATGGGACTAAGCAGTCACAACAAAATTAAATTAAATTATTTTTTAAGCCGTTCCATTTAGGCCTAAATGTCAAGTGCATGTCCTCGATCATAAGCATTATACACAGTGATGCGCCAGACCTACCAGCAGTTCGGTAACGCATATTAATACACACAAAATAAAGTAAGTCACACAGAACTGCGAATTCCTCAACAAGTCTAGTTTATTCATGACCCAAATTTGCTAGTTTGCAGAATGTATCTTAATTTCGTTGATTAAATTTTATGGTATCCTACGATTTTTTTTTTAATTTTGAGTAGACCCATCAGGTAAACCGCCACTTATAATGGTCGGATTTCACTGATTTTTTGGAAAATACCTTCCTGGTTTTATTCCAATAACATATGTTATTTCGTTACGAAATTTGCTTCATTTACTCCTAACTGGAGTAAATTTAGTTGATTAACGAACTCGACCTTACTTTTTTATTCACTGTTATATGCCGAGTTAGGTTCCGAAAAAAAAACATTGCTGTCCACTAGAGGGTTAACATACTTATATACACACTGTCGCGGTCATCAGCGGGCCTGGGTTCGATTCCCGGTCGATACAAGCTTCCTGGGTGAGGTGTATTCGGGGTTTTTCCCCACATGTAAGACAGTATTAGGATGCTTTGAGGCCCAAACTGTCCCCAAACATCATCTGGCAATCATCATATGGAAAGTAACGGGAAGCTACCACACCTATAACACTGGTCCAACATAATTTTTGTCTCATGACGTCATGAGTGCCAATAGTTGTACTTAATGCAGTTTTTTATCGTGTTGTCAAATATGTATTCGAAATTTCTCCATCGCCCACAGTCTTGTTATTTCCATTTCAATTAATGAGTTTAAAAAAGTATTTTTTAATAAACCTAGATTTCTTCCCGGAAAATCTTGGCGCAGTGAGCGATGAGCACGGGGAACACTTTCAGCAGGAGATTTCAGCTATGGAAAAGAGATATCAAGGCAAATGGAATCCTAATATGCTGGCCGATCATTGTTGGACCATCAAGAGGGATGCTCCACAAGCGAAATATATCCGAAAATCGTCATTTCTCACTTTCTATGCGAATCCGAATGTTCGAATATTGTGTAGTTACGAATGTAGAAAATATGAAAGTGTTTGAAATTATAAATGCCTGTCTCTCGGAAACCTTGCGTGATGGAGAAAAACCGATATTTGAATTCAGGAGAAAAAATACTATCAGAATCACATATTTATCTTTCTGAGACAAAAAAAAATATTTTTTGTTGCTCGGTGTAATTCCCTAGTAGAGCTACAAATCATAGCATGAAAATGGTACGATTACAGTGAAGGGCCTGCCCTAGGGCAGAACACTAGATAGAGTCGTGGTCATTTCCGGTTTCTAACTAGGTAGGATCGATGAAGATACATAAAAAAATGTTCTAAACTACCTTCATGAGAACAATCTCAATAGATCCATCCCTTCGGAATTCGGTAAAAAGCTCGTCACGCAGCAGCTGCGTAAACTAATAGATTTTCTCAGCAAGTTATATTTATTGTTTACGGAATACATATTTAATTTGACTATTTAACTCGTGCCCCAAATGGTAGTCAATGACCAATCAAGTTTCAATTAATTTTGTTTTACAACCAATGACAGGCGTGTTAAAACTCGCTCTTTATCGATTTCTCTTTATCAGCTCCTGCTTTTGTAATAAAGAAAGCTCCTCCTTTTTAATATTCTGAACAGTTCAAAATTATTTTTCTCCAACAAATACTTTGAATATAGTAAATAATGAACAGATTTCGTGATTTTACTGAGTTATTTACTAAAAAAATTAATGAATAACCTATAATGATTTTTTATAATAAACAGTTTGATGTGTTTAATTATTTCTCCATTAGGGTGCTTTCTTACAATGTTGCGATCCTATTTGGCAATAAATACTATCAAGTTGCAATGAATGTACATAACCTCACATTTCTGATTTGTTTCAAACATCGCCGTTTACATTAACAGTCTTACTAATAAAAATCTCTTATACAGGCTTTTATCAGTTGTTTAATTATACAATGTATAAGCCTTATGTAGATCATGTATAATTTCCTTACTAATAAACGTTGTGCCGGAGCTATATACACAATACGTCACATATTCGTCATCACTATGACATCAGAACAATATTAGCGCAGTTTGTAACAGAAATAAAACATCATCAACTAGTGATTAATTGTGTAAGAAATGAGAATGGATAAAAATTAATAGAGATTCCCTAATTGGGCAGGTATGGAAAAAAAAATGTGTTTTAATTTACTTACATTTTCCTTTACGCAATGTCAAATATATCGAAGAATTAGTTTCACAGATGATGTGCTGCCATCTAACATCAAGAATTTCGAACAATTCTTGGAAACTAATTCAAGTTTTTCCCATTGCTTATGAATTATATGCAGTGTTTTAAGATGCGTTTAGAAAACGTTCAAAATAGTAGAAAATGTTACCGAAAACAGAACAATGCTTTAGGTGAAAAAAAAATCATTGCAGTTTGACCGGGAATCGAACCTAGGATCTCACGGGCCGTAGTCAGAAGCTCTAACCACAAGACTATCAAGCTAACATGTAACTTTGCTGCAATATTAGTACCTCTACAGTTAAATATATTTTTATATCGGTATGTGTATTATGTATTAATGATGTAAGGAAGTTTTATTAAAATAATATTATGAAGCATTTAAACTACATTCAGGTTAAATCTTGTCTACAGCAATTAATGTAGAACATATTCTTTTGCGAATCAATGTTTAATTTAAAAATAGTATTAGGCCTAATTGAGAATGAGTGTAACAAAAGGCATTTTATGACGCCTTTATTTTCCTACTCACAGCTTTATTAATATTATTTATGTCCTGTGCATCCATCAAACAGTCGTTAAAGTGTTGCATTTTGCGTTAAATTTAAGGAAACTTTCATCAATATCATAAGAAAACAATCAGTTGATCTTGAAGTCCTACATTTTGTCTAGTTATACAATCCTTAAACAAGGCCGGAGGCATGTATAACGATTCCCATGTCAAGTTGTACACCTCGTATACACTGAACAGCTAATACAGTGTTTATTAGTAAGAATTTTCAACTGAGATGTGTATAAACCTTGCATAAAAGTTATATATGGATTAATAGTAAGAGGGTAAGTATAGAAATATTTTAAAATGACTATATTTAAATAATGATTTGTGAGTAAACAGCTTAATTTCAACAGAGAATATTATAAATGCATCGTAAGGAACATTTTTTTAAAAAATATTTTAAAAAATCATAATTCTGAAACTATTGTACTTATAAACACCAAACCTCACAAAAACGCTTCTATAAGCACATAATGAATGTGATAAAAATTTCAAAACAATCAGATGAAAACTAAAAGAAATTTGAAATTCACCAGTGGGTCCCCTTAAAATAAGAGTCCATGTATTGCATCCATATAATGTAATTGGAAGAATAAAGGTGGTTATATTTTCAGTAACGAACTCTTATCATACTTTTCTATCTATCTATCTATCTTAGGGTTTTTACAGCTGCTGCCGTCTTCCCGTGCCAAACCTCCAAATCCTTTTCTTTATTCTTATATGCCGAGTCTAGTCGCGAAAGGTAATAATTGCAGCTGTATAACATTAGCAAATATGGGCACAACCTCAATAGTTAAAGCTGCATTCTTTCGGAATTCGCTAAAAGCAGATGTGCAATACGAAGGAACTACAGTGGCCTGGAGATCTCAGGGCACGCGCTACCCACAGTCATCGAACCGTAAATCCTACACGCAGTTCACCAGGAATAGGAAATGCTTTACTTATAATTTATACACTTGGAAAAGGAAGTAATGACCGTTGAAATACAAGCCTATGTCCTGTTTTACCATCATCATAGGTCTGCAGATATTTAGGCATTACCTTTCTTTATTTCACGCCATAACATCTAAGGTCATAATATTATGTCTGCAATATTTGGTTGTAAGATGCCTGGTTAAGGCAAGATGCAGAGCTACGAAACTTCCTCTGGTTCGAGTCCCCATGGGGAAGAAATTTTCTCATGGAATTTCGGCCAGTGTGGGACTGGTGCCCACCCAGCATCGTGAGGCATTTGGGTAGCTACAATAAGTAGAGCTCCAGTTGGAGAAAATCAGCTATGATGGTGGGGGACCCGATGTGCTGACTACATGTCACTCGTACATTAGCTGGATGATCGTCTACGTCTGTGATGTGGATGTGAGACCAGCAGCCGGCTGGTAGGCCAAGGGTCTTCTAGGCCTGTCGCGTCATGGAGTATACATATTCGTAGTGTGTTATCATGTGTTCTCGTGAAAATAATGATTTTATGAGATGCTAAGATAAAACGAGTCGTAGTAAAGAAATTCCAACTCAGTATTAGCCTTGACGGCTGAGAAATACCAGCGAAAACTCTTAGTCGCACTGATCGACAATTTGATCCTGAGACTTCGCGAATACGAGTCTCAAACGTTCGTTATTCAGTTTTGTTCATATGAATTTGACTAAAATGTCAATTAGTAAAGTAAATCCCATTCATAGATCCTCGAAAGGATAATTAATCGCATCTGGGAAATTATATTTATTGGGAGGGAGGTTGCATTCACGAATTATTTAAAAATAAATTTATAACATGAATCGTGTAAGTTTAGTCAATTTTTTTATCTTTGCAATGAAATCATTGTATCTTGTAAGATCCATTGCCAATTTAAGGGTTATTTTTTTTTTACAAATGTTCAATATACCTTAAAATAATTAGGTGTTAACTGAGGTTATGTTTTATTTGTTACATAGTTTGTAGCCCATATAGTTAGATTATCAATACAACTATATAAAACACCATCAAAGATCGTGCAAGTCCAATGAGCCCATATACGATCAAAAATAAATACAATATAATATCAGTAATACTGTATTGTTTCGAGGTATATTGGTAACTTGTGTAATTGTAACCAATAACTTAACAATGAACTACGTGGTCTTTATAGGAGGCCAGATGTAGTAGGAACGGTTAAGTCTCGTAGATTGCGATGGGCGGGACATGTGGCACGTATGGGGAGTGAAAGACGTGCATGAAAGCTTCTTGTAGGAAAACCAGAGGGAAAACGCCCAGTTGGTAGACCAAGAATGAGGAGGGAGAATAGCATTAACTATGATTTGAGTGAAGTAGATTATACGGGGAATGATTGGGAAGCAATAGCTCAGGATAGGGATGTATGGAGAGCTTATATCCGCGCGGCCATGAGCCTACGGGTTCGATAGTGTCAGTGAGTAAGTAAGTAACTTAACAAAAAATCTGAAGATAAGTTAATCGCTAGAATCAATTTAACTTGTAGAGGAAGTTCGGGTAATGTGGACCCTTCGGTTTGAGTGGACCCCATTAATATTTTCTTTAATTGGTGTTGCCCCGGAACAGAAAATAATTTAACTTCTCTCCCTCATCACCTTTGACGTGTTCAAGGCCAATTTATTTTATTATTTTTTCGAAGAAGGGTTTATTTCTCATATTTATGAAAACTGTCATTTTAAAAGTTTTTCAAGCTAAGCATTAATTCTTAATTTCAGCTATTGAATATTATAAACATTGAAAAAATCTCCTAAATATATTATATTATGTAGATGCTGTCTTAATATACTGACGAGTTTGTTTTGATATTATGTGACATGGCTGCTGCATAACAATTAAACATAACAAAGGAATACGGTTAATGTGGAACCTCCATGAGGCGGTTAAAGTGGACATGGGTCCACTTTACACGAATACGTATATTTTATTAATGAGGATCCTATCTGTAAAAACAATGCACTTAATTAATTTTATTTATCATCCTTGCAATTTTACTAAACCCAAAGACCGTCGCTGTCTGTAGATGAATGACGTGTGAATGTTATAATCAACAATTTTTCAAAACATTAAATAGATACCAACACTTTTTAATTACGATCAGCCATAAATACTTTCAGATTAATTTGTGCCTCTCTGTATAAATTAATAGAGTAAATAAACTTAAAAATAGTCTAAAAGCCAGTATGCACATATGGGTCCACTTTACCCGAATATGGAGGTTAAAGTGGACCTGTCTTGTAATGTAAAAAAGTTTATAATATATAAAGATGTATCCATATTTGAATAAAATAACAATGCCATTTCATAGTTATAACACTAATGATAATCACTGTAATTAAACAAAATTCAAACATCTTAATTAAAAGAAAAAAAAACGAATTCAAAATAAGGGTCCACATTATCCGAAGTCCCTCTACATATACAGTCGTATTTGCCACATTTAACACTAGTCGCAAAGTAATATATTTATTTTTTCTGCAACGAATTTAAATTGACAGGTAGAAAATCAATAAATATATTTATAAAAACAGACAATGGCGGAAACATTTAAATGTTGGTCTTTATGAATGAAGATAAAGACTGAAGGAATTGTTACTAACTATATATTACAACGCCTCAACACCTAAACTTCCGGATATAAAGCAAGATTCTACACGGCCTAGTGTAAGAGGAAGTAAAGCAAACTATGGCCCAGATTGAAATCAAAGGAGGGAGGGGTTATATCAGAATGAATCAATGAACATTTTTGGACCTGGCACATGGAAATGCAACAAATGTGTAAGGAAACAACGTGGGAGAGTACAAGAAGTTAGGGGAATCTTGCTTCGAGGCAGCTGGTGTTTAGTCCCAGCATCCGAGGAGGTCCCCTCAGACAAGGGCGACTTTTACGCACACCTTTTTTTCGGAAGGTACACAGCTGCGACGTCTCAGCGGTTGGATTCTGCACTTCATATTCTTGATTTGGTCCCTATTACCAAAATATTCTGTTACGCTTTAACTGACAAAATTATAACCGTATGTAATTTGATAAGAGACCTAGGATCATAACTGTTGACCATTTCGAAGGTCAAGATTCATCTTCACTTGTTTCAGAAACTGTATTCTATTGAGTGGAATCTTCAACATATCGAATCATCAGGATCCGTACCCTACACTTTATTTAAAGTTGGGAAAAATTACGTTATGGTTTTTTAAATTTGCCGTTGGTCTCTTGTCACGAACATGTCACTCGTTAAAAATCGTACGAATTATATTGCACATATGTAATATATTTGACATGTGAAAAAATTCACTCGCAATCATGTAGATTGGCTTCGAAACTCAAAAAGGCAACATCGCGGAATTAAAACAAAACCAGTTAAATTCGCTTATATTTACAGTCCAATCTTTTCCACGATTATTTGATTTTACAGTTAGGCTTATATTTAATGTTTTTCTAGCTCTTTTGTTGAATTAACTGCTATCAACAAACAATTCAATCCACAAGTGTTCAATTTGACGATTAGAATAATTATTTTAGTAGACATTGTCACTAGCCCCCAGCTGTTCTGCATTGTTCCAACATTGACACCATTACATAAATTAGCATTAATGTTTAAAAAATCATTGCGACTGGTGATTGTATAGTTTCATCGACCTACCTTTAGTCTCTAGATTTTTAAGTTTGCAGGACCCATTTTTACTGTTAGCTATTGTTTTATATTAACATTTCGAAATAATCGCAACTGAATAGTCTTCTCAACCTAATTTTGATCTCGAGGGATTAAAGGTGTGATTTAAGTCCAACACACAAAGATTTCATTGTTAACTTTATGTGGTATCTAATACAAAGTTAAACAACAATGTCTATTTTGTCAGTAAACGCAATATTACCCAAGGTTTTCAAAAAAAATTGTCCGTCGCCGTGGCGTAATTGGTAGAGTTCCTACCTTCCCGGGTTCGATTTCTGGCGGGGTAGAGGATTTTAAATCTCCACCTTGGGTCAGGGTGTCTATGTGAAAATTAAAGAAAGTTAACAAATAGGTAAAACAAACAAATATAAAGGTAAAACAATAAGGAAAACCAGTATAAACAAGAAAAAAAAGAGTCAATAAGGAGATCAGAACTTTTGGTTAGTTTACTAGAATATTTCACATTACTAAATCATTATCAACATTACGTAAAAAATCACAACATATTTGGAGTTGAGGGAAGTGGTAGTATAGTTTCTAGTATAGAATGAAATGTTATAAAATTACTAAACGTAGACTTAGAAATAAACCAGGCAATGGTAAAAAGAATAATGTTGTTCCTTAGAGACCAAAGTAGCGACAATTGAACTATAATGAAAAATACTGACAGAATTCCCCAAAACTGCGCCCCACTGAGTGCAAGTTTCAGAGAGGCAGCCAGCTTAACTTTAGTCCATCTATTGTAAAGATGGCAGGATTTTTTTACTAGCAGATAAATTGTCTTAATAATAACATTTCAGATAATAATTACAACCGAAACGTATAAAAACATTATATACATATTACATAGTACAAGATATATCATCTATATATATTATACTAAAAAGTAATAAAATGTTTTACATTGCTATAGTAAGACCAGCCTCATGGGCTTTAGTGGTCAAAGCTTCTGACTACAGTTCACGCAGTCCCGGATTCTATTCTAGGTCAGACAACAGGATTTTTTTCTTAAAGATAATTATTCACATTATGGCCTCCCATGGCTTGGATTTAGATTAAGTTTAAGGACTCTCCCGGCGCTACATTACCATTAATCACCTATCATATCATCGGGAATACGTAACTCTGGATTTCAGGCGCCTCAACTGAAGAGGTAGGTTACAATTACGCCAATGCCAAGACAGAATACCAGAAATGTCTAAGACAACTCGGAGGAAGTGATAAAAAAACATTGCTACAATACGCAATGAGTTTTTAAAATGAATTATTTTATAAGTAATGCCACGAGTGATTTCCAAATTATCGATAAATTCACGACTTACGAAGTGAGGAGTGAATTTATCTAGATAATTTGGAAATCAAGAGTGGCATTTGTTAGGACTATTTAACGAATAAAATTAAGCTGTTTACACACAAATCATTATTCAAATATAGTTTTTTTTAAAATATTTATATATTTAATGTAAACGGCGATGTTTGAAAACAAATGAGAAACATTTGTCATGCTTCGTTTATTCATCACTGCAACCAGATCATATTATTTATTGCCAAAAGATCGCAATACTGTAAGAATGCACCCTAGTGGAGAAAAAATGAAACACATCAAACTGTTTATAACCAACATCATAAGTTATTAATTAATTTCTGATGTACTATGATGTACATTTTCTGGAACGTAAATTCCTGGAAAATAATACGTTTAAGAAAGTGCAAACAGTGGATTCTTTGTATTATGGAAAAATCAAGTACTACTAATGTTTTTCTATTATATCCCGCAAGCAGTATCTGTTTACATTCGTGCATTATATATACAATCTGGTAGCCGTATTTCTTAGAGAGTAAGTCACTGCAAAATAATGTTCTGATCTATTCAGAATGTTAAAAAGGAGGGGCTTGATTTTAATATAATAAAATTAAATTGATAAAATCGAGGTGAAAAACAATTGGTTGTAAATCAAAATTCATTGAAATGTGATTGGTCATTGACTCCCATTTGGGGCATCTGTGTAAAAATGTAATAATATTGCGAACAATAAGGAATTGTTGACGCCAACGACTATATCGTCTACAAAAATTATCGCAATCACCAAATTTAACGCTAGTGGAATTGCTTTTATGTTAACAATAATTAATTTAATAAAAAGCTATAACTTCAGGGTCTACTAAATATAGGCTAATTCGAACAGACAGTAATTGGGAATATTTTTAAATGCTGTTCATTGGAGACTGTAACCAGGACGATGGACTGCAAATATAGCAAATTTACTAAAAAAGTTTGATTGGTTTAATTATTTCACCAATTTGAGCTATCAGACTAATCGAGATAGCAAATGAGCTTCATTTGGCAAATTTGAGATATGCCATACACTTCCGAGAATCATGTACATACGACATATCTTTGACAAAAAACCAAAAATTTGTGAAACCCTACTCCAATTTTTCACTCGAAAAATGTTGTTTCTCGGACAGGACTGAACCTGCGGCCCTCGATTCTGGATACAACAGTCCTACCATTATATATTATGTTGGTTATTAATTATACCACTAAAATTAACTATAATCTTGTATTGTTTCATATCTTATATAATTCTATATATATATATATAAATCTAACATATGCCTTAAATTAGCCCTATAAACGGTCACGGAGCTGAAAGCACGGAATTGTGGGAAAAAATTGTTGGTCTCGATTCCTAGGCAAAATTTACAGTTAAATATACAACAAGCTATATCAAGCTCATAAATTCCTAAAATATCCTTCTATAACTATCCTCAACTTCGGTGTCCACATCAGGGTCGGACTCGAGAGGCATGACCGATTGGATGAAGCCCCTTATATAGGGGTCTGTGAATGAGACAAAGGGTGCCAGGCTGACCCCGCCTGACGCAAGCAATCCACAACGAGGGCAGATGAGCACAGAAATGAATCGAATGGGATGAGTATGGAGAAATGGTGACAAGTGGAATGTATTTGTAGGCGAATGGGAAAAACGGGAGACAAGAAACCCCCAATTCATAGCTAGTCCATTTTTTTTGTAAAATTCAATTTTAAGAATGGCTAAAATTTAATTTGTGTCCAATAAATGTACAATTTAATATAAAATTTAAATTAATCATTGTTATATAGGCCTATATATCATATATGTATGCAAGATATAGGCTATTCCCTTGGTAACAAAGGTTTCCTTTTCTAGATTGCACAGGTAATGCAATATTTTATCTCCCATGTTTATTTTTTATGTTTTCAATTTTCTCTATTATAATACAACTAATTTGCATATAAACCGACTAATCAAATAATGATTTATAAAAAATAGTAATCTCCTCTTTTTCTTAGTGTTTATCAAAGTAGGCTCACCTTTTGCCTTTGTGTTGATCTGTGCTATCTTAACTGCATTAATTCCAATTATATTTAATCAATCTCTAATCCTCTATTAAGTTGGGTTTGAGTTTGTCAATTATCGTTTAAAACCTATGGGAAATAATAACACTGTCCTATTTAAATCCGTTTCAGGAATGTTTAATTAAAAATTATTGTTTATGAACGCGAATAAATCTCGAATTTAAGATGATATGCGTATACCGTTCCTAGCAAAGAACTGTTATCATTAATGGAATTAACCAGGGCAGCAGGGTGAATATATAGCACAAAATAAAGGGGCTCACTGGGGGTTTCCCTTCTTTGTGAGTTCTAGAAGACCAAGAGTTTCCAGGGACAGGTTCTGGGATGGAGGGTTGCAAGTTCCCTTCTCACCCCATCGCGAAATCTGATGGCACGTGCCCTCAAACTTCAAACGGAATTCACCTTTATGATCATAGAGGATATGGTCTATATTACCCTGGCTTTGCAGAGTTTTCCTTTGTATGTTGTATGAAGAGGAACAAGTCTTTTGTATGTAACAAGTGATCCTTAGAGGCCTGTGGATGGCCGCACACCCTTCGTACAACCAGACATTGACACATCAGCATATGTTATCAAGGGGAAAAGTGGTTCTGTTAGACTGTGACCCTTCATAATCCAATAGGAGACCGTTGAGGGCCTTTCCTTGATCAGTAGCGCCAAATATGAAACACAAAGGCAACTTCATACATTTCTACACAAATTTAAAACGGGGGGCATAAGAAAACTGATCACCTGGCACCTATCTATAAGAAAAAGAATCCAATATAAAATCGACATTGTCATCCGGTTTTATTACTTTACTTTATTGTTGTTGTTATTAATAACTCATTGGCGACTATCGAACCCAGGGTTCTTGGATGCGCCGACATAAAGTCTCCATATATTCCTATCCTGTGATGCTGTCTAACCAACCCCTGTATAATATACTTTCCTCAAATCATATTCATATTATTCTCCCATCTCACCCTTGGTCTATCAACTGGTCGTTTACCCTCTGGTTTTCCTACAAGAAATTATTATTATTATTATTATTATTATTATTATTATTATTTTGGCGCTGAGCTACGGGACTTGCGCTGGTTCGAGTCTCCATGGGGGAAGAAATTTTCTCATGGTATTTCGGCCAGTATGGGACCGGTGCCCACCCAGCATCGTGAGGCATTTGGGTAGCTACAATAAGTAGCGGCTCCAGGTTGAGAAAACCAGCTATAACGGCTGGGGGACTCGACATGCTGACCACATGTCACTCCAACACTGGCTGATGATCATCTACCTCTGTGATTGACACATGTGGATATTAGGCCAGCAGCCGGCTGGTAGGCTAAGGGCCATCTAGGCCTGTCGCGCCAGGAGTTTTTATTATTATTATTATTATTATTATTATTATTATTATTATTAAAACAAGTTCCACTACAGGAACACCGAGCTGCAACCTTTCTAGACAACCGACGAGATATTAGCCCTGCATAACGACCGCCTTTACCCCAGAACATGCGATTGGTACTAACTCCCATTAGAGACTGAGTAGACCGCAGGGCCTATAAGTATTAGGCTTTATATCATTATTATTATTATTATTATGTCATATAGCTTGCTCAGTTATAAATACATAAACATCAAGGAAATGTTCAGCAATGAACATTACGTAATTTCGTATTTTGTAGGCTACACTAACAGGATATGTATACTTTATAATGTTTTGCGCAAAAAACTGATTAAATGACCTGTAAGACATTAGAGTACACTCAGTTTAATTTTGATTCTTATGAACAGATTTACTTACAGCAATTTTTAATTATCAACTATATTATGAAAACACTGATATTTCGCAGAATAATAAGTATTATTCAATATATGTATAAGAATCAAATATAACGCAGCACACTCTAAAGGAACAATTTTTACAAATATTTAAGAAATTTATAAAACATTGAGTATTTTCTCAAATGATAATGATAATTGGGGGCGGATTCCTAAGATGTGTCATTTCTACATCTTTATTTTGAGTTTCGAGTAAGTAATATGTATATATTGCAGTTCTTATGCTGAAAATTTAGTGATTTTTTATTGTGTCTTGGGAGTCATATTTCTCATGTTCCAATTTCTGGGACCATTATAAGTCGTCAGCCAAGTTTAAATAACTAAGATATGTAAGTTGCAAGTTGTATGGTCACTTGTTCAAAGGTCGATTTTATTTTCGGAAATTCCTTGAAAGACCGGACCGTTATAACTCCCGCTTTCACTGTATGATGAATAGTTGAAAAATGTATATGAATGAACAAACCCGTCCCTAAATGATAATTATTAAAACAGTGAAACTGAATATCTGGTGATTCCTAAAATCTCCAACACGGCATTTACAAAAACAACTTCTATAATTATAATTAACGCTAGAGAAAAAAAAAATTGTCCGCCTTTGTGGTCTCGAGGTAAACACGATGCCTCATACACAGCAGACACGGGTTCGATTCCCAGTCTGGACAAGTTTTCCGAGTTTTTTTATCTAAAAAGGTAAAAGTCCAGAAATGTTAAGGCCTGAATGGTCCCGGTACATCATCTGGATCATCCATCATATAATGTTCGTCTTATTTAATGAGTGAATTGTTTGCCTTGTCTTAAATGTTGTTTGTCTCAGAGATGG
This sequence comes from Diploptera punctata, assembly GCA_030220185.1. Classification (NCBI taxonomy): domain Eukaryota; kingdom Metazoa; phylum Arthropoda; class Insecta; order Blattodea; family Blaberidae; genus Diploptera; species Diploptera punctata. The sequence continues at coordinate 2,258,225 of JASPKZ010001980.1, forward strand.
CCCTGGCTTTGAGCTGATCAATCATTCAGAGAGGTCCACCATGTCCTTGTGTTGTCAAACAAGCATTATGTGGAGGAAGCATTTAGGAGGTTCTTGGGGTGGGACGTTAAGATTTTCCATGTTTCTAATATATCGTAAAAATATGTCAACCCTGCGTGATGGCCGCCTTTACCCGCAGAACATAGTCTGGTACTAATTTCCACTGGAGATTGAGACAATCCCACGACCAATGAGCAGCCAGAAGATTTAGGCCAGCTTAAAGTCTCTGATCCCATCGGAACTGGGACCATTTCCTCACTTGATGGACTGGATAATCCTCACTAAAGTCCAGACGCTGGATCTCCGGTTCCGAAGTTTAGGTTATACGAAGTATAAAGGGAGAAACTCGCCCTCTACTGCCAATAAGGAAATGGTTGATGTGGGAGTGCACGTCTGCCACAACCAATCACTGCTCTTGACGCAGCTATAGCGCGCTAGTAAGGTTTGAAATTGCTGAGATGTTGTCAGCTGTATATCTGCTAACCGCATACATAAAGCGATCCCTCCCACAGAATGACCAAATCGGCAACACTTTCGTGAAAACGTCAGGGCCGGAGAATTAATGGCTGGACTGTACCTGCCGTCCTGACGCATCCGCCTCACTACACTCCGTTCTAAGTCAAGCAGAGAGCACAACTGCTACGCACAGCGGGTTGCCATTGTTGGATTCTGGCTTCGATTTCTGAGCACTGCAGTTAAAACGGCAGATTTTTTTGGCACGGCCTTGGTACATCACAACACTTCTCTGGGAGAAATTTCCAGGTAAGTTTTGGCATGCAATTGTTGACAGTTCCCTTGTAAGATTTAGGGATTGCATCTTGCTAATCAAGTGTCCTCTCTGTGGGCATCTTCTAAACGGTGACAATCACATATCTCACAAACCACATATTAATTTATTGTCACATTCATTATTATTAACAACTGAGGATTGGTCTATACAAATCACATAAAATTGAGCACATAAAAGGCAGAAATGGGTTAGAAATGTACACTGAAAAGAATGGAGTTTGTATATTTCCTCTCAGTAACATCCTGCGTTAACCAGAATAACTCAGTTCTGTGTAACAGGAAGGATGTCACATGCTGCGTTAACCCGACTAATTTGGTTTGATATTGCCCAACCGGATGGGTAAAGTCGTAAAAACTAAACTATAAATAAATCTCTAACATATATAAACCTTACCCTGTAAAGTGTTTGTAAAGTGTTTGTTTTTATCTAATATATAGCAATAGTCCACCGCTGTGGTGTCGAGGTAGCGTGCTGCTTTGTCACGCAGCGGGCCCGGGTTCGATCCCCGTCGGGACAGTTTTCTGGGTGAGGTTTTTATCGGGGTTTTTCCTCACCTGTAAGACAAATGTCAGGTAAACTTTAAGGCCCAAACGGTACCCGAAATCATATGGCCATCATCATCCTTATCATTATCATCCTTCACCGGTGTGGAAAGCAATGGGAAGCAACCACACCTACAATTCCCTAGTAAAGCTGCAAAGCATAGCATGAAAATGCAATGATTGCAGTGAACGACCTGCCCTCAGACAGAATTACTGTGGATGGATATAACAATACATGTTGGCCAATTCTCCCTAAATGTTATTTTATTGATTTATTTCTAGCTGTAGCTCATTACACAGAAAATATATGATTATACAATTCGGGCATTACCCTGAATGAGCCAAAGCTCGTGCTTAGGGGAGGATTCCATTATAAACCAATTTTTTATTTAATTATCGTTTATGGACGACATTTCCGTGGCGCAAGTGATTAGACACTCGTCCTCCATCTCTGGGTACCGAGTTTGCGTTAAGTTCACTTCATGTGTGATTCGTGGTGAACGTATCGGAGCAACAAAGTTTTTTTCTCGGAATTTATCCAATTTACCCTGTCAACAACTTCACCATACTCATGTCATCCATTTCGTTTCATTCCATCTACCTATGTGACAGTGCGACAGGCTTGGTCACTCGGCATCCTCATATCACAGACCTTCATCTCTCATACCTCGACCTGGTATTAAGCTGGACACTAGTATAGTCCACAAACGAAGAAAATGAAAGCACAGACGAAGGGGGCACGGGGAATTGCAAGCGATACAATGGCATACTACCTGAGAATAAAGGAACACTCATGACGTATAGAGAGTTTATCTTACTTTTTGAATTATTTATAGACGCTAACTAAGGTCACAATGTTTTCACCTATTATTATAGTGTGTATGTGTGTGAGTGTGTGCATGTGTGTGAGTGTGTGCATGTGTGTGAGTGTGTGCATGTGTGTGAGTGTGTGCATGTGTGTTTGTGTTTTTGTGAATGGATCAAAACTTTCACAGGTTGTTCAGGGGTGTTGACTGAGTGTTTTGACATAAGGAACACATGGCTCCGGTATAACAGAGTAATGTGTTGTGGAAGAGTTAGATAAGCAGAATGCCCTTTGGACAGTAATAAGATGTATTCTGATAGATTACAAAAAATAAAATTTAATCTATTACAATAATTCTTCAGATTATGATTAGTATTACACTATTTGTTAGCCAGTATATTAGGAATCGGATTTGGCTCTAGGAAGCAGTCATGCAGTGTATTTATTTTACGTATTATATACTTGTTTATATTTTCAGTTATACGACGAGCCTCATGGGCTAGTGGTCAGCGTCACTGACTACTGTTCATGAGGTCCCGGGTTCGATTCCCGGTCAGACCATAGAATGTTTATATTAAAGGAAATTATTCCTGTGGTTACCCATGGTCTGGAATTTAGGTTAAGTTTAGGTTAAGAACTCTCCTGGCGCTTCGTTATCATTTACCATCGGGGTAACGTAACTCCGCCTTCCAGATGCCCCAACCTAAGAAATGGATTACAATTCCGCCAATTCTAGGGGAGAAAGCCAGAAATGTTATAAAAGATAACCTGGTGGCATTAGACAATTTTTTTTCAGTTATTCATGAGATAAATACATGAAAAAGATGAAATTAAAATAATGAACAAATCTTTAAATATTCCTTAAATATCGCTCAAATACTGGACAGTACATTAGCTCGAGTAAAGATAATTAAATAAATCATTAACAAATTACGTCATGTCGTCACGTGATAATAACCTTATAGTTTAAAGGAAAAAGGCATCTTGAAACGGATGTGAATAGTTTAGTGTAAGTTCATGGGCGAGCAGACTCGTTCTACTCGAGTGACCATGTTAATGAAACTTTATCTGTGGACAAGGACAATCTCCCGGGAGAATCTAATACACCTGAAAACCATATAAAAGCATGTAGCTGACTTTATAATGAATACATTGACTTATACGATTATGGACAAACAAAAAAAAAATGAACAAAATGGACACAGCATTTTAATTCATTCCACGTTCATCAAAGGTTGCGCCTGCGAGCGTTCGGGTAGACCACCCATTTAACTGCAACATACAACATATTTTTAATAAACATTTTGCACCGTTGAGGTTATTGTTAAATACTTAAAACAATAAATTTGTAAGCTGAATAATTTATACAAATATAATTTCTTGAGGACAACTGACACAACAGGTACAAATTTGTTTTAAATATTTAACATACAGCTTATAACTGTAGGACATACGCACTTGTATTTTATTTAACAAAGCTAACATCTCAAATCATTGGCATTACGATTCAAAGCTAGGTATAAATACCTCGACAAATTTTACTGAAAGTCCTATTATATCAGGCTTCAGATTATTACACATGTAAAAATGTCGAACAATTTTGCTCAGAAGTGTTTAATTTAAGGTTTCAGATACTTTTATATAGGCCTACCACACATATTATCATTATTTAAATCCAAATTAACTGATATCGTAAGTTCGACACAATGAAAACATTAACTGCATAACAACTACATAGAGCATTCCATTAATATCATCTAGGAAGCTACTTACTTTATTTTATATCATTTTAATTTTATTATATTCTATGTTTTTGTTAGTATTAGCTAGTATTAGATCACATCATCATAGTATTTTGTTTAGTCTGTATTTTAATAATATCTTAAAATTTGTAAGATGTATGCAATTTTTGTATAATTCTACTATTCGCTGGTTGAGTGGAAGAGAAGGCCTTGTGGCCGTAACTCTGCCAGCTAAAATAAAGCATTATTATTATTATTATTATATGTGACATGGGACTACAATATTATTTCCTTTCCAAAATGTAGTAATCAACATTTAATTTTTAATTTAAAAACTTCTTGTTCTTCGGCGTCTCCGCGGAGCAACAGGTCAGACACTCACTGTCACTTCAGGGCGCTGCGTTCGCGCCTCAGTTACTTAATATGGGGTTCCCTAGTGGACGAATCTGAGCCAGGGCAGGTTTTTCCCCGGGCATCTCCCATTTTCCTCCGGCAAAAACTTCAATCCACCATAAACAATGGTAATATGCCGGCTGTCATATTAGATAATGAACAAATTCCTTATACCGACGTCCTTAAAAACTTGGGACTTTACTTAGATTCTAATTTAAATTGGCATGTGCAAGTAAAACAAACATCTAAAAGGATCTCCATAATGCATTCCCTAAAGCGACTTAAACATTTTCTCCCTACAGCTCTTAAAAGAATTTTAATCCAAACCTTAGTGATACCGCATTTTGACTACTGTGACGTTCTACTAACTGACATAAGTGACGGATTGTCGGACAAACTGCAGCGTGTCCATAATATGTGTATCAGATTCATATTTAATGTTCGAAAATACGATCACATTTCTCCATTATTCCACGAATTGTCATGGCTACATCTAAAAGAGAGAAGAAAATCGCACTGTCTAATTCCCTTATTTGAGATCCTACATACGTCGATTCCCAATTATTTATCATCCCGTTTCCAATATCTATCCTCAAACCATAACTTAAACACAAGATCACAACATAATCTATTGCTTAATATACCGCAACATAGGACATCACATCACTCCATGTCATATACCATCTTCACTTCTCGCAACTGGAATTATCTACCACAAGAAATAAGGGGCTGCCGGACATTGGCATCTTTTAAAAGAAATCTAAATTTATATTTGCTCTAATCTCGACTTCATTATTACCCAGTGTAAGGTATATATATTAATTGGTGTTTCTCGTATAATTTATCATATTTATATTATTATTATTATTATTATCCTATAAAATGTTGTTTGTACATGAAATTTACTTTGCTACATTTATTGTATAGTCAACTGTTTATAATTAGTATAATGTATATCTATATTTGTCAAATAATTACTTGTATTTGTGCTGGTTGAGTGGAAGAGAAGGCCTTATGGCCTTAACTCTGCCAGAATAAATAAAGTATTATTATTATTATTATTTATTCTCCATGCTCATATCGTTTCATTCGATTCTAACATTGCACTGTGATCGCCTGGTCGGCCTCGTATATCGCAGACTTTCACATCATCTCAATTCACGACCTGGAATTTCGCCGGACTCGAGTAGAGGATTTACTTAAACAATTGTCTTTCTGCTATTTCTACGATGATATATGCCCCTAATCAATTTATTTTCTTTAATAATTTTCATGACAAACAGTACACATGAAAATGAAATACCGGGCTTCCAATATAAACCCGGACCCGGCCTCTCGGGGTTTCACCCGTCAGGCAGCGCTCTCTCCTCGTCCGCATTTCACTCTGCCAGCCGCTCGTCCTCGAACTAGTCAGTTTACTATCGTTCGACAAGATGAGACGTCAGCTGACATTAGAGCAGCACATTTATGTGTGTAAATGTTATTATAAATACGAATCAGCTCGTCGCGTTCGCGAGGAATTTATTCGGAGCTTCCCTGGACAATTACCTCCTTCCAGATCGACAATCCACGATCTTGTGACTATATTTGAAGAGAAATCATATGGGTGGTTTCAACAAGATTCTGCTACTGCTCATACAGCAGAGGTGTCCATGAATAAAAATTAGGGAAGTGTTTGAAGATAGAGTGATTAGTGCTGGCGTATGGCCCCCTCGCTCCCCAGATCTAACAGTGTCTGATTTTTATTTGTGGGGTAGCCTGAAAGACAAAGTGTACAAAACAAATCCGCACACATTGGAAGAACTGAAGAACATAAGAAATGAAATCAGAAACTTGACAGTGCCCGAACTACAGAGTGTCAATCTAAATGTGTTTACTCGGTATAATGGCTGTTTAACTGCGGGAGGACAACATTTCCAGCATTTTCTATAAGGTAAGAACCAGTTCAAGGACGGGTGGCAGGCAGGGTGAATTGCGGGAGGAAGAGACAGCACTGCGTGCCGGGTGAAACTCGTGAGGCCGGTCCGGTTTTATATTGGAAGCCCGTTAGAATCACTGCGCGTTGAAAAGTATGGAAAATAAAGGCCAATCTTCCCTATCTGTAACAATTTAAATTCATATATTTTTACGCACATATACCTATTAAACTGATACAAAAAATACGCCTCATTCACCTCATCACATAGTAACATTTTTGTACCACAGGAATATCTCTCATAATCATCCCATTTCGGACAAGGGCCTCCTGAGACTGCAGGGTGGCTTATGTTACATCCCCGGGTTAATAACATAAAATTAGGCCATTGGTCTAAAATTTATATTCTCAAATACTCGTATGTTTTTCTCCTTCCTTAAAGTAAGATACCATGTTTTGCATCCAAGCATTTTAATTGTAGGAATGACCGCTTTATATAGTTTATGTTTAACGTTCTTTTGAGAGAAGTTGGGATGATAAAAGATTCACAGTAATGTTAATTCTAGCATGCGTTTCCAGAGTTCAGCCTATTTCATTTCTTTCTGCACCTCATTCCTATTCGTAACTATTGTTCGTAGTTATTTGAATTCGATCGAAAGGGTGCCAGTATCTTTCAACGTAAAAGTTTGACCGTTTAAAGGCGGATATAGGTTCTGCTAGGCTAAAATTTCTCCACATATCATTATCATCATCAGGCCTATAGCTTTATTTTATAGTCATTCAACCAGGTTAGATTACATTTACAATAAATTATCTTATAACAATAAAAAATAATGGTTACACAGGTATGCCTACAATATAATTCATATTTAAATGTGAAATGAAATTTAACGACTAAGAGTTAATGTAGATAATGGAATAATTTAAATGAAAATGAAACTGATTAATAACATCGGACAAATTTAACATTTTGAAGGAAAAAAAGGTATGTGTGGCAGCCCCTGGTATTTCGAGGTAGGCAATTCCAGGATAAGGTATTGGCTACTTTCAAAGAAATAGTCTATAATAGAAAGAGGTATTTTTATCTTGAGACCCAGTGACAGTACATTTTACGATAAATAAATGGGTTTGCTGTGTAACAGTAATACTATATAGGGGCAGAAGGAATTCTCGTTAGTCCATTCATGCCGGCCACTATAATTAGATGACGATGCATTTGGCTACCTTAAGAGAGCCATAGTTTTCCCGCTATAAAAATTATCTAATATGTAATCTATTAATATTCCCTCATGTTTCAATCTAGTAAATACCGTGATTGTTAATAGGTTATCGTCGAGGATCAGAATAGCGATAAATATTATCGCAGTATGTACTAAAAACATTAAATTTCACATTTAAGTCAAAAAATGTTTGTGCAACTGCCCTTCATCAGTTTAAGCCTAAAATATTGAATAGGATAAAAAGACTAAAAGCGGGGACAACTCCCATAGACAAGACAGAGTAATTCGTTAGTCCTGATTGAATAGTGGTTACTACACTCGCATCTAGTTCCGAGATTCTCGAGTTCAAATCCGACCGGGGCCGATAGATTTTTAAGGACATAGAAATTCTGAGAATTATTTCGATTGTAAGTTAATCCGCATGTCCGGTCGTAGATTTAGGGCATGTAAAAGAACCTCAAGCCTAAAATAAGAGGCCTCTGTTCAAAAATTTATCTGCCCTTTCACACCCAGATTTGATTTGCGATGCTAATGATCTGAATAGTTACATAGCGTCGTTTAGTAAAATACTAAATCCTAAAATAATCAATTTTAAAGGCTTGTATGATACAGATTTTGTACTCTTTCCTATCTTCGTGTTTAAAGTCGAAATTAGGAAGTTATGAGCGAACTTTAAAATTACTACTAAACTACCGAATTTACATTGTTGAGAGTTATCATGATACAGTGCTTGCATAAAATGATACAGTACTTGCGTGTTAACAGAAATATCAGCTATTTATCTGACAAATATTCTCCGTTATTTAAATCACAGATATTGAAATGTTAACAAAACAGAATTCATATTATACTCAATTTAACTCGCTATCAAATACCGGATACATTTAGTTCATGCAAAAAGTTATATTTTATAAGTGGCTCTAAAAATCTAACTTCTAAATTTTAGAAGTACAGCGACTCTTGTCCCAACTTCCCTAAAAAAATGTTAAAACTGAAAAATATATCATCATCCGGTATCATGGTAGCTGCCGCCGTCTTCCAGAAACCAAACGCCATTCCTCTCTATCCATCCATTGATCTTCCTCCATTCCTCTGATATTCATAGCTGCTTGTGCCCCTTCTATCCAAGTTTTCTTCGGTCTTCCTCTCTTCCTACTTTCCATTGGGATCCATTCCATAACAATTTTTGGCAATCTTTGCTCTGGCATTCGTTTGACATGACCATACCACTGCAATCTTTTCTTTTCTATGATGGCTGGCTCCTCTTCAGTTATCCTCCCAATTAAATTATATGGGTGCGAAACGTGGACACTTATTTTAAGGATGAGAAATGAAGAACAGACTTCTCAGGAAAATATTTGTACAAAAAAAAAAGAGATAACAGACGAATGGAGAAGACTATATAAGTGAGCTACAAGATCTTTAATGGAAAAAAAAAAAAAAAAAAAAAAAAAGATATAAGAACGGTTGGGTCTCGTAAACTGTAATGAGTAGGACATGTGACACGAATGGGGAATGAAAGAGAGGCATGGAAGCTTCTTGTAGGAAAACCAGAAAGCAAACGTTCAATCGGTAGACCACGAATGAGGTGGGAGACTAGCATATACCATGATTTGCGGGAAGTAGATTATGCAGGGGATGATAGGAAAATATTAGTTCAGGATAGGGATGTATTGAGAGGTTACATCCGTGCGGCCATGAACCTACGGGTTCGATAGTGCCAATAAGTTAATTATATTTTGAATAGGTATTATTTTATCAAATTATGGTTTTTCATATCTAAGGTTACCAATGTCCTAATTCAAAGATGGAGAGCCTACAATTTTTGCTTGAAGGTTTTTAAGCGTTAAATATACGTCAGATTGCACGACTTTATTCCATTCTGAAGAAATGTATACACAGGAATGTTACCGTACGTCCTGAAAAACTGCACACGCTTCAGCACTGTTTGAACCCACGAATTTCACATCAAGAGACAACCGTGGAGACCACTAAACCTCCGAGATTCAGGAAGTGCTGATAATTAGAAACTAGCTTCTTTATTTATATTAAATACAAATAACAAACATATCCAGTATTAAAACCAGCAAATAAAATGAAAAATTTTCCTTGAATATAAAACGTTTTCCTTTGGATACACTATAGAGCAGATAATATAAATTCCTCCTTATCAGTAAACGTGCAAATGGGAGAACTCCAATTTATGTTCTCTTCACACCAAGGCTTTTATCCGCACAAACGTGAACGGTCTTTTAAAAATGCATTAAATATTTATCCGCACAAACGTGAATGGTCTTTTGAAAATGCATTCAGTATTTATTTTCCATAACTGATCATTGTGTATACGATAAAATTAATAATTAATTATTATCACGTTATTATTATACTCCACCCCTTTTATTCCGGATAAACTGTGTACATTTAAACGTCTCTACCGAAACTTTATATTCCTACATTAGCATGTCTTCAATTCTCCAATATTTTCTATATCCTCGATACCATCTACATATCCTTCAATTGTTTCCTTTTTAATTTTTCTTCAGTAGATCTGCTTTAATCACTCCCTGATCCTCTCATTTCATATTATATCTCTTTTCTCTCTCTATTATCCTATTTTATTAATATCAGTTGTGTTCCTTATCTTTTGACTTCTCACAGAACCGTTTTCTCCTCTGCTTATTAATGGTGGTTCAGTTACTGTTTTATAAACTTGTATTTTAGCTTTCTGAAAATGTATTTCTTTGTAAATATGATTTAATTAAGTTGATAGCAAAAACATCAGCTAATACAGTGCGTCCCACATGAGACTGGGCCTGGCAGACAACATGCACGCTCCCGCGTATGTATATTCGGGTATTGTATTATCTACCCTCATCAGCAAAACTTGAGTTAAAAGAAACTAGAGACATTAGTACGCGAACTAAAGTGTTTATGACTTCGATATGCAATATACTACGCGCGGCTATGCAGTGAGTATATCATAAATACAACAGCGCACTGTCTGTCATGCCCAGTCTTATGTGGGACGCAGGGTAGTAATAAACTGAAAATATATACAACGATTTTATGCTTCCAGTTATATTACATGGATGAAAAACATAGGCTCTTAATTTAAGGGAGGAGAAAATATTTGAAAACGAAGTACTTAGGAAAGAAATTAGACCAAACGAAGTTGAACAGACAAGACTCCATAACATAATGAGCTACCGTATATGATCTTTATGGGAAGGCAGATACAAGTAAGAAGAAGTATCATAGATTTCGATAAACAGGACATGTGATACGATTGGGAAATGAAAAAGGGCACCGAAACTCCTAGTAGAGAAATAAGAGGGAAAACAAGAATAAGGTGGGAGACTAACATCTACTACTCGACAACGTTAACTTCCAATGCGGAAAAACTGCGAACTAAAAGAATGTGGTAAGGGTTAATAGGAGTTGGAGGTAGTAGACCCTTGTCTCAGGTTGAAGTGACAGTGTTTATTATCCGTCAGTCGTGTATAGTCAGTCAGTTGTTGTGACATGTTAAGTGCGAAATTTATACCCTATATTCACAGTATATAAACATTTAAGTCTGACAGACAGTAGTTGGAAGTCAGTCTGACAGACAGTAGTTGGAAGTCAGTGCTGATTTAATTTCTCTGTACGTCACATTGTCCAGAAACCTGTAGGCATACAAACTCCGAAGATGTTTCAATAACTTCATCCCCTATTTCAAGTAGGTCTACCACTATATTTTGCCACTGATTTATACCATTTGCCCAGTCATTCGCTTGTACCAACGATGGAAGGAGACACTTTCCCCATCTTCCCCTCACCGGCTAAAAAGTTAACGTGGTCGAGTAATACCATGATTTGAGGGACGTAAACTACGGGTTCGATAGTGACAGTGAGACTGTTAAACTATTAATTGCAATATTTAAGCTACATTTGAACACCATTGATGGTTATAAGTCCACCGCTGTGGTCTCGAGGTAGCGTGCTGCCTTGTCACGCAGCGGACCCGGGTTCGATTCCCGGTCGGGGCACTTTTTCTGGGTGTGGTTTTTTATCGGGGTTTTTCCTCACCTGTACGACAAATGTCAGGAAAACTTTAAGGCCCAAACGGTCTCCGAAATCATATGGCCATAATCATGATCCTTATCATTATCATCATTATCCTTCACCGGTGTGGAAAACAACGGGAAGCTACCACACCTACAATTCCCTAGTAAAGCTGCAAGCATAGCACGAAAATGCTATAATTGCGGTGAAGGACCTGCCATCGGGCAGAATTACTAGGATGGATGGCTGGCTGGTTATAAGAACAGATAATCTGAGGAGTAGTTGGTTAGTAAGGGTGAAGAAAGCACAGTACCCTATAAACACTAAAAAAAATGTATAGTATAAACACTTAAAAAATTACATTTTCTATAGTTTATAAACGTGCTAAGTTGAATCTTACAATTTATTTTTTTGTCAATTTTCTCTTCAAAATAACACTTTTGCGTTTATAAATAACCTAAGACCTTTCTGGAATTTAAGATAATTCCTTTCTTACTGCATAGTTTTATCTTCTATTAATGTATGTGCCCATTTAAGCAAACTGAACCACATTATTCTTCAATTTAGATTGAAAGATCTGATGTATTGTAGCTCTTTGTCCAATATAGAATAGGCTTACATTCTAAGAAATATTTACTGTTATTTCAAAAGTACACTTGTTGATAAGTAGGCCTTTTACTTTATAATACAACACAACAGAACGAAGGTTCAGCGCCGTGACATTTGACTGTTAAGTGTCAGTTTGGCACTAAGTAAAATTAAAAATAATAAATGTATAGCTAATTAGTGGCCTAGGAGAGAGGATCTTTTTTACTATAATACTAAGCACGCTTATTTTAGTGAATTTCGAAAGCAATGTGGATAATCAGATTATTTTCTGAATTATAAAATACATATATATATTCTACCAGTTATATTATATGGATGCGAAACATGGACTCTTACTTTAAGGGAGGAAAGGAGAATACGAGTATTTGAGAATAAAGTTCTTAGGAAAATTTTTGGACCAAAAAAAGATGAACAGACAGGTGAATGGAGAAGACTAAATAACAGTGAATTACATGGTCTTTATAGGAAGCCAGATATAATGAGAACAGTTAAGTCTCGTAGACTGCGATGGACAGGACATGTGACACGAATGGGGAATGAAAGACGTGCATGGAAGCTTTTTGTATGAAAACCAGAGGGAAAACGCCCAGTTGGTAGACCAAGAATGAGGTGGGAGAATAACATTAACTATGATTTGAGGGAAGTCGATTATACAGGGAATGATTTGGAAAACATTAGCTCAGGATAAGGATATATGGAAAGCTTATGTCCACGCGGTCATGAACCTACGGGTTCGATAGTGCCAGTGAGTTATATATATATATATATATATATATATATATATATATATATATCCATCCATAGTAATTCTGCCCGAGGGCAGGTCTTTCACTGCAATCATAGCATTTTCATGCTATGCTTGCCGCTTTACTAGGGAATTGTAGGTGTGGTAGCTTCCCGTCGCTGTCCACACAAGTGAAGGATGATGATGATGGCCATATGATTTCGGGACCGTTTGCGCCTTAAAGTTTTCCTGACATGTGTCTTACAGGTGAGGAAAAACTCCGATAAAAACCTCACCCAGAAAAACTGCCCCCCGACCGGGGATCGAACCCGGGCCCGCTGCGTGACAAGGCAGCACGCTACCTCGAGACCACAGCGGTGGAATATATATATATATATATATATATCAAAATTTAATTATAACATAAAAATAAATCATTAAAATGCTTTCTTGTTGTAGAAGCCATAAGATCAGACTGCGAGCGCGTCCTGCTGCCTCTCAGTACAGAGAAAATTGTATATAAAGAAAGGAAAATTGATATCAGCACTGGGATGCCTGGACAGGGAAGTCAGTATCGCTCTAAAAATAAAGTTAAAAGTCCCGAGTTCAAATACAGGGTCAGGCGTTAATTTTTCTTTTCTAAGTCATCTATATCTGCCAATGATTTTAATGTTAGATGCAACACATTATACATCAACCAACCAACCATATATATATATATATATATATAATTCCGGTGTCCGCCCAGTATCGTGAGTAGCTGTAATAAGTAGCGGGGCACCAGCTGAGAAAACCTGCTATAATGCCTGGGGGACCCGACATCCTGACTCCATGTCGCCCCTATACTGTTTGAATGATCGTCCACCTCTTTTATTAACGCATGTGTGGTCGACATGTGTGTTTTAACATACCAGCGGTCACAATTTTTTTGTTTTTCGGAACTAAACTAGGCACAGAAATCAATTAGGAAAGGTAAGGTCGAGTTCGATAACCAAGAACAAAACTCTGTAAATGTCGTTGAAATAAAACGAGAAAGGTATTCTCAAAAAATCAGCGAAATCGCACCATTGGAAGTGGGGTTTTACCTTAAAACCGGAATTTAAAAATAACTCTAGCAGTCACCATTTCGTTTTTCTCGTAATGAAAGTGGGTACATATTTAATTAACACAAGAAACTATTCTTCTTCTTCTTCTTCACTTCACGGGCTAGGCAAAAATTGCCTGTTTCGCCTCACAATTGTTCTGTCCATCTTTTCACTGGCCTTCCTACATACCTTGAACCTCTTGGCTTGTAGTTGAATGCTGCTCTTGGTAATCTTGTTACATTCTTTCTTTCCACATGTGTAAACCATTTCTCTCCATATTATTTGATTTTCTCATTCAATATATATATTTAACTCTGTTCTTGTATCTTCATTCTTTATCCGATCCAATCTTGTGCAGCCTTTTGTTTTTCTAAGGAAGTTCATTTTTGCGCTTTGTATTCTACTTTGTAATTTTTTGGTCATTGCCCGAGTTTCGCTCCCATAAAGTAATGCAGGAACTGCCAGTATCTCTTCTTGTTCTATTCTTCAATGCTTTATGTATAGTTCCGTATAATTTGAGATTTCGAGTTTCATATTTATGTCTCCTTCAGTTTTTGTGTTTACAGTAAAATTACAACCCAGATATTTAAAATTTGTTACTTGTTCCAGAGGTTTTATGTCTATTACGATTTTTGATCTTATATGTTCGATTCCCCAAAATGTCATTATTTTTCTTTTGATATTTTGAAATTATATTCTTGGCATAACTGATTTAATTGATGTAAAGAGTTCTGCAAATTATTTTCATTCTCTTGAATAATAACCAAATCATCGGCATATATTAATATTTTAAAACGGTCCATTTGTATACCTATATTAACAACACTTATCCAATTTTGGATGATGTCATTAACATATAGGCCTATAGATTCCGTAAATCAATAAAATCGACTTGCTGAGAAATTCCCTAGAGAAACTGTTCATAAGAGGGGAGGTAGATTAAAAAGAATAACATTTAACAGAGATTTTGATGTATTGGTCTGTTTTATTACTATTAGGACTTTCTACAACGCTGTAGTTTTCTTCTATCAAAGAAGTGTACACAATATTAATTTTATCTTTCTCCACATTCCCTATACTGTATCTTATAGCTATATCAGTTCCTTACTCCGTCCCACTCTCTCAATCCAGTTTCCATTTGGTATATATTGTCCATAATTTAAAAATATACATAGCATGAGTCAGGTAAACTATTTGTATCTAGCGGCCGTCTCACTGCATGGGGGTCATTCGTCGATAATATTTAGCTCTTTTGCAAGAAATAATAAATACAGTATTTCACATACGATCCTTAAGAGAGAAGTAGGAAATCTTTCTTATTTAGATTCTACGTATATTTGAATAGCCTTATCGCTGAAACGTGTGAAATCTCATTTCCTGAACTACAACTCGATTGCATTTTGTAGTATTCCATTCATTTAACATGCTTTTGACACCATAAGATTATTAATATACGGATTAAAAAAGCTGAATGGGGTACGCCGATAAAGTTTGTTCAAAGGTCCCGTATTTCAGGCTTGAGATGTTTTGTATGAAATCCAAGCATTTACCTCTGATCGAATGAAGTCATACTAAATTATTTTACTATAAAAAAAATCCCCAGAGTCTGGCCGGGTTTGAATCCATGAACTCCGGAATCCAAAGGTGAATATCATAGACATTAATCGCGGATCGGGATGGAAAAATTACAAATTGGATATAGGCCCTATAACAATTAAATGTTCATACAGTATATATAGATGTTCTTAATTTCTAATTAATTCATGGATCATTGGTTACGCCCGTAGGATATTCTACCTATTTTGGGCTATATGCCTACTGATTTTTTAAGCTTATAAATAAACTATTAGAGTAACGATAATGTGCACTGTAGATGCAAATCTTATCTTGTGAAGAAAAAAAATCCAATTTTACAGGAAGCAGGAAAAAAGATTCATGGTTAAGATAACGAGATAAAAGTAAACATAGTAAACATGTTAATGTTTACATTAAGACACTGTGAAACCTAAGGAATATAACTTATTAAAAATTGATTTTTATAGCTTATTCTGATACCCAAGATTATCGATTGAAGTTTGCATTTCTTACTTTTTTTGTACGTCACAATGGATTTAAAACATTTTGAACCAATTTTGTAGCAATAGGCCCACATTTTAAATACATACGCCTTAACGCTCTAGCGGCCGCATTTTTTTGGAACTTGACACGTAGCAATCAATTACGAAAAGATAGATCGAATTTTTTAACCAGCGAAAATTAAAACATCGGTCTAGCGACAGCAATTTTCGATTTTTTACAACGAAACTCGTTATAGTCCATTGAAATAAAACGACAAAGGTAATATTCTAAAAATCAATGAAATCCGATCTTTACAGTTGGGTTTCCTGAAAGCCGAAATGTAAAGATGCCTTAATATTATTCTTATTACATTTGGTTTTAGATAAAGATCATCAACATATGTAATATGTAATATGTTCTTGATATCCCAGATATGTCGCAGAATATATAATTTATTTAATTAGAATAAATTGGTAATACAGTAAAACTTGTTTAATCCGAAAGTGAGTAATGCAGAAATCTGCCCAATGTGAACAAATTTATTGGTCCCAGCGAAATAATAGTAATTTTACCTGTATTTATTTTGCATAAAACGGAATCTGTCCAACGTGGAAACAGAAGGATATTCATACACAATTCATGAACAAAAGTTTTTATAAAGCAGAAAGACAGACTGAGAAATAAATTAGTTTCCCCTTCAATGAATTCCCGTTATGCAAAAAAAAAAATTTAAAAAAACAATAAGGAATGATTCCTGCCACCGGGTGAAGTAGAGATTCCACCTGTACCTGAAATTTTATTTCGGCCTCACTGCACACCCGTTATTACAGATACCTGTCTCACAAATAACCGATGCAGTGTAAAATCTTAAATTAGTTTAAGTTCTGAGACCGATCTTTCACAGGTAGCGTTCTGAATTTACGGAACAAAGATGGCTAAAACATATGTATCATTGTCATTAAACATAAAAGTGAAAGTGATTGAAGATAAATCTCCAAATTTCCGGACCGATGCTCCAAAGTCAAGCTCTAGCTATTGCTAAATCCCTAAGGAATAATGATTTCAAGGCATCTTCAGGATGGCTGGACAGTTTTAAAAGACGACATAATGTAGAAATGGAATAACATTTGCGGGGAATCAAATGATGTGGACGAAAGTGTAGTAAGCGAGCGGAAACCGAAACTACATACTTTAATTTTAGGAAACGCGTAAGCGACATTTTTAATGCTGACGAAACGGGACTGTTAAAAAAAATTGGTCCCATGCGATTCCGCTTTGAACAAGTTTTTTTACTGTACTTTTGCTCTAATGGGTATTTTACCTTTAATTTGTTTTCTCTCAAATCTCTAATAAAAAAATCTGAATCATAGCTTATAGCAAGCATGGTATTGTATACAAAAGAGGTGATAGAAATAAAAGAATCAGCATACTAAATGCAAGTTTACTGGTACACTAACAATAGACGAAGTTATAGCTGTTTCATTGCCATTGGAAGAACTGAGAGGATTTCCCAAAGAAATACCTGTTCCGATAACATTTTTATTGACAGGTTATAGAGAGAAAACGGAAATTCAATTTACAGACCTTTGTGATGTTATAGATATAAAAAAAGCCTTTAACTGAGATTTATTATTATATACAAGTTTCCTCATTAGATGATTGCCTCAAGGACAAAGTGATACAGACAATTAATTTTTGAAATTGATGAAATACATTTTGTAGATACAATAAAAAATTTCAAATTGTAATTGAAGTGACATACAAGTAGAAATTTTGTAAATATGGTTTCTTAAAATTGAAATTGATCCTCTAATGGCAGCGATGGAAATAATTTTAGAAATATATACCCTGTCCAAATCTAAGGAATTTCAAAATTTAGCTGAGAATTAAGAACTATGGGAAATAATAAAAGTACAGATTCGTAACAGTAAACACTTGAACAAAGACCCTACATTGTGTCTAATGCGTTGAAGGAACTAGTGGTTTTGAAATTATTTAACGATAAAGGCTCTAGGAATTTGACTTTGTTGCAAATAAGTTGTAATTTTGGAAAAATGTACATAATAATATGGAGTGATTTGCTTGCGAATTTTAGCTCGCGTATTATGCATGAGTTTGCAAAGTATGTGCAGCAATATCATGAAAAGGGCTTATACTTCCAAGGTGCAACAATGCGAATCCCTACGAAACTAGCGAAACAAGACTTAGGACTAATTCCTGAACCACGAGAAAGGTACGTTTCTGCGAGGGCTAACTCTCTGCAGCTTCGAACCGAGAATGCACGACTATTGTGTGCGGAACCGTTGATTCTTTGTACAGACTAGTACAAATAACATTATCCACGTACTACTAGCCTCACAAATATCACATACGATACCAATATAAAGCGAGTATACTGTATACAAGACTAGTTGCGAGGCACAACGTTTTGTAAGGCGGACAGGTAAAACTGGTTTTAAAAATGGATTCAACAACCTTAACGAACAGACTCAGGTACTTGATTTCTATTCTTCATTATGGTTCTTTCGTTGGCGGACTTAACTACAATTAGGTCACAATTTTATTATTTATCGTTACAATATGAATCGACTATTATGCTCAACTTGCTTTTATAAATCATTTCATAACAGTACTGAAAAAGCATACAAATCTTTACGCTTCCTGAAATCAAATCTACATTAGGAATAAATTTCTATTTATTGCCTACAATATTAATTGCTTCCTCTTTATATAATTAACTCTTACCAACATATGGATTTGTACGTTAATAATAATAATAATAATAATAATAATAAATATTTGTTATTATTATTATTATTATTATTATATTAGATCCCACAATCCGTTTTGAGACTCATAGTGGTCAACCTGAGGAAGTTGACTCTGAAAAGAAAGCCATATAATGAGCCAACAATTGACTATTACAAATATAAATACCAATTAGATAGTATAACTCACAGGATTGATGATCGGGGCAAGAGGTACTATACGAGGTTCTCAATTAAATTTTGGAATTCCTTAGATTTGGATAGGGTGTATATCTCTAAAATTGCCATCGCTGCCATTAGAGGATCAATGCCAATTTTAAGAAACCATATTTACGAAATGTATTTCATCAATTATGAAAATTAATTGTCTGTATCACTTTGTCCTTGAGGCAATCCTCTAATGAGAAAAGTTGTACATTATAAAAAATACGTAATAATAATGCCCCCGACTTAACCGAACTGTTTAAGGTAATGTACCTTGGTGCAGAGGTAAGGAAATTTGCGGTGGTTCGAGTCCTCGTGGAGAAAAAAAAATATTCTCATGGAATTTCGGTAATATGGGAAAGATTCCCACCCAGCATCTTGAGAAAATGGATAGCTATAATAAGTAGCTGTTCCAGGTTAAAAAAAAAACAGCTATAACAGCTGGCAGACCCAACATGCTGACCATACATCATCCCTATATGGGATGGATAGATAATCGTCCACTTCTACCATTAAAACATATGGATCTGATGCCAGCAGCCGGATGTAAAGTCAAGAGCTTCTAGGCCTGTCGAGTCATGAAGTTTTTAATAATAATAATAATATATGACTAACTATGGTATATTCAACATAATATTTATTTAATTCATAGTATAATGGTTAACACGTATCACTAGCAATACAATTAACTCGGGTTAGATTCTCGATCATATAGGCCAAATATATTAAGTAATATTTAAACCTATAGTCTGGAACAGGTGAATTCAACCTCATTAGGATAACTGAGCAGAAACTGGAATTGATAAATAGCCTTTGGGTTAAGAAAATTGAAATTGAAACTACGTTTGGAGAACTGCATCATTCTAAATCACTTGACCTCCCGGTAGCCATCTAAATAGCCAGTGACAATAAATGCGTTATTCGGCCGTGGCTCATACGAGCTATTATGCTACAGATTTTTATATAAATGAAAAGCATTCAGTCATTTGTTATCAAATGACATGATGTAGCCAAAGCTAGGTTGGTAATGTTCCAGTGCATGAACTCTACTAAAATAATCCAAATCTGATTTCTTTACTTCCTATTTTGGAAATCTTGCTTTTATTAGGTTTACAAACAAAATGAATATTATTCATTACAGCATTCTTGTGTGCGCATTATTAAAGGATATATAGTTAAAATTGTATATTATTCGGTGGTGAGTAGTAGGTCCAATATACACCTATTCCGCTTATAAGTATAATACAATAAATAGTTATAATTTCAAAACTATTCATCCAAAATGGCCAGAAGATTGGGAAATTTTAATTGAATTCTGCTGTTAAATTTTAGAAGCGTAGGCTTGTATTTTTTTAAACACTCAAGAGAACAGTCAATCCTTCCGAATTCGTTGAAAATGTGAAGAAAAAAACTTTTGCAAGGTATCTTAAAACATTTGGACCAAAGAGAGACGAAAACAGATTAGATGAACGGAGACGACTACGTAAACAATAAGCTACATGATCAGATTATCACAAATGTTTAATGTGCGATACTTGACTCATAAGTCACGCATAAAGACGATTATCTCCTAAAAGAGAATCGCCGTAGTTTATATGTACTGGCCAGATCATCAGACTTAACATTAGCTGATTTTTTTTTTCTGTGGTGGTTAGTTATGGACGAGGTCTATACGACACGATTATATAATTTGACAGACTTTACAAAAAAAATATGTATACTACTGCAACAATATTTAACACACTAATGCTTTGCAACACATGAGTCAACGTTGAATACCGGTCGGACATTTCCCATGCCACTAACGGAAGTCATGATGAGGTTTATGAAATATATATTTTTTTTAAATCTCGCTTTTCACTCTTTGCAGCAATAGGTTTCATCTATAGATTCGTATCAGTTCAGAAGTCACAGGTATTTTTGTACACTCAGATGAAAAACACGGTGTTTTAAGTCATAACAGAGGGGCATGGAAAGCAGTCACAAGATGGACAAGGAGTGAGGTGAGAGAATAACTAACCATGATTTGATAGAGATGAATTATACAAGGGTTCATTAGAATATTAATTCGTGATTGGGATGCATGGAGATCTTATGTTCGAGCTGCCAATAATCACCGGGTTCTATAATGTCAGTGAATTATTTAATACAGTTTCATTATTGTGTAAGGTTGGTACTCTTGATTTAAATTATAATTACTTTCTAAGGCCAAAGTTGAGCTTCAATATCGACCTACATTTTACAGAACTCATAGTTATAAATTTGGAGTTAAATTCAATCGGCTTATTTTTTTTTCAGAATTTATTTTTAATAAAATGCTATGGTTATCATCATCATCTTCAAGGTATGGGCCTGTTGGAACGTTCCGCTATGATTATTATGAATATAAAAAATACATTCAGATCAAATTTAATAAAAAATCAGTAATTAGTTAAAATATCATGGAACATATGGACATAGTGGCGAATGCATTTTGAATAGTAATATTCGATATAATTATTACAAAATGTAAGAAAATAAAAATCATTAATGCCAAAATATCAAGATGGATAATTGTCTTAAAATACGGATAATTCTTAAAAACGGGTCAATACTAACTTCTTATAATTTTCTGTTACAATAATAAAATGATTCTATTTCGACAGGTTTTAAATCACATTTCCCAAACACTTGCATTGCAAATTGCAGTTCAACAGATGTCAGTAACGCCTAAATTTAATTTAAATGTAATTTTAAAAGCTACAATTTGAAATACCTGTATTTGGTATAAATGTAATCTTTAATTCATCAGCCAACCATAAATATGTAAATGATTCCTACACTTGCTCTCCAACATTTGTCAATACAATAGAAACTTGCATTATTTATTCACGTCTCTATTGATATAAACATAATTTCAGGTTTGGTTAGATTTAATTCAGGAACAGGGGAAAAGGTGCAAACTGACAATACCTGCTTATTAAATGAATGACAGGTGAGGTAAGTTTTAAACCTGTCACTCCCTGCCCATTTTACACTTTTTTCAAAATAATTTGAATCCAAGAACATTTTTCCCATACAACGAAAGTTAACCACTACTGGAAAAAAATTCTAAGAATGAACAAATCAATTTATCACACATTCTGCAAATGAAACATAAGGCATAACTGTTGCCAGAAAAATATCCAAAATACTGGAATATTTAGTAGAAATGTTGGCATAAACCTAGATTTCTCTACTCTCACTGTAAATCAAAATTATCAGAGATACTAAGATCATATGAAGTAAATATGCTTAACTTATACAGAGTGTAATCAATTTGATCAAGTCCACTAAGTCTTTGGTCGCGTCGCTGCCTCGTACACAAAGGGTTGTTTAGTTATTATGTGGGTACAAACCAAATCCTAATTAAGGTCCGAAGCCATCTCATGTCATTTTGAGAGTATCAAACTAAATAAATTTAACATTTTATTACTCAGCTATACTTTGCCTGCGACCCTGCTTTTCCTATCTCAAATTGAGACATAAAATGTATCTGGACAAAAGTAAGTCATTATAACTAACTCACTGGCACTATCGAACCTGTAGGTTCATGGCAGCGCGGACTACGCTCTCCATACATCTCTA
Source organism: Diploptera punctata (assembly GCA_030220185.1). Classification (NCBI taxonomy): domain Eukaryota; kingdom Metazoa; phylum Arthropoda; class Insecta; order Blattodea; family Blaberidae; genus Diploptera; species Diploptera punctata. The sequence continues at coordinate 2,280,769 of JASPKZ010001980.1, forward strand.
TCCTGAGCTAATGTTTTTCCAATCATCCCCCTGTATAATCTAATTCCCTTAAATCATAGTTAATGTTATTCTCCCATCTCATTATTGGTGAACCAATTGGGCGTTTTCCCTCTAGTTTTCCTACAAGAAGCTTCCAGGCACGTCTTTCATTTCCCATTCGTGTCACATGTCCTGCCCATCGCAGCCTACGAGACTTAACTGTTATTATATATGGCTTCTTATAAAGACCACGTAGTTCAGTTATGTAGTCTTCTCCATTCGCCTGTCTGTTCATCTCTCTTTCGTCCAAAATGTTTTCTAAGAACTTTGTTCCACAGCTACTTAAAAATCTGTGGTTTATGAATTAACGTTTCAATATTAAACTCAAATAGTCCACCGCTGTGGTCTCGAGTTAGCGTGCTGCCTTGTCAGGCAGCGGGCCCGGGTTCGATCCCCGGTCGGGACAAGTTTCCTGGGTGAGATTTTTTCGGTAATTTTCCTAACTTGTAAGACAAATGTCAGGAAACTATAAGGCCCAAACGGTCCCCGAACAGTCGCCATAGATTAAGCTTAGGTTTAAGGACTCTCCTGTCGCACCATTATCACCCATCATACCATCGTGGCAAGGTAACCCCGCCTTCCAGGCGCCCCAACCTCAAAAAGTGGGTTGCAAGTACGTCAATGTCAGGAAATAATGCCAGAAATGACTAAAATGCCAAACTGGGGATTGAATAAAAAATATTAGTCTCAAATACCTCTGATACTAAAATTTAAAATATATATATATATATATATATATTCACCGTTGTGGTCTCGAGGTAGCTGCCTTGTCACGCAGCGAGCAGGGGTTCCATTCCTAGTCAGGACAAGCTTCCTGGGCGAAGTTTTTTCGGGGTTTTGTAAGACAAATGTCAGAAAAATTTGAGGCCCAAACGGGCCCCGAACAACATCTGGCTGTCATTATCATCATTATTTGCTTTTATCAAAAATATTTATCTTGTTTCCGGATCGGATACAAAGTAATTTTCACTTGTCTACATTGTCAAAACATTTCAGAATTACAATCACTTCAAACATGTTTTAACAAATTTTCAGAACTTTTTATAGGGAAAAAAACAGAATTTTAATTTAAAGTTAAAAAATATGAAGAAAAATTGAAATTTTAATAAAATACGAACATTTTGCCAAATTATGATTTTTTTTTGTTTCCTATTTGATTATTCTGCACATCATAAAATGTAAACATACTTTGTCTCAGTCTTCTCTGACTAATAGTTTAAAACATAAAAGTTTACATAACTAATTCACTGGCCCTATCGAACCCGTAGATTCATGGCCGCGCGGACATAACCTCCATACATCCCTATCCTGAGCCAGTGTTTTCTAAACATTCCCTGTATAATCTGTTTCCCTCAAATAATGGATAATGTTATTATCCCATCTCATTCTTGGTCTACCAACTGGGCGTTTTCTCTCTGGAAATTTAATATAATTCCTGGCTCTATTCTCAACACATGGGTCGAGATTGAATACCAGTCGAACCTTCCGTGTCATTAATGGAAGTCATGTTAGAGTTTATAGAATACAAGGTAAAACAATTCCCAGTTTTCGCTCTTCATAACAATTGATTTTATGTATAGAGTTCAGAATTTATAACTATTTATTTTATTATACTTACATGATGAATAGCCTATAATGGGTAAAGGTCGTTCGGCGAGACGAATTCCCCAGAAATATGTAGTTATGTATCGTTATAAAAGTCCAGTTCCCGCAAACAAGAGATGTTTGCTATCATTAACATCTGTTTACACTTAACTTTCAGTTGCAGGTATTCGCAGGATTCGATGTAATAACACTTATCTACTGGAAACGAAAATGTAAGACGGCTTACACTCTACAATTCTATAAGAATGCGCATCCTGCTATTCTACATAATAATAAACAGGAAGTGACACCTGAGAATGCCGTAAGATTTACAATTTGTCACTAATTCTCATTTTTGTTTATTTATATATAATTATAAATAATCCAAATATATTGGCACCATTCTTGAGATTCTATATGTTCAAAGCCCAGCTCAGATCGAATAAAAATTCACAACACTGAGGAACAAAGTTAGAAAGAATACGCAGCCAAGATTTTATTCAACGATGGCACTACCAGAGGCGATATATGGAAGTGAGGCATGGATCCTGAAGGAAAACGAAACAAGTAAAATTCAGGCAACGGAAAGGAGCTTCCTACAGTCTGTGAAAGGTTGTACAAGAGAAGAAGTATTAGAAATGAGAATATTAGAGAGGAGTGTCCCTGGGGTCGACTCAGCATCTAACGGAAATGAATACCAGACGCTTGTTCTGAGGGTAAAGACAGCCGTCACGAAGGGCTGACACCCCGGCTTACATGAAGTGCCAATTGTCCAGAAAAAGTGGGAACCTTAAAGTCCTATACCCCAAGGGCTTCCTGAGGCTTGTAGTGGGATCACTTTACTAAATATTAGAGAGGAACTAAAAGTAACAACCAACTTCTTCAACAAATAGAACACAGGAACAATTGGATAGAGCATCTGCAAAGAATGACAAGAGGATAGGATATCAAAGATGGCATTGATGTATAATCCTGGAGAACGAAGATCGGTGGGAAGACAAAGAACTGCATGCTGGATAAGACTTTAAAGCAAAGGAAAGTACAGATTATACAAAATATGTTTCAGAAGATAAAAGTGGACCAGCAATGTTTATTTAGAAGTGAATGACAAGGGTCTATTAAAGAACTCGAACCAGGAAAATTTCCAGAACTACATACGCCGTAGCGTAGTGGTTAAGGCACTGCGCTACAAGCCGGAAGGTCGAGGGTTCGAGTCCCGGTGGGGTCAGGATTTTTAAACTGACCCAAACCTTCTGGCGGCACTATGGCCCTGGGGTCGACTCAGCCTCTAACTGAAATGAGTACCAGACGCTTGTTCTGGGGTAAAGGCGGCCGTCACGCAGGGCTGACATCAAGTGCCGATTGTCAAGAAAAAGTGGGAGCCTTAACCTCCTACTACCCCAAGGGCCTCCTGAGGCCTGTAGTGGGATCACTTTACTTTACTTACATAATCTACCAGGAAATCTTGGCAATGCTGTTGATAGAATAACAAGTATGAATTATGCAACATAATGTCTCCATGTTATAAACCTAAGTTACCAGAGAATTTTGCCACCAACATCTTTACGTAAAAAAAAAGGAAACAAAGAAGAGTGTGGCGTTAAAATTACATAGCCATTAACTTGATAACATATGTAATAAAAAATCTTACTGTCGATAATTAAAAACAGAATATAAAAGTAGATTCAAGCTAACCTATATGAAGATTAATTTAGCTTCTGTCCACGAACAAGAGACGCTATTACTGAACTGACAAGGGAACTGTCAAACATTGCATCCCGAAACCTACTTTGAAATTTCTCCTAGAGAAGCGTTGTAATGTACCAAGGTCATGTAAAAAATATTCTGCCGTTTTTAACTACAAGGCACATAAATCGAAGCTAGAATCCAGCAATGGCAACCCACTGTACGGAGCGGATTGACTTCCTGCATGCGTTAGAACAGAGAGGAGCGAGGCGGGATGCGGGGGTTACCCAATCGGAGTGAGGCGGGATGCGGGGGTTACCAATCTATCAATTCAGGAGTTTTATACCTATAATTTAATTTGAGATTTAACACTGGAATTTAGGGTTTTTTTTTTTGGTAAGGTCTTAGTACATCATAACGCTTTTCCGGGAAGATATGTCAAGGAATTTCCATTCCCTTCTTTCATTCCCCAACTTAATTTTATTATTCTCATATCTGGTTTCCTATAACGATCATGTATCACATCACACTGTTACGAAGTCTTCTCCATATATATGTATGTTCGTCTATCTCTGGTCCAAAAATGTTTCTAAGAACTTTATTCACAAATCTCGAAAAGTTTTCTCCTCCCTTAAAGTAAGAGTCTATGTTTCCCATCTATATAAAGTAACTGGAAGAATATCAGTTCTATACAATTTCAATTTAGCTATATTTTTAGAAAAGTTAAAATAAGTTCCTGCACTATTTATTATAGATAAATATTAGCACAACCATAATTACTTCTTAAATTACGGTACAAAATGTCACTGATGCATTCATATTACAATATCCGGAGGGAGAATATGAACTATTTTTAATCTTCATTCCAGACAGTAAACAAATTAATGGGAGTGGTACATTACTTCAATTACACAGCTATACAAAAAAAATTATTGTTCTGGATATCTCAGCGAATTTCTATGTTTTCAAGTGCACAGTTTGCGAATATATTCATGAAAGTGCTGAATGTGCATATCTTATATCTTAAACAGTAAACGACTTGTTACTAATACAATTTATATTTCCAGTCATGATTTGATTTCTGCGCATTTTTTTCGCGTATACAAACATCACGTTACCCCCACTCTCACACCCCTCACTCCGCACATCGGCCGTAATCTCAGTTATTTGACAAAATTAAAGTACTCATGACGTGCAATTGAATATGATAAAACAATTCGTCAAAGCGTTGGACAAGGAAGGAAAATGTTTCAAATACATTTGTAGAAAATTTCCTAAGCTCAGTATGTAAAAGTTAAAAGGCGGAATATTTGATGGTCCTCAAATTTGGCAATTGATTGAAAGATGCAAATTTTGTCAAAGTTATGACTGTTCGGGAAAGTGAAACTTGGGAGGGTTTTGTATTGGTAGTAGAAAATTCCCTAGATAACTATAAAGCACCAAATTATAAAGAAATTGTGCAAAACATGTTAAGCTTCAAGATTCTGGGAGTAAATATGAATATAAAATTACACTTTCTCCACAGTCATCTGGATAGATTTCCGAATAATTTAGGAAATTATAGCGACGAACAGGGAGTGCGCTTTCATTACGATCTAAAAGTAATGGAGTAAAGGTATCAGGGTAGATGGGACCGTCACATGATGGCAGATTACTGCTGGTTCTTTAAAAAGAGATTGTCACCTAAAAAATTACAGAAGAAAATCTTATAAAAGGCATTTCACTGTAGTATAACATGGGTCTTCGATATTTTTCTTATATTTACGTCAGTGCATACTAATTTTTCAAAAAACAATTTGCATTATAAATATATGTTATATTTTTTTCATGTTTTCCTATTTTTGTAGTGTAAAATGAAAATAATTATTTAAAAAACTAGAGCAAATCTTCCAAAATCATTGATAGTTTCATGAATTGTGAGCATAAATCCGAAATTAATCTTATATCAAGGGCAACATAACCACTGTTAACCAGAGCAATCGTAACCTACTCTATAATCAGTTTTTTTTTTTTTTTTTGCTGGAGGTCTAATTTTTACTTAGCCTACTTCATTCGTTCAATTTTCCAAGAAATTTTACACCTATCTACTATCAGCGTCAATATGAAGATATGTGTCGAAGCAAAGAAAAATAATTGAGATATGAATGACGAGATAAATAACGTAGAATCGTCCAATAAACTAAAAGAAGAGTACAGAAAATGGGGCCTTGAAATTAACATAAATAAAACAGAATATTTAGTAATTGGAGAGAACGGCAAAATTGTATCCTTACTTACTTACATTAATTGTAATCAATCAAGCTAAGCGATCCCAAAACTGTGGATTTGACACTAATCTCGGTATTTCTTTCATTTTGTTTATTTCCCACCCCTTCTCAAGAATGCTATAGTGAAATTTAGGCTTAATGCTAACGGGACTGTCACCACTCAGATTAGCTATCTCGAAAAAATTCCACATTAATATCGGTAGTTTTGAATTAGATGTCGATCCTTCTTGACACCCATACAGAGGTTCTAGGGTATCTTACCTGTCATAGAACCTTTTTACAGATTCTAGGTTATAATTAGTAGGCTTACACCGGATTTGGTAGAAATTTCTCCAGTCAATCTAGAGTTATGCTAGAACATAGATGATCTTTTTTATTATTTTCTTTCGTCAACCTCCCTCTCATTCCGAAGGGGTGCTAATGGTCTCTTTCCCTTACAATATCTTATCCACATTATTAAATATGTATAAGTGAACCAAGTTTGTTTAATTTCCACCAGGTGTCACAGAGATATGCTAGCATACAATACAATAAAAAATTGTATAGGTTTATTACAAATGACTAAATTATAGGGTCTAAATTATGCACATGATGGAACCTGTAAATGAATATTTTCAAATAGAAGTTTAAACTCCACGGCCTAGAAGGTCCTTGGCCTGCCAGCCGGCTACTGGCCTCACATCCACACGTGTTAATCAGAGAGGTAGACAATCATCCAGCCAGTGTAGGAGTGACATGTGCCAGCACGTTGGATCTCTAGCCGTTACATCTGGTTTTCTTAACTGGAACCGCTACTTATTTTAACTACCTAAATGCCTCACGATGCTGGGTAGGCACCTATCCCATACTTGCAGAAATTCCATGAGAGAAGTTCTTCCCCCAAGGAGACTCAAATCGGCGCAAGTCCCGTTGCTCTGCGCCAAGTCATCTTGCCTTAACCCTCGGCTACGACGTGGGACAATGGTCAAAAATAATGACTTCAGGCGCCAAATGGCCTAGAGGTCCAGCACCGTAGCCGAGTAGCATCATGCTTCGACACAAAGTTGCGGGGCATGCTCTGATTCCAGTTTTCATGGGGGAAAGAAATGTTATCATGGAATTTTGGTCAGTATGGCCCGCTTCCCACCCACATAGTGGGAAATTTGGGTAGCTACAATAAATTCTGTTCCACATTGACAAAACCAGCTATAATGACTGAGGGACCAGACATGCTAGCCATATCCACTTGCTGGAAGATCGTCCACTTTTCTACTGGCGCATGTGAATATAATGACAACGAATTAGTTCCAATGCAATCTTAATTAATTGTCTATGAATCATAGGAATAGATTATAAATAAATAAATAAATTATACATATAAATTACTGTAAAATAATCAGTTTAAGTATTCTACTATTGCTAGAAACAAACTACCTGTCATACACTGCACCATCTGCTCTAAATATTCATGAGTGGCGCTGACCTCGAAATTTGAGATGAAGAAAGACCTAGACCTGCACACTTTTTCTACGGTAGGTGACAATTCCATGGATGTGTATCCCTCCAAGAGCAGTGGGTAAAGAGGGGACACATGCGATTATTCTCACGGGATTACTTCCTATAGGTCTGATACAGCAGACAGTGGACCGTTTCATTGTCTTCCAGCTGTCAGAGGGTACATTTTGAGATCAACTGTCAAGGGGTTCAAATTGTGATGCTAGCCATCAAACTAAAGTTTGAATGGACCAAATTAAAACATGTCAAAAGACAATAACCAACAACGTACAATAATGAGACAGTGGTTACAAAAGGGTACTGTGTCCATGTTTATCCCATTTTTTCAGACTATATATATATATATATATATATATATATATATATATATTACATAACTTCATAAACTAAGCGATATTTGGATCAAACAAACAACTGTAGAAATCGAGCAGTCTGAAATATTGAAGTAAAAGAAAAAAACGCAGCCAATCAAACCAGAATCTAAAGTAAAACTGAATATCACCTTTTCGGCGCTACAGCCTCCTAAAAATTAACTCCAAAACATATATTCAAATACTGAGATATTATATATATATATATATATATATATATATAGAGTCCACCGCTGTGGTCTCGAGGTAGCGTGCTGTCTTGTCACGTAGCGGGCCCGGGTTCGATTCCTCTAAGATAAATGTCAGGAAGCTTAGGGCCCAACGGTCCCCGAAAATCATCCGGCCATCACCATCATCCTTCACCGGTGTGGAAAGCAATGGGAAGCTACCACACCTATAATTATTCCCTAGTAAAGCTGCAAAGCACAGCACGAAAATGCTATGATTGCAGTGAAAGACCTGCCCTCGGGCAGAATTACTATATATATATATATATATATTCACGCGCGCGCAGGTTCGAAAAAGGCAAATTTTTATCAATGACAAGGAGAGTGACAAAAATGGTTTAAAGTGGCCAAATGCGATCGAAAATGGGCAAACTACATTAAATAATTATAGTAAAGTGATCCCACAACAGGCCTCAGGAGGCCCTTGGGGTAGTAGGAGGTTAAGGCTCCCACTTTTTCTAGACAATTGGCACTTTATGTCAGCCCTGCGTGACGGCCGCCTTTACCCCCAGAACAAGCGTCTGGTACTCATTTCCGTTAGAGGCTGAGTCGACCCCAGGGCCATAGTGCCGCCAGAGGGTTTGGGTCAGTTTAAAAATCGTGACCCCAACGGGACTTGAACCCTCGACCCTCCGGCTTGTAGCTCAGTGCCTTAACCACTACACTAAATAATTATAATTTATATTAATTCTCTTTTGACTTACCAATTACTACATAAAGATTACCTAATATAAATTTTAAAACTATTCAGGATAGGTTCTTAGCGAATACAGAAAACGTGTAAATTGTTCTACAATAAATCGTTTTATTGTACATCTAATTTTCTTGAGAATGTATTAAAATACTTTTAAAAATTGTTTCTTTCGGATCACCCGTTTTTATAAAATCTTATCATAAACAGGGGTGTATCTCGATCACGTTTAGTGGTCAATTAAAATTAAAGATTTTTCATTGAAAAATTAAAAACAAGTATCTTCTTCAAAGACGCCGAAAATGACCGAGAAAAAATGCGTGAGTGTATAGACGTTTTTTGTAAAGCTCTAGCTGCCTTATTTTTTTTGTTTTCTTATGAAAACTTGAGATATAACAATCAACTAAGAAAAGTAAGGTCGAGTTCGTTAACAAGGATAACGAAACCATTAGGAATGAGGGTTCACCTGAAGCAGAAACTTGAAATCGCTCTGCGACAGGAATTTTAGTTTTATTTTAAATGAAGCTAACTATATGCATTCATAAAAAACGAGGAAGGTATTCTCCGAAGTTTAGCAAAATCCGACCTTTAGGAGTGGCGGTTTACCAGAAATCTGAAATTTAAAAATCGTTCTAGTAGCCGCTATAGTTACTTTCTCGCAACATAGCTGGATATGAATTAAATAAAATATATACATCTTATATTTACTTTATTTTGTTATTTAACATTTAATTTTAATTAGGGCGGTTAAACCCAAGAGGGGGAGAAAAGCATGACTAAAAATCAGCACTGAACAAAACTTGCAAACCCTGATAGTTACTCCAAACAAGCAAATGGATGTTCTGAATTCACCGTACTGTTATTGTTTATATTTATTACATACAACATTTATTATAATTATAAAATTAAAAAAAATACTTAAAAATAATTCCCAAAAAATTTCCCTTTAATTTTCATTATTCTCGTTATTGTTATAGAGTAGACCAATAGTTCACTACAAATATCTACAGGGTGATCTAAAATTTCTCTTACAAACTTCTAGGGCTTGTAGAGGGGACCGAGTTGATAATATAGTAAAAACTTGTTTAATCCGGAACGTGAATAATGCGGAAATCTGTCCAATGTGAACAAATTTATTGGTCCCGGCGAATTAATATTAATTTTACGTGTATTTATTTTGCATAAAACGGAATCTGTCCAACGCGGAAACGGAAGGATATTTCCATACAATTCATGAAAAAAGAAATTTATAAAGCGGAAAGAAAGAGAAATAAATTAGTTTCCACTTCATTGAATTTCCGTTAGGCCGAAACACAATAAGGAATTATTCCTGCTGCCTGGCGAATTACAGGTTCTACTTGTACCTGAAATTTTATTTCGGCCTCACTGCACACCCGTTATGCGAAATACATATACCTGTCTTACAAATAACCACTGAACTGTAAAATCTTAAATAAGTTATTTTACAGGTAGCGTTCTGAATTTACGGAATAAAGATGGCTAAAACGTATGTATCACTGTCATTAAGTAAGAAAGTGAAGGTGATTGAAGATAACTCTCCAAATTTCCTGACCAATGCTCCAAAGTTAAGCTCTAGCTGTTGCTAAATCCCTATGGAATAACGATTTCAAGGCATCTTCAGATTGCCTGGACAGTTTTAGAAGACGACACAATGTAGTGTGGAATGAAATTTGCGGGGAATTAAAGGATGTGGACGAAAGTGTAGTTAGTGAGCGGAAACCGAGTGCATACTTTCATTTCAGGATACGCGCCCTAGAGACATTTTTAACTCTCACGAAACTGGACTTTTTTTCGCGCATTACTGTACAAGTCGCTCATACATACTATACTTCACTTTTCAAAGGCAGCGGAACTACAATTAATCCAAGGTACGTAAAAGACATGTACGGTAATCTATAATCTAAGATTATCAATAATTATTTGTTTTTATAATGCGGAATTTTGTCTAATGTGGAATAAATGGTCCCATGCGATTCCACTTTGAACAAGTTTTAACTGTATTTAGAATTGGAAACCATGTCCGGAAACTTACCGTTTCCGAGCTACAGCCGTTTGAAAACAAGCATTGCCTTGAACGTACGTCACGTGCCTCAACAAGTAATAGCTTCACGACTCGTCTAAATCGAAAATTTCCCTATCGAGTGCTCCAAGACTTGGTGTTTTATTTTCTTTCAAAAATGTCTTTTTTTTTCGAAATTTTGCAAACAACAAAAAATTGATTGAGGAGGGTGTATTCAGGATTATTAATGCAAGTCATGATTCAGTTTCGATTTTGTTTCTTTGGTTATTAATGAGTTGAATTGTAAAACAAGTGATGTACTGTGCCACGCCTCATAATAAATTACTTGTAAAAATGGTCGTGTTAAAAACATGTTTTCAAACGGCTGTAACACAGAAACGGTAAGTTTCCGGACATGGCCTCCAACTCTAAATATTGTCAACTCAGTCGCCTCTACAAGTCCTAGAAGTTTATAAGGAGAATTTTACAGCACCCTGTATAATGTTCAATCATTAATGCGATGTCCTTTCCTATCTCAACGATTTCGACTTGTCAAAAATATACATAGTATTATCATGTTTGTAATGTATACTACAGCGTAAAGCACAGTTTTATACTAATAATGGTAGAAATAAAATTTACAGCCCGGAAGACAATTAGATGTATTCCAACTTAAATTCCACCCCCCTTAAAAATAAAACTTTACAAGGATAATGAAAATAACTGGAACTTTAATAAATTTTATAATCGTGACGGGATGAAGTCATATTAAGTTGATCTCTCAACCAGCAAGAGCAGTTCATAAGTCAAGAGAAGACTAGCTCCTAAAATTGGTATATTAGATTCCACAATTCGTTTTGAGACTCATAGTGGCCAACCTGAGGAAGTTGACTCTGAAAAGAAAGCCATATATGAGCCAACAATTGACTATTACAAAGATAAATATAAACTAGATAGTATAACTGTCACGGGATTGATGATCGGGGCAGGTTTTTTAGCCAAATTTTGGAATTCCTTAGATTTGGACAGGGTGTATCTTCCTAAAATTGCCATCGCTGCCATTAGAGGATCAATTTCAATTTTAAGAAACCATATTTACAAAATTACTACTTTATAGTATGTATACTTCAATCAGGCCTACAAGTTGAATTTTTTTTTAATGTATTTACAAAATGTATTTCATCTATTTAAAAAATTGTCTGTATCACTTTGTCCTTGAGGCAATCCTCTAATGAGGAAAGTTTTATATAATAAAAAAATGAAGTGCATTGCATCTATATGTATAACCACTGTAGAAAATATTCGCTTCCATAAATCTTTCCTTTACTTGTCCTTGTACAATTTATTCAATGCAGTTAGTATGGATAGTAACCCTACTATTAGGCAAGAGGGACCTCCGCATGGAGGTGTTTGTATCAGCAGGTTAACATTCCAACCTCCCGTCTTCTCGTGAGTAACCTATATATAAAATATAAGTGTGTCTGTGTGTGTATAGAGTGCCCAAATCTACAGTCCTTGTTTGAAGGACAGTTAAATGCGAGCAGCATAACGTGTCATAGTTTGAACGGGCAAATCTGAATTCCCTTATAAATTTATTCAGATATTTCATTAGATTTTGTTATTCCATCCATAGTAATTCTGCCCAAGGGTTGGTCTTTCAATGCTTTTCATAGTATTTCCATCCTATGCTTTGCAGCTTTACCAGGGAATTATAGGCGTGGTGGTTTACCGTTGATTTCCGCACCGGTGAAGGGTGTTGATAATGATAAGGGTGATCATGATGGCCGGATGACTTTCGAGGACCGTTGGGCCCTAAAGCTTATCTTACAGGTGAGGAAAAACCTCACCCAGGAGCCTGTCCCCACCGGGAATCGAGCTCGGGCCCGCTGATATAGAATCTATTATATTTCTTTGGATTAACAATCATAGTCTTTATTATGTTTTCTCTTCCTCATGTTCCATTTTTTACCTGAATTCTTCAATATTATAAATGCATTCCTTTCTGTCCTCCCTATAATATCTATATTATCTACATAGGCAATCAATCACACCAACCATTTCTAGTATAGGCCTATATGTCTTCATAACTGTTTCCAATCAAAATTTTGAAAGCATTCCTACCAGATATTCATTTATGATTAATTTAATATCTCACTACAACAAATTACACCAATAATATTAATTTAACAGTGATTATTTGCATAAAAGAAAATTAAGATTTTTTAAACATTAATTAGTTCTACCGGTATTTCATGATCTCTCCATTACAGTCTCTACACTCATTTACAAAATAAAGTGACGATGTAAATTTATGGAGTTCTTCATTATGGAACTTCTGCATTCCTCATTTTCAGCTTTGAAGGTCCGAATAGATCCCAATTTCGAATATTTTCCCTTATTTACGGGACATGCCGTAGCTTAGTGGGTTAAGACAATACGTTACAAGCCGGAAGTTCGGAGATTCGAATTCCAATGAGGTCGCATTTTTAAGCCGTCCTAAACCTTCTGACAATATGGCCGTGGGGTCGACTCTGTTTCTAACGGATACTTATTCTGGGGGTAAAGGCGGCCATCATGTAGGGCTGACAACCCAGCTAACATCTCGTGCCGATTGTCTAAAAACAATATCTTGAGGCCTGTAGTGGGATCACTTTAATTATTTTTACATACATACGTGGATACATTCATACGTGCATAGAAAGTAAAATTCAATCCAAAGCAGTATTGAACTTGCTACATTAAAACTCATATTACCCAAAAAAATTATCACAATTGTTCAAATATATTTTAATTACGTAGTATAATAAGTTATTTAAAATATTGGTAATATGATGAAACTTCTTAAATATATGTATGTTTTGTAGAAATTCAATTTAGTGTAGAGTTCAATTTATTTTTATTGGCAGGCAACATGATCGAAATTTATAGCACTATTGTATAGTCTATAACCTATGACCGTTTCCCCCTCTGACAATCGTCGCAACAGCACTACTTTTCCAGCAGCTGTATCTTCTGCACTGGGAAAATTGATACAAAAAGCGAATAGGCCTATACATTCAATAATCATCTTAACTTCAGTATTGATCACTCCCCGTGTGCCCGTGAGACCGATCTTATACAGTTTGTCCCAGTTACATTAAACCATATGTATCCCCAAAATAATGGAATTAAAGCTATTCCCACAAAATGAAGAAACTAAATATAGGAAGAGTATTTTATTGCGACATTAATCTCTTACTCGCACAAACTTCTTAATTGTGTTGTAATTAATTGTGGTGCGACATTCGATATCCATGTTTTAAAAAAATTACATATAATTGGACTGCGTTATGCATCAACCGGCTATGCGCCATTATGTAAGTTTCGAGAAAAATACGTTTGAAGTTTTAGTCAATCTTCACTTTTTTATTATAGCGCCCAACTAACGATACCAGATATTACAAGTTAATTTTCCTTGTTTGGCAGTTAATCATCAACAATCTAAGAGCGGGAACATTTGGCGTTTAGCGGTATGATGCAAAATTTAGATTAGCATTTAGGAAATCTGGTTGCATAGCCGTTTGTTGCAAAACATAGAATCTCTGCTAGGACTGACGGCGTTTATATTTGCTTTAATAATAAGGTCATATGTAAAGATTTGGCACTAAAACAGGATGTACACGTATTTCATGAGCCAGTGCAATAGATGGCATCAAAAGAATCCAAATTAATAAAACTCCAAAATTAACTATGTTTAACAAAATTTTATAATATAATTTTAAAGTCAAATATTTAGGTATTATCTTGGATAATAAATTTAGGTGGGGTGCACTTATAAAGTACACCATGCAAAAAAAATGTACACAGCAGGAGATCCCTGTGGCTACTTCTGTCTTTACCCACTATTCATTTAAACATCAAATATGCGGTTTATAAGTAACTCATCAGGAGCTCAGCCGTTTATACGACCAGCTCCAGGTGTGATGCTAGAACCTTATTGCAACAACTTCAATATAAGGAAAACAGAAAAATTGTAGGGAGGATATCGCGGGCAGGTAGATATGCCACTAATATCGAAATTAAACAAAATATAAATCATAAAGACATTACAGTTTTGATCAGAGAGCTCAAAATTGCTGAGGATGAAAGGTCGGAAAACATCTTAGCCAAATGACGTATGACATTTCAAAATTTTAAAGTTATTTGAGGTTGTAATTGTAATTACACACACTAGTATGAATTTTAATTTATTTTTTATATAACTGTTGATTCTTTTCAAGTAAATATTTTTTTTAAATGGATAAAAAGTAATAAAAATAACATTTTAAAAAAATAAAAAAAAGAAGAAAAAAGGAGGTGGAAAGGAAGAAAAAATAAAATAAATAAACAAACAAACAAAATATATATATACAAATATGATTTAATAAAAAATGTATTATTTCATAAGCAACAAATGAGATTCACAGTGATTTTTTCTTTTAAACATTTGAGAATAGAGAGTGGGGTTATTCCTCATTCTTACTACAGATCTTTTAATTATGAAATATCTGGGGAGAAAGGCATAGCCCAAGCGGCTGGAACTTTCAACCTCACCATAGATAACTGTTTGTGGTTGTGGCATCAAAATATTTTTTCTCAGTGGCGATTAGCCGGTTGATGCATAACATCGAGCAATTTATATCTGACTTCGAAATAATCGCATTCGTTTCCATATCTGCTTCCTTCTTTACGAATTTACGTAATGATCTCTTTCTGTTTGTCTTTTGTGGGGATTATTTTCATAATTTCGTCTTAGTTTTAAAGAAACACAAATGATCACACCTTCGCAAAATATTACGATTTATTTTATCACGTAATGTAAAACTGGCATGCAAGTGCTATAATGGTCTAAAAAGCTTTAAAAACACTTTACAAATTAAAATAAATCTCAAATCATTGTCACATAATCGAACATCTATAAAGGTAGATATTTGTTGTCTAAATTTATAGCATAACAGTTTTAAAAATGATAATGAAAAAAAAACAGACTTCACAAAATTGTATCACTGTTAATTCTTTACTGTTCTGAAAAGATCCATCCTGCTTAAAATAAAACGTCTAGCATTGTCAAATAACGTGACAACGGATCAAAGAATATTTAACCCTTAAATTGGCGAAACAACAATTTCTCCTGTCAGTTGTTTAAATGTTTCAAATCATGCAAAATTTGCTATTTTTTTTTTTACCCTCTTTGGGGTACGTTGGATCAATAATTTCTCTGTGTTGTTCCTTTCTTAGTGCCCAGTATTTTTTTAATTCTTTCCTCTACGTTATTATTGTACGTTATTGAGTAATTTGACACAAATTTAAGTAATTTATACTCGTTTGTTTTTATATTGTTTTATAAACAATATTAAATAAGATAAATCAATGTATCTTATAGGATACATTGCCAATTTAAGAGTTAACCAATGTTATAATATATGTTTGGTATAAGATTGACATGCACATAGGGCTTAACAAAAGAAAAGCTACAGATCTATCGTAATAAAGTTCATGTAATTGTAAATATGTATTATTAAACATAGACGGTAATGGGAAAAAAATAATGCTTAAATCGGCAAATGAAACTTCCCTAAGTATAAATAAACATCCACTTACATTATGTGAATCTGAGGAATAAAACATTTTATTCTCTCTCGGAATATTGAAAAAAAAAAGTTGGAATATCCAAATAACGCCATAAATAAATTAACATGTCATATAAATCAACTCTAGTAATATTAAGTGTAGCCTTACCTGTTATCGGTGCCGGTAACGGATGAATCAGGGTCTGACAAATCTGAAACAAACGAAATAATATTATATCAAGAAGAAAGCAGATGGGAAATCACCAGTTCAATACAGGGCAATTTATCAAAGTTTAATTTCTCAATATACGCATTCCACACATAATCTTGTAAAATTTCAAACAGTATGATGAATGAATGTAATTCAAGTCCTTATGCAGTAAACAAAGAATACATTTAAGACTATATACAAATTTTAAACAAGTTTTTTTATTTACATCTGAAGAGTTCTAGGGAAGAAATAATTAATAGTTGAATGCAGGCTTTCACGGCCACATAACCCGGAATCACTCAACATTAAGAAATAATTAAGTTCAGACAAGTAAGTAAAGTGATCCCACAACAGGCCCGGAGGCCCTTGGGGTAGTAGGAGGTTAAGGCTCCCGCTTTTTCTAGACAATCGGCAATTTATGTCAGCCGGGTTGTCAGCCCTGCGTGACGGCCGCCTTTACCCCCAGAACAAGCGTATGGTACTCATTTCCGTCAGAGGCTGAGTCGACCCCAGGGCCATGGTGCCGCCAGAGGGTTTGGGTCAGTTTAAAATTCCTGACCCCAACGGGACTTGAACCCTCGGCCCTCCGGCTTGTAGCTCAGTGCCTTAACAACTACGCTACGGCGTGCCCCAAGTTCAGACAATCTTTTTTTTTAATATAATAAATAGTGCAAAATATCACGCCCATAACATATATTCACGAGAAGGTGAAATATATTTGACAAAACTGAACTTAGGCCTACATGGTTATTCTTTCTTTCCCGGAACCCTTAATTTCTGTAGAGATCCTATTTTTATTTAACTAAATTAGACAATTAAATAATTAAACCATTATTCATTGAATTGGTTTCCTTTGTATTCTACATTTTAAACACATTAGTATACGACCTGCTTTGGTTTCCTTTGTATGTAAAAGTATTTATAAGTTCCAAGGGGGCGAAAGAGGACTTTTGACCTTTAAGGCTTTTGCCAAAAAATATAGTGGGAAAAACATAATGGATGGAGTGTAATAAAGCACTGTTTAACCATTGTGTTAGAGCAGCGTTTCCCAACCAGTGGTTCGCGAACCCCCAGGGGGTACGCACAATATTTCAAGGGGTTCACCAAAACTTTTCCATAATGGTGGGTTTCGAGGTTAGGTTTATTTTATTGTTTCTTTCATTTCTACTGCATTGTCATAATAATATTATTTTTTTAAATTAAATTAATCCCATAATGCCCCTTGTTACATATGTATAGCATCGGGAATTTATCTCATTATTTCCACAATAAATAGATATTTACCGCGAATGCCTGATTTACAGTTATGTAACAATGTTAGGAATGCATTTGATTTCGCTACAACTAGCCCTACACGTTGTGTAACTTTTAAGCCTAACTAGAGTAACTTTAGATTTTAACCATTAAGGGTTAAGTTAATTTAAGGTTATTAAACCTTTTGCTTGGAATTAAATTTTATGCATATCTACTGTATGTATATTTAAAAGTCACTGGTTCGCCCCTCAGAATGGCATATGTCTCCATGGTAGTACATATTCTATAAATGCTGCAGCTGCACTCAGATTCAACCCAGGAAGTTACTGTGTGTCTGGAATAGGGAACTAGGTTGCCATTTTAACAGTATTTTCTTGAGAGAAATCCTTATATAAAACTGAAGATTGCAACACAGCAGGTACATAGTTGTAAGTTGTAGCCGTCCAAGCCACCCCCTCTTAAAGAAAAAAAAACAGTTACCACTTGTCACTGAGCTCTTGCAGAAAGTGTCGACTCTCATATTTACTATAAAACTAGTTTGCATGCCGTAAAAAAACTATGTTTTTTAAATGTATAGTACATAGATTTGGAAAAAGTACTGCTAACCTTGCCCCTCCACCCCTCCTTAACAAACAAATACCGTTATCATGAGTTTGGCAACATCTACCCTCTGTAGGTAGGGGGACACTGGCATAGCCCATAAGGTCTGCAGTAATTTCCTGGGTTGAATTAGAGTGTAGTTAAAAATAAGCGTTGTGGGAGGGGTTCGCGAGCCGAAAAATGTTGGGAACCGCTGTGTTAGAGAATCTAGCTTTAATGATGGATACTATCCAGGGCTACCTCCGAGACAATATTTTTTGACTAAACACTTCATTCACTCACACATTCAAATTAAATATGGCGAATATGATGATGATGATTAAAATGGCCAAATGTTGTTCGGAGACCGTTTGAGCTTAAAAACTTACAGACATGTCTCACAGGTGTGCAAAAACCCCCCAAAAAATTACCCAGGAAACTTGGCCCGACCAGTAATCAAAGTGGGTCCGGTGTGTAAAAGGCAACGACGTAATCCAGAGATCATTGCTAATTTTAGCTGCCCAAATTCCTCACAATATTGGATAGTCACCGGACACACAGGCCTACTGACCGAAACCCATGAGAAAATATTTTCCCCAAAGATATATACACTTTTTTTTTCAAAAACCACCACATGGGCAGTTTTCAATGATGTTCTGCAATTATTAATTACCTTCACTCTGTTGGATGAGGAAGGGCCAATTTCAAATGTGAGGGAAACGTTGAAAATATCAGCGGAACAAATTGCCGGTAGTCAGAATAGCACGTGCTCGCAAGCTGCTTGTGTAGTAGAGCAGATATTTCAATTCATAAGCGGAAATATGTCCTGAGTCAGATGGTTGGTTTATTAACCCCTGTTAACTTAACAAGTAGCTCTCTCTAATCAGTTTTGTCATCGAACTTAAAACAATACCTATTAACTGACACATGAAAAGTTTTAAAGTTTAAAAAGATATAGTTTGCTTTATTCATGTACCAACAATACGAATAGGTTTATTACGTATTCGTATTTGATCGATATTAGACGTATAAACAATCTGTGATGCAGGTATCCATTGGCAAGGCGATCGGAGTAGATGGCTGTGGATCGATCGTGAACTTGTAAATCTTTCTTCGCTAATTCAAGTCACGGGCTCAATCAGTTTCGTACTTTTATAAGGTGTACCAGATGGGCTACTTCCCGAAAAAAATCGGGTCACCGTAGGACTACATGGCGCGAAAGGCCTAAAAGGTCCTTAGCATTCCAGCCGGTTGCTGGCCTCACATCAACATTACGTAAATTACACTGGTCAACATGATGTTTGTCTCATAAGTACCAATAGTTGTACTTAATGCAGTTTTTGTTATCGTGTTTTCAGATATGTATTCGGAATTTCTCCATCACCCACAGTTTTTTATTTAAATTTAAATTAATGGGTTTAAATTATTATTTTTTAATAAATAGGGCCTGGATCGGAGTTCACTCCTTCTGAATACAACTGAATAGCTGTTCGAATTGAGAAGTAGAAAACTCCGATTATGAAAAACTAAGCTTGAAGGACTATCATCTAGCTATTACGGAACTCTGTACTGATATGTGCTAGACAATGACAGCAACAACTTCAATCGAACTTGGCTCTTTTGAGCGGTAGTGACACGGACATTATTGCTCCTCTTGACCAAGATTATTGTAAAATCGGCCGATGTGTTTTTACTTCAGTGTATATTTTTATTTAACGACTCAGTTCAAACTGGACGTGAAAGAACCGACAAATTTCGCTCAGAGGCTTCTTATTTCGGACTTGAGGTTTTTTACGTGTCGGAACGATATGAGACATACAGCATTATTTCCCTTCCGAACAAAGGGTATAGAAAAGATACATAGAATCCGACGGGTTTGAACCCGCAAACCTCGGAAATGTAACCACTAGTTCATTGGGACTGACTTTTCAGTACATAGTATACACGTCATTATAAATAGGCTAATGTAAGATATTTTTCTCGGGATAAGAACTAATTTAAATTGAAAAATATTAAAAACGAGCTAATAACCGGCGTGTGCTGCTACGCGTTTTTTTTTTTTTTTACTTTAATAAGTTGAAAGAAAGATAATTATAAATTTATATCGTAATTTTTAGATGCCCCGTGCATCTGAAAATGAAATAGACCAAACATGGCGGTTTTCTAGAAAAAAATTAATTTCTGATTTCAGGTAAACTCTTACTTCTAACGATCGAATTCTACAGATGTTTTATGTAATTACCTCTGTTTTTATCTAAATATTATATAGGCTACTAAGTTTTGTGAAACATTCAAAATTGCGACCGCTAGAGCCATTTTTAAATTTTCGTTTCAGGTGAATTCCTACTCCTAAAACTCCATGGCGCGACAGACCTAGAAGACTCTTGACCTACCAGCCGACTGCTGGCCTCACATCCATGTGTTAAGCAGAGGTAGACGATCATACAGCCAGTATAGGAGTGACATCGTGATCAGGATGTCGGGTCCCCCGGCCGTTATAGCTGGTTTTCTCAACCTGGAGTTGCTACTTGTTGTAGCTACCCAAATGCCTCACGATGCTGGTTGGGCACCGATGCCACACTGACCGAAATTCCATGAGAAAATGTCTTCGCCCATGGAGACCCGAACCAGCGCGAGTCCCATAGTTTTGCGCCAAGGCATTTTGCTTTAACCACTCGAATACGGCGCGGGATGGTGAACTGCTACACCAACGGTTTTAGAGAATAACATATAGCGGTTAAACACTCGCCATATCTGGAAACCTGAATGTACAAATTTCCATGAAGATCTGTTAAGAACTTCAGGATATTTAAGACTTTGAACAAACGAACATTTACATTTTGATTTATTCTTCTTGTAAACTCATGTTTCTATTAACATAGATTTAGGCGATCTCCCCCTGCAGGGAAGAATTTGAACCATACTAATTTAGTTACACTTGTTTTCGTATAGATGTCATTTGAGTGGTCCATGGTCAGCGTTCCGCCTCACACTGACATCTAGGAAACCAAGGTAGTACTAGGACGGAAAAATTCGGTAAATTTTGCTTAGAGGCCTTTTCATTCAGGCTTAAGGATCTTTTACGAGCCTGAAAATCTTCAGACTCGGGACCCACGGCTTAAAGTCCCTCCCGAAGGACTTGCTCCTTGGATTTTTCCATCCTAAAAAATCCATCGACCCCAGCCGGGTTTGAACCCGCGACCCCCTCGAGACCAGAGAAAATAAAGTAGCTGTAAATAAAGAACGAAATACTGATTTTTGCTATGTGGAGAGAGAGAGGGGGGGGGAGAGAGAGATGGCAATATTATTCTCTTGTTTGTTGTCATTCATAAAAAGAATGCATGATAACAGAATAATGAAACAGGTAGACCTATGGGAAACCAGAACATGTAAACCAAATAAAAATAAACCCAGAAAAAGAGACGAAAGACATGGGATGAATAGCATAAGAAACTTTAAAGAACCTGAAAGTGGCATAGGTGAAGGCCAAGAACATGTCCTAAAATAGAAAAGAATGGAAAGCTCTCTGTAGATCTTAGGCACATACAAAGGTATAAGATAACAGAAATATAAGTTTTTTGTCCTCCTGAGCAAAGTATCAGATAAGATGTGGATTTGAAAACAAGACACTGCAAACGAAGAATTAAGTTCCTATTGGATTAACCAAGTGGTAGCGGTGGAAAAAAATTAAAGTCAAACTTCGCCGCGATGAGTACGTACTGTATATCTAAATACAATGTGTCCGAAGTAACTTCTTGATCCGAGTTCACTCTGTAGACTATATTTAAATATCGTCGAGAGAGAGAGAGAGAGAGAGAGAGAGAGAGAGAGAGAGAGAGAGAGAGAAAGACAATGAAAAAAAGAAAGAAAGAGATACAAAGAGAAAGAGATAGAGAGGGAAAAAGAGAGAAAGAAAGAGAAAGAGAGGGTGAGGAAGAGAGAGAGAAAGAGTGAAAGAAAGAGAGAGGAAGAGAGAAAGAGTGAAAGAAAGAGAGAGGAAGAGAGAGAAAGAGAAGAACGAGAGAGAGAAAGAGAAAGAGAGAGAGGAAGAAAGAGAGAAAGAAAGAGAAAGAGTGAGGGAGAGAGAGATAGTGAGAAAGAGAGAGAGAGAGAACACTTCAATCTCTTTTCAAAAATACCACAAACTATTGGAATATTTTCTAATAAAGTAAAACTCAATAAGATTGGGACTTGCAAAAATATGCTTTCAACAATGCTCACAAAGCCTAGTAGTCATACGTTTGGCTCTCGAGTGTCAACCATATGTTCACTTTAAGGGGGCGGAAATACTCTATCACCTGGTTTCATATCTCCCCCTCATGCAAATACCCCCCCGCATGTGTATAATTAATATCTTTCAGCGTACAATGCCCCCTGTCATAATGTGGGTTAATGTGATATCGACCAGCATCAATGAATAGGCCTACGCTCAATATACGCGTGTGCAATATGTGATATCGTACAGTAAAATCTCGATTTTTTTCTTTGCAGTTTGTGGACTTTTCCTGCTGATAGAAGGTGAAAGAAAAATAAATGTTACAAGAAACAAAAAATGCACAGACATATTCAGACTACCAGGCCTACTACTAAATAGCGTTGTAGTACTAATAAAGTGATTCTCCATCAACTCAATATATTTTGCTAAAGTTCTCTATCCATAATATCTTCACATAGTTCAAACTCGTTGATGGGCAGTTGATGATTATTTTATTTAACAACGCTATTTAACAAGTATTAGTGTCATTTCAAATCTAAGGATAAAAGATTTGCTTAGAGGCCTCTTATTTCAGGCTGCAGTTATTTTACGTGCCTTGAATTTACGACATGGGAACCACGACTTTACTTCCCTTTCGAAGGAAACAATGCTCAAAATTTTCCGTCCTGAAAAATAAATCGACCCAAGCTGGGTTTGGACTCGCGAACCTCGGAACCAGAGGCCAGCATGGTGCAAGACCGACCCCCCTATTCTGGTCATGCTCCTACGTACTTCATCAACCCTTTCACAATGCTTGTATCTACCCTTTTCGTTTTGTTGTCCTATTCAGCATCTTCCACATTATTCAGCTTGGAGGTTTATTATGAATGATTCTAACAAAATATGTCAAAGAAATGAATGTGCGTGTTCCAATGTTACCCACTCACTTTCGTCCTTCGGGATCCACACCTGGCGGATAGATGGCGTGAATGAGACCTATTATTAAGTACCCACCACTTTGGCAGATCAATTTTTAAAGATTACTTGTAACTAACTGTGATACAGAGAAGTGTAGAATGAATGTAAATACAATTCAGTAATAATCATGAATTAAACACAAGGGCGCAACAGGACTAGAAGACTCTTGCCTACCATCCGGCTGCTAGCCCCATGTCCACATGTATAATTTACAGAGGTAGGGTAATCAACTAGATAGTACAGGATGTTGTGGTTACTGCATCTAGTCCCCCAGCCGTTATAACTGTTTTCTCAACTTGGAGTCGCTACTTATTGTAGCTACCCAAATTCCTCATCATACTGGGTGGGTATCGAGCCATTAGCCGAAATTCCACGAGAAAATTTGTTCTCCATGGGGAGCGGAACCAGTGCAAGCCCTGTAGCTCTGAACCAAGACATGATGCCTAGACCACTCATCTAGGGCAAGTAACATTTATTTTTTAATTGTACTCCATTTGGGATTTTTTTTCGCACGAACGGCCATATTTAAATGGAAACATTTACTGTTATTTTTAGTAATATACTTAAAATAGCATTTTTAATTTAACTTCGTTTGGATATTTTTTTGTTTTTTACACGTTAGACCACCGCTGTTGTCTCGAGGTAGTGTGCTGCCTTGCCACGCAGCGGGCCCGAGTTCGATTCCCGGTCAGGACAGGCTCCTGGGTGAAGTTTTTCCTTACCTGTAAGACAAATGTCAGGAAGCTTAGGGCCCAACGGTCCCCGAAAATCATCCGGCCATAATCATCATCCTTCGCTTTCAACGGGAAGCTACCACATCTATAATTCCCTAGTAAAGCTGCAAAGCATAGCATGAAAATGCTATGATTTCAATGAAATATCTGCCTTCGGGCAAAATTATTATGGATGGATATGACATGAAAAGAAAAATAAAAGCCTGAGCCGGGAATTTGAACCTGAGACTTCTAAGTTAGAGGTCTCGGGTTCAATTCTCTGCTCAGGAGTTTATTTTTCTTTTCATGTCATATTAGGCCTTCATAGCTAAATGTCAAAAATATATAATTATAACATCTGAATATACATACATAGTATATACTACATGCATACTGAATTTTTAACAGTATACTTAAAAGAACATTTCTACTGTCTGTGGCCCTACGTCCAACTTTTTTTTTAGATTAAACAAAAACAACCGAATTCGGTGATAGAATGTCCAATAATAATGTAAATGCAATGTACAAGTTCAGCTGGCGAAAAAATATGCAAATCGACAAAATAATACTATTCAAAATTTAATCCCAGGTCTAGAAATCTTTAAGGTAAAGGTAGCAATATTGTTAGAATTAGAAAATCAACGGTCTGTGTAAGTTCCCTAATGAGAATCAAAGAAAAGGAGAATGAAATCAACCCTCCTTATATGTATTTATTATATTCACTCATCCCAGAGCAAGAGCATGTGCGAGGGATCTGAAAACTTTGTAACCGACAAGAGTTAGTGGCACGTGTTGCAAAGCCTCCTTTCTTATTTTAAGCTACAGGGACCAGGTTTACAACTTGTACTTTTAAAGGGTGAGGTGCTTTTCAACTTCCGGCCGATACTACAATCAGTGACGGATTAGAAGAAAACGACAACACCAACGTTCCTCCAATGGTTTTTAAATTTTACTTTCAGTTCCGAAAATTCGTTAAAATATGTAGGATATAGGCTTATAAAAATCCTGAAATCATACAAACATTAATGAGTTAATACAGGAGATGATGATGATGATGATATTATTATTATTATTATTATTATTATTATTATTATTATTGTCATCATTACCACATCTAATTCCAGTGTATGTTGCAGTAAAAGATGAAATTAAGGAAAGAAAACCAGCTGTATGGATTAAAAGTATAGTGTCAGCCAGTGAATGGAAATTCATCAATAGACTTATAGCCTGTTGATTGAATATTGCTATAATTTTATGAAATATTTAAGGATTTATTGACGCTTTTAATTCCCGCGCTGTAGCCGAGTGGTTAAAACAAGATGCCCTGGCGCAGAGCTACTGGACTTGCGCTGGTTCGAGTCCACATGGAGGAAGAAATTTTCTCATGGAATTTCGGTCAATGTGGGACCGGACCCACCCAACATCGTGATACATTTGGATAGTTACAATAAATAGTGGCTCTAGGTTGAGAAAACCAACTATAATGGCTTGGGGACCCGACATGCTGACCACATGTAACCCTACACTGGTTGGATGATTGTCAACCTCTGTGATAACACATGTGGATGAGGCAGAAGCCGTCTGGTAGGCCAAGGGCCTTTTAGGGCTGTCGCGCCGTGGAATTTAGTTTTTTAGACAGGTGTGAATGACGACTATCTTCTATAAAATTAGTATCATTACTATTAGACTGATTTAATAATTATGTTTATCATAGTCTCGAGAAAAAAAATCTTAAGGAGAACAAGGTAAAAAAAATATCAGCTAGCCACTTTAAACTAACCATAATCGGATGTATCTGCAAATCTTAGAATTCGTTACCGGTGTATTATATTTTATCAATGGCCCTCTTTAAAAGCTAATGTGAAGATAGTAGCAATTCAAATCTGGGCGTGAAAAGGTCCAAAAATGTTTGCCCGTAGACCTCCTTTTCCTTCAGTCTTGAGGTTCTACGACACAGGACCCGGGAACTTCGAGTCCAGAGATGAGCGCAGTACCACTAAAACTGATAAAATCCCTCCAACTATGTAACTGTGTTACAGCATTGTGCAATTTGTAATTAGCAAATGCTAATTATTTGAAAATTTATTTTGTGTATGATTATGTGGCTCGGGCACGCAATTAGAGTAGGCCTAGTAAATTAACGCAATACAATACAAGCAGGAAAGTCGAGGATTCGAGTACTGATATGGTCATGATTTTAAAACTGCCGAACATGTCCCTGAGTCTATTCAGCCTCTAATGGAAATGGATATCAAACTTTGTTCTGGTGGTAAAGGCGGCCGTCAGCAGAGCTGATAACCCGGCTGACATCTACTCCCGACTGTTTAGAAAGGTGGAAGCCTTAACCTTCTACTACGCAAGGCTCTTAAGACCTATAGTGGGATCATTTATCTTTAGCTTGTGATTATGTAGTGAGAGTCATTCCATCTCAAAGAAAGATGCACACAAGCGCTACTTGCCATGAACAATAGAAAGAATATCCCACGCCTATCCCTGGAAACAGCCATGATGCTCTTTCATCTCGTGATCACACCGATAGTAACCTATGGCCTTACACTAATGTGGAATTATCTAACAGAGCGCAACATGGAAGACAAAAAATAAAGGCATCGTTCCTTTAAAAAAAACTATGCGTCTCGAGGATCACCCTCTCCAGACTAGTGTATGAAATGACAAAGGAAATCTGAGAAGACCTAAGGCTTGTACTTCAACTACCCGCCACGACAGCCTGGAAATTAGCACTTCAAAAAAAGGAAAGAAAAACAGAGCGGAAATACAAGAGGACTTCTACATGGCAGATGCCTTTCTAGACTGGACCGGAACAAACTATGACTTCCCGACATGTGGTAACTAGGCTCAGCATCCATGGTCCCACCACAAGATCTGCACCCTCAAGCTATTCCATGATCCAACAAGTGAATGTGAATGCGAACTGTGCGGGAAAGAGTGTGGAAAATACCACATCCAATGGTGCAAATAAGTGACCAAATCAGTAACAGCCTACAGTAAAGAAACCTAACATGTACAATGTATTGATACCATGCACATTCGTGTGCTATTCCTTATTATTATTACTATTATTATTAGTAGTATTTGACAATAAAGTTCTTAGGATTTTTTTGGACCAAAGAGAGATGAACAGACAGGTGAATGGAGAAGACTACATAACAGTAAACTACATGTTTTTTATAGGAAGTCAGATATAATAAGAATAGTCAAGTCTCGTAGACTGCGATAGGCAGGACATGTGGCACGAATGGAGAATGAAAGACGTACATGAAGCTTCTTGTACGAAAACCAGAGGGAAAACGCCCAGTTGGTAAACTAAGAATGAAGTGGGAGAATAACAGCTATGATTTGAGGTAAGTAGATTATACAGGGAATGATTGGAAAACATTTGCTCAGGATAGGGATGTATGGAGAGCTTATGTCCGCGCGGCCATGAACCTACGGGTTCGATAGAGCCAGTGAGTTATTATTATTATTATTATTATTATCATCATCATCATCATCGTCAAAAAAGATGGAAACAGCAGCAATTTGGAGCCGAAACAGGCTAGTAAATAAACCTAAACCGCGATGAAGAATATTATTATTATTATTATTATTATTATTATTATTATTATTATTATTATTATTATTATTTAGTGTAGCTAGAATGGTTAAATAAATTGATGATTTATGAAAAAAAAAAAAGACATCAATGGGCGGTAGGAACTTAGGCAAGTTATTCTAAAAGTTAGAAGTTTCATTTATGAGGCTTAGTTGTAACAACCTTGGATTTGAGATAGTACCACTGCATTTGCATTAATAGCAGCAGTAAGAATAGTGGTAGTCTAAAAACTTGAAATAAGATAAGTAAAATCTGAAATTTGGATCAACGAGTCCCTCAGCGGTAGATGAATAGTACAACCCGAAATTTCAATCAATAGAGATAACTCCTACGTTTCACTATCGAACCCGTAGGTACTGGCCGCGTGGACATAATTATGCTTCTAACACATCCCTAACCTAAGCTAATATTTTCCAATCATCCACTGTGTAGCGCATTCAAAACGTATGAGTATTTGCAGAAGGAAATTACGTTGAGAGCTTTTATTTGTTATAAATTTCCGGGTTTCTATATGGGTAAATTTTATTTTATAAGAGTTTCTTTCTGTTATTAATTCTATCTACGTCCTTCGACAAGGGTATCACATAGTGCTCTGCCCTACCTACCACCAGCTGCAAAAATAGTTAAGTTATATAAAATCTCCAAGTTGAAAGCTCGAGAAATGTCATAAATTACGATATCCATCCTTATGGGAATACAGAAACTAATGTGACGACATACATACATTCTGCACTAGAAAAAAATGGGTAGTTGGACATTTAAAAGTAGCCTCGCCTCCCAATCTTCACGTCGATTATTTATACATCCAAAACAAACTACCCATATAATATGCATTTATGTGCATACTCACTTGAATACATACGTACACACGTGTAGGAATATACCAAAGTAAATAAAAATTCGATGACAGTCTGGGGGTAACGTGTTACCTCAGAATCTTTAGATCTTGGGTTCATATCGGGAAACATCCAATGGAAATTAAAGGTGAGAAAACGTCGAGGCATTCATGTTTTTTTTTCTTCCAAAATGGAGTTAAAAACCGTCGATCCCTTTTCACAAGTAAGGGTGGTAAATTAAATAGGCTAACTCTCGAATGTGGAAATTTAATTTGTAAAAACTTAATGAAACCACTAATCAAGCAAGTGTATATTGTCGTATGTGTATATATATATATATATATATATATATATATATATATATATATATATATATATATATATACACAAATCCACTTGTATAAATGTAGACGTACATAAAACATTATGAAATTGGGCTTCTCTTTCATCGGAATTTTGCAGATCAATCAAAAACAGCAATTTTTTTTAAATGTAATTATTTAGAGTAATAAAACTCGCACAATATTATTACTAAACCTCATTCCAAGCGCAACAGGCCTAGAAGGCCCTTAGCCTACCATCCGGCTGCTGGCCTCACACCCACATGTGTTAATCACATACGTAAACGATCATCTAGCCAGTGTAGGGATAACATGTTATCAGCATGTCGGGTCCCCATCCGTTATAGCTGGTCTTCTCAACCTGGAGTCTCTACTTATTGTAGCTACCCAAATGCCTCACGATGCTGGGTGAGCACCGGTTCCATATTGGCCAAAATTCCATGAGAAAATTTCTCCGTAGCTTGGCGCCAAGGCTTCTTGCCTTAACCACTCGGCTATGGTGCGGGACTACATTATTGTTAAAGTATTGATAAATCTTAAACTTTATTACTATCTGAATGGAATCATCATCTTCACTTCAAGGTTTAGGCCATTCGCCTGTTCCGAATTCACAATGATTCCTTCCATCTCTTCCTAGGTCTTCCTACATCCCTTAATCCTTTTGGTTTATAATGAGAAGCTATCTGAATGCAATACAAACATTAAAAATGATCTTTCATTCAAAATTCACGGCATCAAAAAACTCATTGATAGTATCGAACCCGGAGGTTCATGGGCGCCCGAACATAAGGTCTTCTTACATCCCTATACTGAGCTAATCTTTTCTAATCATTCCTTGTATAATTTACCTTCCTCAGAACATGATTAATTTTATTCTCCCACTTCATTCTTGGACTACTTACAAGGAGCTTTTCCCTCTGATTTTTCTACAAGAAGTTTCCATCCCCCTCTTTCATTCCCCTACAAGAAGTTTCCATCCCCCTCTTTCATTCCCCATTCCTGCCGCATGTCCTGCGCATCGCAGTCTACGAGACTCAACTGTTATTACACTGGTCAACATGATTTTTGTCTCGTGAGTACCAATAGTTGTACTTAATGCAGTTTTATATCGTGTTTTCAAATATGTATTCGGAATTTCTCCATCACCCACAGTTTTTTTATTTCAATTTCAATTAATGGATTTAAATGATTTTTTTTTATAAACGTTTCTTCGTCCATTTGTCCATTGTAAAATAAAACCAAATAAGCTAACCCAGGAGATTTCAGCTATGAAAAGATATGTCAAGGCAAATGGAATCCTAATAAGCTGGCCGATTATTGTTGATCATCAACAGAGATGTTCCACAGGCGAAATATAGCAGAAAATCGTCATTTCTTACTTTCTAGGTGAGTCCGAATGTTCGAATATTGTGTAGTTACGAAGTGTCTGAAATTATAAATTTCTGTCTCTCGGAAACCTTGCGTGATGGAGAAAACCCGATATCACATTTGAATTCAGGAGAAAAAATACTATCAGAATCACATATTTTTCTTTCTGAGACAAAAAAAAATATTTTTTGTTGCTCAGTGTTATCAGACCATATACTACAAAAATAAAAGTACATTTTAATAGGCCCTAATTGTCGCGAAGTGCGAAGCGAATAGATTGTGCATGGCACATCCCTATTAAAACATCCGCCACTGCTAATAGACAACGAAAATTTCACCCATAATGTTCATTTATGAACAGCTGAATTATAATATCTCACAATAGGGATCCTACACCTGTATGAGTACTGATGAAGGTAAGGGTTCCAGAGTAAAAAAATAATGCAAATTAGCAAGCACGATATTGAAATCAAAAGAAGTCCAAACCCATAAAAAAACAGCGAACATTTCAAAGTTTTTAGTATCATTTCATTGTTTTGATATTTTATGCTTATTGTATTTCATATTTCAAGACGATAAATCCTGCAACTTTTAAGGTCACTTAAAAACTATGAGATAAATAACATCCCTAAAGATCACCAGCCTGAGTCCACCGCTGTGGTCTCGAGGTAGCGTGCTGCCTTGTCACGCAGCGGGCCCGGGTTCGATCCCCAGTCGGGACAGTTTTTCTGGGTGAGGTTTTATCGGGGTTTTACCTCACCTGTAAGACAAATGTCAGGAAAACTTTAAGGCCCAAACGGTCCCAGAAATCATATGGCCATCGCAATCATCATCATTCATATTCATCTTAGATTAAGCTTAGGATTAGGGACTCTCCTGGCACACCACTATCATCATCATCATCACCCATCATATCGGGGAAACGTAACTCCGCCTTCCAGGCGCCCCAACCACATAAGTGGGTTACAAGTACGCCATGTCAGGAGGGAACACCAGGAATGTCGAAAGACAACCTGGGGCATTTGAAAAAAAATCATCACCAGCCTGTATAGACCTCGATCTTAGATGGCACCATAAATAAATAACATGTTTTCCTTCTTTTTTATGTTATAACTAGGGCTCGGAAGTTGAGGGTCTATAAAAGACGTTTGAAAAGACCTAAAAGTATCCTAAAAACCTAAAAACTGAAGAAAAAAACTGACGTAAAAAGTGTTGCAGTTGCTGACGAGTGTATAAAGACAACCTCCCTGCCTTCTCCCTCTGTTCGAGATAATTTTCACAAAGTGGCAATTTCTTAGAAAATTGAAGTCGAAATACAATAGTTCAGGCCAGCATTAGGTTGGTGGTTAAAAATAGCGTGATATTTTGTGAAGGTTCAATAATTTATCATGGAACAAAAGTGTTTGGAATGTGAAGTCTTTAGAAAGTAAAATCAGGTAGTGTTTTTAAAGGAAGTTGGAATTGAGACTAGACTCTGCGGATTCTTGAATTATATGAATGGTACAATTGTAATCAAAATAAGATAAAGTTGCAGGAAAAGCCATTAAGACTTAAAAAAAAATTTAAAAAGGACCAACAAGCCACAATAATGTCCATAAAAGGACATACAAAATTCACGGTTTTCTGACCTACATTGACCCAAAATATATATATATCCACCCATAGTAATTCTGCCCGAAGGCAGGTCCTTCACTGCAATCATAGCATTTTCATGCTATGCATGCAGCTTTACTAGGGAATTGTGTAGGTGTGGTAGCTTCCCGTTGCTTTCCACACCGGTGAAGGATGATGATGATAATGATAATGGTAAGGATGATAGCCATATGATTTCGGGGACCGTTTGGGCCTTAAAGTTTTCCTGACATTTGTCTTACAGGTGAGGAAAAACCCCGATAAAAACCTCACCCAGAAAAACTGCCCCGACCGGGGATCGAACCCGGGCCCGCTGCGTGACAAGGCAGCACGCTACCTCGAGACTTCGTCTTCAGACATAAAAAAAAAATTTTCCTCAACTTCCGAGCCCTAGTTATAATGCTTGGTATATTTTTTACCAGCAATTCGTGATATTTTGTTAAAACTACCGCTGTGGTCTGGAGGTAGTGTGCTGCCTTATAACGCAGCGGGCCTGGGTTCGATTCTCGGTCAGGACAAGCTTCCTAGGTAGGTTTTTTCGGGGTTTTTATTCATCTGCAAGACTAATGTCAGGAAGTTTTGAGGCCCAAAAGTTCCCGAACATCATATGGCCATCATCATCCCACGGTGTGAAAAGCAACGGAAAGCTACCACACCTATCATTCCCAAGTAAAGCTGCAAAGCATGACATGAAAATGCTATGATTGTACTGAAGAACCTACCCTAGGGCAGAACACTATAGAATAAAATACTAATTACATAAACAAGATTTTTAAAGTGAATTATTTTTAATTCAAAACTATACTTACATTATATTAAGAAGGATAATAGAATTGGCTGGAATGATAGCATTTAACACAATTCATTGATATCTCAGGTTTAATTCCTGGGAACGACAGACCTAATAGGATTTCTTTCGTGTTTTTTTTTTTCCTCATCCAAGAAGGCAAAGGATGGTTTGTAATTTTGTAATTTTTATTTTAATGTGTCATTTTACCTCCAACTATTTAATAAAATTAAACCGAGGCACAGCTCGTAATAATCATGCCCTATTGAGGACTTGTCATTGACTAGCAGATCACAAAACAGGGAGTAACGTGCTTATAGTAACGCAGTACTGTACCTCAACCTTAATTTCAAATTATTAACAGAATTTCGTCACTTCTCATATCAAGTAGCCTCATGAGATGGGTGTATCCCTTTTCCAGAACTCATATACAATGAGAAATTTCTATGCAATAACCAGAATTTAACTAGAGTCCCTGAAAGACTTAGACTTGCTAAACATTAGGCCTATACCACACAGGCGGTTTCAGTCATATCACATTTCTTTAAAAATTAATATTAACATTAATACCACTATCACCTCTAAAAGAGATGGAGTGATACAATTAAAATATGCAGCCTATTGGTAGAGCCTATACATCCACAGGTAATTAAACGCCACAAAATAAAATTGATACAAAACTTTTAAGATAGCGTAAGCAGTGTTTTATTTAACTACTATGTTCTTTAATTAGTGTCATTTGCGATGCAATTCATAAATGGGCATGAAAGGGCTGATAAATTTCACTCGAAGCTTTATTTTTCAAGGTTGAGTTCCTTTACGTACCATAAATCTAGAACACGGGACCGCCGCTTTTACTTTCCTTCCGAAGGAAGTCACAATCAAGAATTCTACACCTTTAAAAATCCATCGGCCCTTACCGAGTTTGTGCTCACAAACCTCAAAAATGAAAACAAGCATATATCTAGTAATCACTAGTCCTCTGGGACCGACAAATTATGCGATTATGTAATACCCATACGAATACGCATAACGATACACATATAAAACCTAAAGATTCCAGACGCCGTACGATTTAACATCAAAAAACAAAATAATTAAAAGACCGTCACGTAGAAACTGCGAAAACTAAGCCAATTTCCAAGCAAGTCGAATTTGTGATTAGATTTTGTTTGGTTGGCGGAATATATCACCTTTTGTTAATTAAATCGTATCTATCCAGTTATGTAAAACTAGGTGAAAAGCGGCAAATATATAAGCCACGAATGAGGTTGAAGAATAACAATAATCATGATTTATGGGAGGTAAATTATAAAGGGAACGATTGGAAAACATTTGCTCAGGACAGGGATGTATGGAGAGCTTATGACCGCGAAGGCCATGAATCTACTGATTTGAAGTCGCAATGAGTTAATTAGTTATTACCCAGTTACGCTGTGAGAAAACAAACATGGTGGTATTTCTCGGTGTGTTATTTTTAAAAATCCTGGTCCAATCGGGATTCGAACCCTTACCTTCTAGCTCGTACACGATTTACTTAACCAACTATGTTATAGTTGTTGGTTTGTTTTCTTGTTTATCCAATTTATCTTTACAATCTAATCTCTCCATAAACAAATTAATGTCTTTTATCACTTTTTTGCCATGACCCATATTTCACAGGCATAACAATTATATGTCTACGGTATACGTAATGTTTGTTCATAGGTTCGCAGTTGATAGGTTTAATGTCGCCTTCTTCTGCTACCAAGTAACCGCGATGTCATGTTACACCTACATATTTTCATACTTCCAAGTAATGTCATTATTTATCTCTTGACATGGGATCAAAGGTGTTTTAACTTTCCCTCCCAAAGAAACCGCGCCCTAAAATATCGTTCCCTCTAAAAAAATTCACCGACCTCGGCCGAAATGGAATTCGCAAACCTGGAATCCAGAAACGGTGCGATACCCCTATTAGACTGCCAAGGTCACACGTTTATACTCGTATAAAAATCAAACTCCATGGCGCGATAGGCCTAGAAGACCCTTGGGCTGCCAGCAGGCAGTCGCACTCACATCCATCTGGGGCCATTTACAGTCGTCTAGTATACGGGATATAAATGACGAGAGCCCCAGTATTTATATATATATATTCAAGTAAGATAAATGCGCTTCTTATGATCATTGTTAGGAGTTAATAGACTGGATCACCAAAGGAACACTATTATCAGAGGAAAACTTGGAGTAACAAGTTTAAATGAAGATATACAAAGAAGACCAAAACATCGGTGGAAAGATCAAGACCATCTTCGCTAGGTTTACCGTACAGGCCACATGGCCTAAAACGAATTTGTTCATGATGATGATGATATATTTATTTATTTAGGTATTATTGTAGGTATCTAAATAATTCCTCTCAATGTTGGATACTATACTGACCTAAATTCCATGAGAAAATGTTTCACTACATGAGGATTCGAACCAACGCATGTATTATAGGTTCTTATATTAAGAGAAGAAAACAATCTAAAAGTTTTCCAAGTAGGATCCTCAGACGAATATTCAGTCCCACAATGGATGAGAATGGAGGAAGCTTCAGAATTATAACGGTGTTTTAATACTGTCACGTAAATTAAATCTAGGATATTGAGGGTGACAGTAAAAATGATATCAACATTTTTGTTTGGAAACCCTTATGGAATAATTATTCGGAATTATTCGGATGTATGTGTGAAGATAATGTTCGGATGGATTTTATATAATTGGATATCGAATATATGAATTGGTTGGTATTAGTATTTTATTTAAATGACGCTCTTTAACATCTCAGGCCATTAGCGTCGCAATTCAGGGCATAAAGGGCTAACAGATTTCCACAGATGCCTCTTATTTCATGTGCGAGGTTCTTCTGCAATACGACAATCACGGCTTCACTTCTCTTCCGAAGGTAGTCGCTCAAGTTTTTACACTCTTAAAATTAATCGACACCGGCCGGGTTTGAATCCCCGAACCAAAGGAAAGCATGGTATCCACTAGTCCTCGGACGAACATGCTGGGTTGGAATTTCATTACCAGGATTCATTTCATCACATTCATCACTAAAGCTCGGAAGTTGAGGACCTATAAAAGGCAGCCTCTGCTCGAGGCAATTGTCAGAATTGACAACTTCTCAGAAAATTTGAGTCAAAGTACAATAGTTCAGGTGGTCAGTAGGCTGGTGGTTAAAAATAATATTTTGTGAGGGTTCAATAGTTTCTCGCGGAACAAAAGTGTTTGGAATGTGAAAAGTCTTTAAAGTAAAAATAGATAGTATTTTTAAAAAAGTTGGAATTGAGACTAGGCTCTGCGCATTCTTGAATTATACAAAAGGCACATATTTAATCAAAATAAGGTAAAGTTGCAAAACAAACCGTTAAGATCTGAAAAAGACTAAAAGTGACAAAAAAAAGTTTTGTATGATTTTCATATTTATTACAATAGAAAGTACTGAAATAGCTGTTATGAATTTGTATTTTAATAAATATGAAAATCATATAAAATTTTTAAGTTTTATTTATATTTATAAAAATGGATTTTCATCAAGTAAACGCCAAATCAGTTGATTAAACAAAAAAAGTCGAAAAAGGTCAAAAGTCCACCACTGTGGTATCGAGGTAGCGTGCTGCCTCCTCACGCAGCGGACCCGGGTTCGATTCCCGGTCGGGGCAGATTTCTGGGTGAGGTTTTTATCGGAGTTTTTCCTCAACTGTAAGACAAATGTCAGTAAAACTTTAAGGCCCAAACGGTCCCCGAAATCATATGGCCACCATCATCATCCTTCACCGGTGTGGAAAGCAACGGGAAGCTACCACACCTACAATTCCCTAGTAAAGCTGCAAACATAGCATGGAAATGCTATGATTGCAGTGAAGGACCAGCCCTCGAGCAGAATTACTATGGTTGGATGGAAAGGGCAAAAATGACGAATACCATGGTATCCACTATTTTCTCGCCTGTAATGACTCAAAATGTATAATGTATTATATTGGGCCTCATCTTCATATATGGATAAAAAAAAGGTCTCTTCAACTTCCGAGCCCTTTCATCACTTTATAGATGGGCACCCTGCGATTCGAAAGTACAGCAACCAGATATACAGATGTAAACATAGCTGTTTTTGGCCGTTCATCGCAGAGTAAGATTCGAAGTCAAGTGACTCAGCGATTTGCCATCTATGCTTTATAGTATAATTAAAGAATAAAATATATAAATATAGTACTCTCTTAAAATGTTAAAGCTACTATAAACTATCTAACTTACTGGTACTATCGAACCCGTACGTTCATGGTTCTCCATACATCCCTACCCTGAGCTAATGTTTTCCGGTCATCCCCTGTATAATCTACTTCCCTCAAATAATGGTTAATGTTATTCTCCCACCTCATTCTTGGTCTACCAATTGGGCGTTTTCCCCTCTGGTTTCCCTACAAGAAACTTCCATGCCCCTCTTTCATTACCCATTCGTGCCACATGTCACGCTCATCGCAGTCTAAGAGACTTAACTGTTTATATAATATCTAGTTTCCTATAAAGATCATGTAGCTGCTGTTATATAGTATTTTTCATTCACGTGTCTATCTTTGGTCCAAGTATTTTCCTAAGAACTGTGTACTATAAATAAGAAATAAATAAAAGAGACTACAGTAAGACAACAATCGATAAAACCTACACATTAATACACAAGATAAAACTTATGTGATATGATCAGAGATGAAATGAAATCCAAACAAAAGAAATATTAGCAGGAAGGGAATATATTTTTATAATATAGCAATTGATTGAAATTGACAGCTGAAATATAGCTGTATCCCTTCACACAAAGGACCTCAGTCCGTTTTGTTTTCAAGAATTTGAAGGGCTTAGGGCAATAACATGATAAGCCACATTTTGTTAAGGAATGTCATTTATTACAATGATAACATATAAACGTATTGAAATATCCATAAAACCATTTGCAAGTGCGCCAGTGATAAATCTAAACATACAGACACACAATGTATTAACAATAATACTGCCCAATTAATATTTATAATTTTTTAAACATTAAAATCCTTGGCGGCTACGTGGTTGCAAGCGGTTAGACGCTCGCCTCTCACCGCTGGGGTCCCGAGAACGAGTCTCGGTCAATCCATGTGGGTTTCGTGGTGGACGAAACGAAGCTTGGGCAGGTTTTTCGGGGTTTTCTCCCGTTTTCCCCTGTCACAGTTTCATTCCACCATTTCTCCATACTCATCTCATCGATTTCGTTCATCTGACTTGTCATGGTGCGTCAGACGTGGTCGGCCGGCACCCTTGTCATTCACAGACCTCTATATATGGGGCTTCATCTCATCCCTCGACCCGATCCTGAGTTGGACACGAGTTGAGGATATTATTATAATATATTATTAAAATTCTTATATCTCAGAAAGAACAATATGTGGCTTATCATGTTATTGCCCTAATTCCTTCATTTGAAATTAGTTTTTGCGTGTTCTGCACACCACAAGCAGTTTTCGTAATAAAAGGGCTTCACTATTGTGAGTACAAGAGAAATCTGTGAGCATTATTCAAGGAAAGAACATGGGTGGGCGAGTGCAGATATTGCTAATGAATAATCTCAATTTCTTAAGGTAACAGGTCACTACATAACAATGAACTACATGGTCTTTTATAGGAAGCCAGATATAATAAGATCAGTTAAGTCTCGTAGAATGCGATGGGCAGGACATGTTGCACGTATGGGGAATGAAAGACTTGTATGGAAGCTTCTTGTAGGAAAGCCAGAGGGGAAAACGCCCAGTTGGTAGACCAAGAATGAGGTGGGAGAATAACATTAACTATGATTTGAGGGAAGTAGATTATACAGGGAATTATTGGAAAGCATTAGCTCAGGATAGGGATGTATGGAGAGCTTATGTCCGCGCGGCCATGAACCTACGGGTTCGATAGTGCCAGTGAGTGAGTAAGTAAGTAACAGGTCTACAACAGAACAGATTTTTAGTATAAGACAGATTTTACAAAAGAAATGTGAATATAATGGTACTGTACATCAACTATACGTAGACTTCAAAAACGCATACTATTCAATTAAGAGGGAGAAGTTATAAACCATCCTGCTGGAGTTAGAAATTCCTAAAAAGTTAGACTTATTCGAATGTGTCTAAATTGCACAAAGAGTAGGCAAAAAGTTTTCGGATAATTTTGAAATCCACAATGGGTTAAAGGAAGGATATGCACTCTCTCCTCTACTATTCAATTTTGTACTACAGCATACCATCAAATATTTAGAGGATGAATAAGAAGTACAACTCAATAAGCTGTTAGTTTATGCTGATGATGTATTATTAAGCGATATCGAGGAAATGCTAAGGGTCAACAGGCACACACTATTGAGTAACACTACGAAAATGGTACTTGAAGTATGCATCAATAAAACAAAATATATGTTCACGCATAGAAATGGGCAGTTAATGACAAATGAGGGAAATTTTGAATTAGTGGCTGAATTCAAATGCCTAGGAACAGTAATATTAATAACCGATAGGAATGAGATGCACAAAGAAATTAATCTTAGACTCAATATTGGAAATGCATGCTATTATGCATTACCTAGACCCTTGTCTGAACTTCTCTCAAAAAACGTTAAACTGAAAATATATTTAACTTTTATTCTCCCAGTTATATTATATGGATGCGAAACATGGATCCTTACTTTAAGGGAAGAGAAAAGATTACGATTATTTGAGATTAATTTCTGAGGAACATTTTTGGCCCAAAGAGAGATGAACAGGCGAATGATGAAGACACCAGTGAGCTGCATGATCTTCATAATAAGAACAATTAAGTCTCGAAGACAACGATGGGCAGGACATGTGGCACGAATGGGGAATAAAAGAGGGGCATGGGCGCTTCGTGTAGGAAACCTAGAAGGGAAAATCCCAGTTGGTATACCAAGAATGAGGTGGGAGAATAATATGATTTGAAGGAAGTAGAATACACAGGTGATGATTGGAAATCATTAGCACATGATATGGATTCCGCGCGGCCATTAACCTACGGGTTCGATAGTGCAGTGTGAGTTAGTTGATACGTATTTCTGCATGAAACGATTCAATTAAAAAATCAATAAGATAAATGCTTTGTCACTCTACAGGGCCCAAATCTAGTCTGATAGGACTAAAACCAAATATAAACTACAATGTTATATTTCAGCAGGTAGAACTTTTTGTTGTAGTTATGCCAAAATAACAATTTCAATGGTAGTGTTACCGATTTAAAGCTAAAGAACAAGAGCTCCTGCAAGAAAGTAGTTGAAAGAAGACCGTTATATCCACTATCTAGTTGTCAAGCTGCTAGGACAAGGTGGTATAACCTTCTAGAAGGGAAACATGCAACTCTTCCAACCACAATCTATGCAGGGTACAAGAAATAGGGGTTTGAAAAAGAAGCAAGTTTGCCTGTAATTTAAAAGACCTCAACTTCAATACTTATACCCCTGTTATTAGAAAAAAAAGTCAGTTTTCAAAGAAAACAATTACTCTTTTTTTTAAGAAGCAGTCACATGTTCTTATATCCAGTTTATTCAAATATAAATTTCGCCAGGGTGGAACAAAAACATGAATTATACATGCAAACTGCTTCAACAAAACAGGAGCAGGTGATTTTGCGAGTAGAAGTACTAGTTTCGTACCTAGGGAAAATTTTCTGCAACTTCTGCCATTTAAACGGTCAAATCTCAGCAAGTGCTATTTTGCAAAGTTCATCGCACCTGCATAACACAGGTTCATAACTGAGCTTTTGGCAAATGATTTAAATAACTTTATAACTTTACTTTACACGATGTCAGTATGGAAGGAGTTAGCTCTTGCAACTTATTCGGGAGGTTGTCTGTTTCAAATCCGGTGCAAGAGCATTGTTCGAGGCTTAACGCGATCCATCCATAGTAATTCTGCTCGAGGGAAGGTCTTTCACTGCAATCATAGCATTTTCATGCTATGCTTTACTGCTTTACTAGGGAATTACAGGTGTGGTAGCTTCCCGTTGCTTTCCACACCAGTGAAGGATGATGATGGCCGGATGATTTTCGGGGACCATTCGGCCCTAAGCTTCCCGGCATTTGTCTTACAGGTGAGGAAAAACAAAAAAAAAAGACCTCACCCAGGAGCCTGTCCCGACCGGTGATCGAACCCGGGCCCGGTGCGTGACAAGGCAGCACGCTACCTCTAGACCACAGTGGTGGACTTTAATTATTTTTAAGATATATATTATGTTAAAATCTCCCATATTTGGACTCTCCTTAGTTTTACCTCTCGGTTCATAGGACTTATGTGCCCCACGCCACTTGATCCTATATGGTTCACTCTATTGATAAGAGTGTTTTAAACTCAGGATCATAATGACATGGAGGACCTCCCCGAATAGTGTGATCAGCTCAGTGCCAAGATCACCTCCGTAAATACAGTATATTTATTGACCATGAAGTAAAATTGCTATGTCTAGTAACGCTGAAACGGGATAAATTATACAAGTTTAATTTTTTTAAATGTACACAAAATAGGTATCAATGGTTAAAATAAATGTTTTTAGTCACAGAAAAATTAAAAATAAGGCAGTTTTGGAATTAAAAAACTACAAAATGGGTACCAATGGGTAAAAAAAGATACTTATTAGACATAATTAAACTCTTCAAGATGGTATAACTTTTAATGAGACTTTTACCTACATTCATTGGTATTTATTAACTATTTCAGGTGGAAAAGACGTAAAAATCTAAACTCTCATCTCTGATTACGATTGTAGTTACGTGAATCAATTTTCCGTCTCAATTAATTTGGTAATTTT
Organism: Diploptera punctata; assembly: GCA_030220185.1. Lineage (NCBI taxonomy): Eukaryota > Metazoa > Arthropoda > Insecta > Blattodea > Blaberidae > Diploptera > Diploptera punctata. Next base: position 2,322,087 of record JASPKZ010001980.1, read on the forward strand.
TATTCAGTTATTTGCATTAATAATAATTAAATATAGATATACATTTATGTTTTACACTAATAAACTTTGTATTAAAAATTGTCGAATGCAAATAATTTTATAGCTAATTAAAAATAAAATCTGTGAATGTAAAGAAAAACTGTTCAGAATCGAAATGCTTATCCAAAACTACATTTGTCAAAAAAAATTGTGCGTAACAGGCTGGTGAACTAAAAGCCTTCTTGGCCAGTCACACAATGCAGTTACAAATTCTTTATAATTGATGACTATATGATATACCTTAATACTAAATCGTGCTTTTGTTTATTTAAGATGCATTATATCGTAGTAAAAGTCACAAACTTGGAAATCTACTGCAAGAAAATTTCAATTTCAGTATTTTTTTAGAACTGATGAATACTGAAGCTTATTAGGACTCCTCTATAGAGCGATATGCCATCAATTCGTCTGCTGGCCTCACCCCACATGTTAGTTAAAGATGTGGACGATCACCTAGCCAATATCAGGGTGGCATGTAATCAGCACGTCGAGTCCCACAACCGTTATAGCTGGTTTTCTCAACCTGATGTTATTAGGACTGCAGTAATATAAATAAGCTCGCACTATAACTTCGAAATAACAGAGTATACCTATTTTTTTTGTGATCCCACAAAAGGCCTCAGGAGGCCCTTGGGTTAGTAGGAGGTTAAGGCTCCCACTTTTTCTAGACAATCGGCACTTTATGTCAGCCGGGTTGTCAGCCCTGCGTGACGGCCGCCTTTACCCCAGAACAAGCGTCTAGTACTCATTTCAGTTAGAGGCTGAGTCGACCCCAGGGCCATAGTGCCGCCAGAGGGTTTGGGTCAGTTTAAAAATCCTGGCCCCAACGGGACTTGAACCCTGGACCCTCCGGCTTGTAGCTCAGTGCCTTAACCACTACGCTACAGCGTGCCCCGACCGAGTATACCTATTACAGATTATTTATTGGAAAACATTGCTTGTCCACAGATGTAGTCAATGGTGGACCTGAGTTCGATCTCAGTCGGGACAAATTTCCTGAGTGAAGTTTTATTAGTTGTTCCTAAACTATAAGACGAATGTCAAGAAACTTTAAGGTACCGGTACCAAAAGTTCCCGAACACCATCTTGCCATCATAATCATCTATATCATATTCGTCTTGTTTAAAAACACTTTACGAATAAACAGTAGAACCGCATAATGATTATACCTGATGATCCTAAGACGCAACATGATCTTAATGTTGAAGCGTCTAAAGTAAGATTAAATAAAAATTATATTAATAAAAGTTGTTTTCGCGGAAGTAATTATTCAGCAGCTTACTTAGTTTTTTAAACTAACAATGGTATTAATACCCTAATATTTTATAACTAGATGGTATGTATATACCATTATTGTTTGAAAAAAGAGAGGCATGTTAATACAGGTATAGGTATAGGTATACACCTTGGAAATAGACCTGCGCCGCAGACCACTTCCATGTTCTGCGCAGATTGGTAGTAGATCAGTCGTCTGTCAAACTTGTATTTTAGTTCGTCTCTCTACCAGTACATGTTACAAAGTGTTGTTTTTAATCCCCTTGATTCAGAAACTCCAGGTCCGAGTCAACTAGGAGTAGGACCGCCAACTGATTTTGTCCCCCCTAGTACGGCCATGTGAGTACTTCATACCAGGCTCGTTCTCAATTTGAAGACGTTTAAATACTGAGCATATGAACTAAACACGAATACGCTCCATCGTTTTTTTAAATGATTACAAGATAAATATAAAGTTTCAGGATTTTTTTTCTTTTTTCGTATGAAGCACTTCAAGAGTATTCGTTCTTAACTCTTTCACTTTACAGCTTATGAAATCCGTAGGTTCACTAAGGCCCTCCATTGGTTCCTATTCTTTACCAACTGAATCCAGTTCATATCTCTGACATTCACTTCCCGAAGATCCATCCGAATATTACCCTTCCACCTACGCCTAGACCTTCTTAATGATCTTTTAATGTTTCCTCCAACGTTTTCGCAATAAAAATTGTTAAAATACCTATCTCTACTGTCGTCCTTTCAATCTCCTAGACTTAATAAACCTAATAATATTAAGACGATATAAATTATGGAACTTCCCAATGTGAACAAAACAAAATCCATGGCGCGACAGGCCTATAAGACCCTTGACCTGCAATCCGGCTGCTGGCCTCACATCCACATGTGTTAATTGAAGTAGACGACCATTCAGCCAGTGTATGGGTGATATGTGGTCATCATAACGGGTTCCCCAGCCGTTATAGCTGGTTTTCTCAAGCTGGAGCCCGCTACTTATTGTGGCTACCCAAATATCTCACGAGTGGGGACCGGTCCCATATTGACCGAAATTACATGAGAAAATTTCTTCCCCGTGGAGATCAGAACTAGCGCAAGTCCCGTAGATCTGCGCCTTAGCCACTCGCTACGGATAGGACTCCCATTATGAAGCTTCCTCAATTCTTATCCCTTATGAGATCGAATATCTGTACACACAAGTGCGCACTCACTTATCTCCATAAACACACTCGGTTAAAGTGCATATGTACCTTAAAGGTAGTTTGTCTTTATCTAAATGAACATGAATAATATTAACCTATAATTTTGTCTGTTTAATGCATTTAAAATTAAATTCCGTTCCCGGCTAATCGTGAGCCAAAGGTGAGCTGCACTTGTGATTTTTACTAGAATATATTCTATCATCAATTAACTGCATACATTTAAGTGGAGGTTAAATTCCTCTATTAACTTCACCATTAAATATTTTAATATATTTACTAAACAAAATTAGATAACATATTTTTCGTTTCCAAGGATTCTTTAATGTGCATCATGGAGGTGATAGGTTTATAAGTCCCATTTAATGTAAATGTAAACTTAGATTTAATCTAAATAATTCTAAAAATCCCTCATTTCTTATGAGAGAAAGTTTCACCGTTATTTTGATCTCAAAAACGTTCCCCATTCTAAAAATATTGACAAGAGATCAAACTAAACCTGTAAACTTCGAATTAAAAAATGAACACTAAATTCTTAAATTAAATAAATCCAAACAGTAGTTGCTTCTAAACAAAAAACTGAATGAACATGGGTACTCCTAACATGGCAACAAATGCAAATGATTGCTCCTGACGTATGTTGGTTATAGTTAACACGACTTGAGGGTAAAACTTTAGACCAAGGGAATAAATAAACAAGAATTTGAACTTGGTCCGATAAGTATGGCTACACTGATAGACGGTAGAGCGTCAGTCCTGAACACTGAAGGTCAAATTCCAATTCAAGGTAAAGGTAAGGTAAAGTGATCCCACTACAAGCCTAAGGATGCCCTTAGGGTGGTAGGGGGTGAGGCTCCCATTTTTCTAGACAAACGGCACTTTAATGCCACCTGGGTTAGCAACCCTGTGTGACGGCCGCCTTTACCTCCAAGAACAACTCCTTTAGAGCTTAAGTTTATCCTAGGGTCATGTGTCGCTAGAAGGTTTCGGGTCACTTTAAAAATCCTGAACCCACCAAGACTCAAACCCTCGAACCCCAGGCTTGTAGCGTAATAGTTATTTTTTGCTGAGTTAGGGAAAAAGTTTTGAATTGTGATACAGTAAAACTTGTTTAATCCGGAACGTGAATAATGCGGAAATATGTCCAATGTGAACAAATTTATCGGTCCCGGCGAAATAATAGTAATTTTACGTGTATTTATTTTGCATAAAACGGAATATGCCCAACGCGGAAATGGAAGGATATTTCTACACAATTCATGAGAAATGTATAAAGCAGAAAAACAGAGAAATAAATTAGTTTCCACTTCATTGAATTCCCGTTAGGCAAAAAGAAAAAAGGAATGATTGTCGCCGGGTAAAGTAGACAATCTGTACCTCAAATTTTATTTCGTCCTCACTACACACAAGTTATGCGAAGTACAGATACCTGTCTTACAAATAACCATTGCACTGTAAAATCTTAAATATTGATTTCCGTTCTGATATAGATCTTTCACAGGTAGCGTTCTGAATTTACGGAATAAAGATGGCTAAAACGTATGTATCATTCTCATTAAGCTAAAATGTAAAAGTGATTGAAGATAAATTTCCAAATTTCCGGACCGATGCTCCAAAGTCAGGATCTGGCTGGTGCTAAATTCCTGGGGAATAACGATTTCAAGGCATTTTCAGGCTGGCTTGACAGTTTTAAAAGACGACAGAATATAATGTGGAATGAAATTTGCGGGGAATCAAAGTATGTGGACAAAAGGGTAGTTAGTGAGCTGAAACCGAAACTGCCTACTTTAATTTCAGGATACGCGCAGAAGAGACATTTTTAACGCTGACGAAACAGGACTGTTTTTTCGCGCGTTACCGTCGAAGTCACTCATACAATACTTCACTTTTCAAAGGCAGCGGAAATACAATTAATCCAAGGTACGTAAAAAGACATATACGGTACTCTATAATCTAAGATTATTAATAAGTTTTAGTTTTTTTATAATACTGAATTTTGTCTAGCGCGGAAAAAAAATTGGTCCCATGCGATTCCGCTTTGAGCAAGTTTTACTGTGTAATATATAAATAGCAATTGAAGCCTGTGTCATTTAAAATTTGAAACAAACGAAAATAATATAGATTTATATAATGAAACCTCTTTTAAAGGCCCTCCTATTAAGCAACGGTCTCCTTTAATGGTAGAATTTTCTAGGAAAAATATTAAATCATACAAATCTATGTAATTCATAGTACTTCACCTCGTGTATGGAACGGTATCCACCCATAATCTTGAGGAATTTGGGCAGTGGCTCTATATTGAGGGAAACAATTACAATGGTTGAGAAAACCACATTCTGGCCATATCACACCTGCACATACTAGCCAGCTAGTATACCAAAGGCCTTCCTGGTTGGTCACGCCATAGAGATAATTCAGGTACTTCTTAAAAAACCAACCTTCTCTCATACCACTCGCACTGGTCATATATCTACATCTACAATGGCGTAACAGCCCAATGTTGGGCGAATTTAATTTAGTTAGGTTATTTTCCTATAGATGTCATGAATGGTATGTGGTCAAAATACCAACCCAATGAGACATCTAGTAGGCAACTAAGATGTTATTAGGATGATGAGGTCGGTAAATTTTGCTTAGAGGTCTCTTTATTCAGGCTTAAAGTTCTTTTATGAGCCTGAAAATTTTCAGACTCGGGACCCACAGCTTAAATTACTTCCCGGAGGAGTTGCTCCTTGGATTTTTCCATCCTAAAAATCCACTGCCCCAGGCCTGTTTGAATCACAATCTTCAGGACCAGAGGCAAGGAATACAAGCACTAGTCCACCGCGGCTGACAAGTCTTGTTTCATTACCTTTAATAATATTAGGGATTAAAATGGCAACAGTATGAGATGAGATCACTTTACTTTACTAATCATATACACTCGAATATATATATATATATATACTTAAGATCAATATGTACATTTATGATTATCAATGGAAAACAAAGGATAATTATGTACGGTAGACCTTTATTTTGTATGATTAAATATGAAAAAAATCAAAATAAAATTCAACCAAGTGAAATGAAATATTTTAAAAGTTACTTATTTTAGGAATTCACACTATGAGGTATATTCATGTAGGTACAATTTTAGAAGTATTGAAAATAAGAAAAAAAAAAAGACAAAATCAGAAATAAGTGGAATAGTTGTATTTTATTTAATGATGCTCTTTAACAGCTTAAGTCATTAGCATCAGAGTTTTACCATCAAAAGCGTGGAGTGCTCTATATCAATTAATATATTTGATAATAAACAGATATTGGTAAAAGTAAAGTCTCTAAGAAGAAACGTAAAAACCATAAAAAGCATCCCATGCTTTTGATGGTAAAATTACTTTTTTTGTAGATAACTCTAGTTTTATTCCAGTTGTGTTGGAGATAATTTTTTTGTTGACCACTTTAATTTTATCCCAAGAGTGTTGGAAATTAAATTATTTTCCATTTTTTAGTTCAGTTTTCTAATAAAGCATGTTGTTTTAGTTTTTTTTAACTATTATTTATTTTTTAGTTTGGTTTCCTAATAAAGTGTGTTCATTTAGTTTTTTAAACTATGATTTATTTATTTTTTTATTTTTAGTTTAATTGATTGTCATAAACTGGAATCCCATGAAAATTAATTGCTTAATACTCTTCTAAAAAAAATCCTCCGGGCCGGATTTGAACCAGCGACCTATGGATTACTGAAATTACATACCACTACAGTCCACCACTCTACCAACTGAGCTCTTACAACGATTGACTAAAAGTCAATAAGTCCGCAACCTCTTATACTGGTTTTTATTTATTTTTATTTTCTAATGATTCTGGCCAGGATTTTAGAAAAAAATTATTAAATTATTGTATTGTTATGGGTCCTTTACAAGTATACAAAGTTTCAAGTCGAACCAATGTTTTTAAGTGGGTGAAAATCGTGTTCAAAGATTCTGATACATAGATACAGGTCTGTTACATAGACAGATACAGATCAAGCTAATATAAAGTGTGTAAAAAAAGGATCTACAAAAGAAGAGATTTAATTGAGAATAAATCTGGGGAAAAAAATGTGTGGCTGGATAGAACATTGTGGAGAAGGAATGTTTTGAGATTAACCACACACACAAGTTGAAATGTCTTGATTATGATTAGACATGAGTAATATGTGGAAAATTTAATTCAGTATCATCAGTTAAATTAACTATTGAGTGATTACAAATGAAACAGTGGAGTCAGAAATTAAAATCGTAGATCAAAAGAAAAACTGGAAGATTTTTTTTATATTTTATTATATTATAATTTCAACCTGTGTTTTACCATGGGCATATCATGGGATATTTACAATTATTTACATACATTTACATTTTGTCTTGCTGCAATTTGATTGTTCAAGAGTTTATTCTTGAAGTGTGCGGAAGATCTGCTGATGAAGTTTGTCACTGCGACGATGTTGATGTGGAGCTTTAGTATCTGGGGCAGTGTTTGGGTTGTTAGAACAAGAGGCCGGTCTTTTGAGTACAGTGAACATTCTGTCAGAAGATGTATTGCTGTCTGTGGTGGACTTTCGGGGCAGTTACATAGGGAGATGGTGACTTTTTGATCCTGTGAAGATATGTACGGAAGCATCCAGAAGATAGAGTTTCCATTATGTTTTTAAAAAGTGTTCAGAAATAAATTGAAGACAAATATTGGAAAACAAAGATGACAGGAATATCACCTTAGAGAAGACTGATCAATTAATTATAAAATTGCATTCAAAATGACAATGATGCAAAGAGTACAAATAGATGAACACTGTGAGGGAGGAGTGTGAAAGGAGAGAGAGAGATTGAGGCAGCTGTCCAACACAAGCCACCCCTAACTACACTGGAGGGACAGGAGTTATGATAAATCTATAAGTTCCATATGTCTATAAAAGATAAGTAACAATGCATATATCTAAAAAAAAATGAATTCGTATAAAAGTTGAATTCAAGTTACAAGAAAAAGGCTAAATTGATTGGCTATTCAATGCATGAAACACAAAAATTTCAATACAATATGATGCATGTAAATGTTAAATTCTATTTAGCAAGTAAATTGAAAAGTCCTGTTAATTTACAATACAAATAAAATTCTTTGAAGAAAAAAAAACGTAGTCTATTAAAAGAAGCATATTTTTCATTTCCACATTTTACAGAACAGACAAAAAATTCTAAAAATTAAAATACAGATATACCAAGCCAAATGGCTCGGACAATAGCAATTGAGATTGATATTCAGCAGGCCCTAACATCAACAAAGGGGTTTTTCTAATTATCATCAGTCATTAAGAAGAATTCTGGTGTGTGCTTTTAGTAACAGGAGTAATTTTTTACAATAATTTCATAAACACTTTTGAAATTCATATTAAAGCACTGTTGAGGTTATGTAATAAGATATTAATTATAAAAGTGGTACCTGGTAAGTCAGTTCTTAACTTCATCAAGTTAATAATTTAGTTGAGGACAACTGACTTACCAGGTACCAATTTTATAATAAATTAATAATGTAAATTATATGTAGTGAAAACAAATGTCATAATTCATAATAAATAAGGTGAGTCTGTTACATTTTACCTTATAAAAAGTTGAGTTTTTTGCACATGTTTCAATATGCTCCTGATTATCATCTTCAGCTCGTCCAAACTATTGAATTTTACATTGTCAATCCTGGATGTCGATTCACACTCCATCTTTTGGTGCACCAAATAACTTGCATATAAAATCTCTCTATTGGTCAGAAAAACATAAAATCGATGTGAACAGCAAATTGTTCTTGCACGTATCTTTTCTCAAATGGTGAGTTCTTTTGTAATCTCTAACTATTTTAATAATTTGGAGGTTCACATTGATTTTATGTTTTATATTGGCCAGAAAAACTTAAAATTGATGTGAACACTAAATTATTAAAATAGTTAGAGAATATAAAAGAACTCAACAATTGGGAGAAGACCTATGTCCAGAAGAGCAGGGATAGAATCATGAGTTTTGAAATTTGCGGGAAGAGATTTGATATGCAAGTCCTTTGGTCCAACAAAAGATAAAGTGGGAGTCGACATCCAGGACTCAACAATTCAACAATCTGGCCAAGCTGAAGATGATACACAGAAGTACTGAAACATGTCCAAAAGAACTCAACTTTTTATGAGGTAAGATGTAACAGATTCATCTTATTTATTAAGAAGAACTGCATAATGTTACTTCCCATTGTAATTTACTAACAAATGTCATAAAAATAGAAACACAGAAATTACTGGATACAACCAAAGATTCTAGATGTGGTGTGATCTTTCATTTTAAATTGCTTATAACAATCATTTTTTTGAAGAGAAAAATTCCTGATTCAGGCAAAAATTTTTCTCTTAAAAAAAACAGTAAATATTATTCATGCAATTAAATGGACCAAGATCTATTTGGATAATAAAATTTTTGGATTAATGGTAAAATAATTTTCGGAATGCCAGATTGTTGCTGAGATGTCTTGAGATGGTCAAGCACGGCCTACTAATAAGAATCCTTTTTCTTTATGGCCTTGATATTAAGTAGGTAACATAACAGTATTAATGTTAATTCAAGTTAAAAACAAAACTAATAATAAAATGTTCACAAGCAAGTTAAATTGATTGGTAAACAGTCCTTATCTAATGTACAAGAAAAAAATATAATTAAATTAAAATAATGAGATATAATAAACCAACTTGTAGGTTATCACTATTTAAAATGCCAACTTAAAATATTTGTCAATCTTAAAACTATTTTTATAATATAAATTAAGTTATTAACAGCTAAAAGAATGCTAACAGTGAGGTATATTAGTTTGTTATTAAATTTTTTTTAGTTTGTTTTTGAACAATGTTATTGTTTGTACATCTCTAGCATAGGGTATAAGAGAATTTCAATTTCTGGCAAATGAAACTGTAAAAGATAGTGAGTATTACACAGTGTGAGGAGGGATATAAAGGACAATGTGCTGATAGGATCGAGTATCTAAATTATGTGTCAGAGAGTCTAATGAAGCAGTTTGATAGATAATTAAGCAATGATGTATGTAATACTTTGTAGAGAAGGGAAAAGACAGTTCTATGATCACGTAGACAAAGCCACAGTAAAACTAACAATAACAAAATATATATAAATTAATGTGTATCCATTGCATGTTATCAGTGAATGTAAGTACTTTTTAAAATCACTTACCATCTTGAATATTCTTTGTTTTGTTTGGAGTAGGTGTATTGTCGATACTAGAGAGAGACAATCTTCTACGAGGGGTTGAACCTAAGGATGTTCCACTCAAGTTAAAAGCAAGATCAGTAACAGGCGAGAGACCCAATCCTGGCTGCGCTCCAGCAAAGGTTGGAGATTCTGCTGCTTCTAATTGAAGGCGAATACGATCAGGAATTTTCAAATTTGCCATAATTGCTTCTAATTTTTAGTTGTTTTAAGGTGGATAGAAAACAGTAGATAACCTTGAATCTTTTCAAATATTTTCTGAAACAAAGAGAGAGATTAACATGTGTTAGACAAATTATATGTATGATATACTAAGAACGATATACTTAATAGAAACCAGCCTAAATCTGGATAAGATAATTTTAAAAACAATACCTAATTTTTGTTGATTAAAAAAAAAGTATGTGTGATCCCAAGTTGAATCCCTCTCCAGACAGGTCTTGCCTCTATAAGGCCCATATGGCTGGTAGCCTGTAAATGTACCTTTAAGGTGAGAGGTTAAACTATGATGGAGACTAATTCTAACTGCCAAACTCTTACCTATAAATATTATATAATACAATACAACCGCAAGACGGCAGTTATGATGCATCGAGGATGTCACGAATTCAGTGACGAAACCCGGGTCTGCATAAAAATCAAGAATATGAGGCGAGTGAAAAAAAACAACTGAAATTTAATTAAAATAAATTTCATAGTGTTATTTCCTACCTACATATATTTAACAACTGGAAATCTCATGTAAGAATGAGCAGAATGAGAATACCACGTCAAATCTTAAATTACCAGCCACCAGGCAAGAGATCACTGGGCAAAGTTATTAATATTGGCCTTCAAATATAGGCAGACTTAGGACCCTGGATTAAATATCTCCTGGAGGACTTGTCCCTTGGATTTTTTCATCCTAAAAATTTGATTGGCCACAACCACAGGACTACAGGCAGAGAACTTAACCCAACACCTTTGAGTTACTGTGGCCTGAGGAAATTTAATATGATTTGTTACTTTTCATCAATGATGTCACACCATATAAGAAAAAAGGTGGGCAAGTTGTAAAACTGCTAATTCCAAACACGAGTATGATTCATGTGTAGCACTTGGTTTCACAAGGAGATTACAGTACAGATCTGCTTAAAATGGAATACACAACATTTGATTTTAATACCAACAGTAAGTTCAATAATGTACGTGTGTATGTGCATGCGAGTGTGTGTAAGATAAGACCTAAATTTTTGCAGGTGAATATTTAATATTTAAACAATGGGGATAATTAACAATATAATGAAACCATCTTTAGTACAGAAGAACACAAAATTATGGCTTTATAAGGTTCTCACAAGACCAGTATTAAGATGTGGTAGTGAAGCATGGACAATACGAAGAAGAGATGAAAACCGAATAACAGCAAATGAGATGTGATTTATGCACCCTACAGCAGGCTATACAAAGTGGTACCATTAAAGAAATGAGGAAATTATGGAAGAGTTGGATGTAGAACCCATTCTTCAACATATACAAAACTACAAGAACAACTGGAAAGCCCATCTTCAACAAATGTCATCTCATAGAATTCCAAAATCCATGCTTCGTTAGTGCCCCCAAGTCAAAAGATCGCTGGAACATCCAAAAAAGCGCTGGATGAAAAACTCCTCTTTGAGACCGTAACAGGCCACATGGCCTAATACTTGAATGGATGATGATTTTTTTTTCCATCGGTTGATTAATATCTTCGACATCGTCCGATTCCTAATAGCCAATTTTGTCGGTCCATCCAATCTCCTGGTTGTAGATGTTTCTCCTTCATATATAAACATATTCCCTGACTACAGGAGGTTTTAGGTCTTCCTCTGCTTCGTCTTCCCTCAGGTTTCCATTCCAAAACAGATTATGGTAGTCGATCCTCTTCCATTCGCTGGACATGTCCATACCATCTTAATTGCTGAGTTTTAATATAATCTAAAATAGTGTCTTCAATCTCCATTTTCTCCCTTATAACTGAGTTCCTAATTTTTTCTCTTCTTGAAATTCTTGCGGCCCTTCGTATAAAATCCATTTCCATTGCCAAAAGGTACTTATTTGTTTTTGTTGTTAATGGCCAAAGTTCTGTTCCATAAGTAATGACGATTTTTACAATTGTATGATATATATTCATTTTATTTTATTACTTATATTTTTATCCCACAATATTCCATTGAGGCAAGCAATTGCAAATTTTCCTTTATTATTTCTATTTCTTATTTCCTCTTAATAACTCCCATTTTTATTTATTTTAATTCCTAAATATGTGATCTCACTACAAGATTTTATTGTTTCTCCAGTCTCCAAAATTAAATTTTGTTCTGGTTCACCAATTGATAAATATTTTGTTTTTTTCATGTTTAAATTTAAACCCCATTTTTCATATTCTTCTATTACTTTTCTAGTCATATATTCTAAATCTTCATAATCTTGTGCAATTAACAATTGATCATCTGCAAAATGTAAGTTGTATAAAGTTTTGTTGTTTGAAATAGGAATTCCCATGCTTGAACATTTGATGATGATGACGATGATGAATACTTAATATTTCCCTCTATACTTTAGTTTCAGCATTTATATCATTCATTGCTTCTAAGTTCCAGTTATATTGTTCATGAAAAAAAAATGTTTGTTACTCTAAACAAATTTTTGTTATTATTATTATTATCATCATCATCATCATCATCAATATTTATTTTCTTTAAATTACAAGAAGTTAAAATTTCAGAGAGAAAACCAACTAAAGTATATGTATGGAATAGATGGATAATGAGCATTTCGAATTCAACAGTCATGTGTTTGTACTATTAAACTTGTTATTTAATAAATAAAACTATCAACATTTTATATGATTTTCATAAATATTTATTTTATTTAACATTTGTAACAGCTATTTCAATACATTGTATCTTTGCTAGACAAATATCAAACACAAATAAATTTTCTATTTCTGTTTATAGTCAATTATGTAAACAAATGTAACCATGCAATACAATATAAACAAATTATATAGCAATATATAAAATATATTTTTTTCATAAATCTGACAGAGGTCGATCATTTAAATCTAATTGGGAATTTAATGACTTGTTACTTTTCTTCAATTTATTTATTTCTTAAGTTTCTAAAAGATTTAGCTTTTTTCCTTTGTTGCAAAATGTAAAACTTTAAAAATCTGAATTAAAACAATAATCAAATTGATCTCTGCTAATCACTTACTTTAATTCGGTAATTGTTTTTATTCAGATTTTAAGCTTTACATGTTTGTAACAATGGAAAAGAAAAAGTTAAATCTTTAGAAATTTTAGAAATAAATTAAAGAAAAGTAATGTTATTAAATTTGCAATTAGATTTAAATGATTCACCTCTGTTAAATTTATAAAAAATGTGTTTTATACATTGCTATATAATTTGTCTTCTGTTTATATTGTATTGCTTGGTTACATTTGTTTACATAATTGATTACACACACAAATAGAAAATGTATTTGTTTTTATGGCATTTGTCTGATGAAGATAAGTGTATTGAAACAGCTGTTACAAATGTTAAATAAAATTAATCTTTATGAAAATTGTATAAAACTTCGATAGTATTATTAATTAAATACATCATAGATTTTCACCAAGTAAACACCAAATCAATTTTAATGTTTTATTATTCATTTCATACACCTCAATGATGGATAATCATATTTGAAGAGAAAAATTATACGATTATAATTACAAAGAAATAAATGTTATCTCAGTCAAAACATAAATTTATTAAATTGACGTTTCAATCTCCTTATGTGAAATCATTTTCAAGACATGGTTGTTTATAAATTTATGATACATAGTTACCATCACCAAGACAATTTGTTTTTTTTAATATACAAATTTAAATTAATAAATTTGTATATAAAAAAACAAATTGTCTTGATGATGGTAACTATGTATCATAAATTTAAAAACAACCATGTCTTGAAAATGATCTCACATAAGGAGATTGAAATGTCGACTTAATAAATTTATGTTTTGACTAAGATAACGTTTATTTCTTTGTAATTATAGTTATTACTTACTCTCAGTAAAAATTATATGCTCAGGGTCAATTTCACCAACAGAGGTAACTGTACTATGCCAGTTTTCCCCGTGTATAATGCATAGCTTAAACTAGCATAATACAGTTACCTCTGTTGGTGAAACTGACCCTTAGACTGGGGGCTTTAACCCAGGTTCTGGGTTCAAGCCCCAGTCTGAGCATATAATTTTTCTCTTCAAATATAAACCAAATCAATTGATTACTTATTGTATATTTTCAGAAATTTCCTTACAATATGAATCAAGTAAATCATAACTCTTTTGTAATTGTATGTATATGTGATTAAGAGGTCTCGAGCATCATGTTTTGGCATAGAACTATAGGATGCACATTTGTTCAAGTCCCTGTGGGGTAAAAAAAAATTCTCATGAAATTTTGATCTGAATGGGACAGTTTCCTAACCAGCATTGTGAGAAATTTGTATAGTTCCAATAAGTAGCAATCCCATAATGAGAAAACCAGTAGCCAGCTTCATACGGTAGTATGTTCTGTGTGAAAACAGGTAATAGACTATACTTTTTGCCAAGTTTGCTAAGGCAGTACCTTTTGAGACTAGTCCTGGGTTCATACCCCAGTTTGATAAATATGACTGGGGCTTTTCATGATTTTTCTCAGTTCTCAAGGAAAATTCTGAGTTGTAATTTCATTACCATGTTCCATTTCATCGTATTTTTTATATTAAAAACTAATATTATGATCAGTCAAGTTTAACTTTTGATGAGTTACAAAATCGCTACCCATAAACTAAATTAAGTAATAATTAAATGCAATATGCGCATATCGGAGAAAAAAACCTAAAGTAATGGCTTTTGAAAGATTAAATCACAGAAGATGAAAAATAATGAATAATAATAAATTAATAGAACAAGTAAACAATTTCGGTTTACAATATTATGGTTTAACATATCTTACTGCCAAAAGAATAATCAATACTAATAAAATGCATATCAAATTCCGTTGAGGTGAATAGTCATACGATAAAAGTTAAAAATTAAAATGTACCTGTTGGCAGGTGCCGTCATCCTCAACTTTGTTAAAATGGTATACATAAAATTATACTGGAGGCCCTTTGGAGGTTAACTTCCATCATCAGCAGGTTAAGCTTCTGCTACTAGTTTTATATACACCATTATAACAAAGTTGAGGACAATGGCACCTGCCAACAGGTACATTTTAATTTTTAACTTTTATCTTATGACAAAAGAATGATATAAACTTGAAATTAAATAAATTTTATAATGTGTGGAACAATAAGAAGAACTAAATAAAATAAAATATTAAAGATCACACAATTAAAATTCTATAAACAATGGCAGTATGTTAACATATGCTTATGAAAATTGGACACTTAATAGATCAGATAAAAGGAAAATAGAAGCAACTGAAATTAATTTTACGTTCAGTAGCAAGCTATACATTGATAGATACGAAATATAATGAAGATATATATAAGAACCGAATTAAACATTTGCAGTGTCATAGAAAAAATTGAAAACTCAAGATCTAACTGGCTTCAACATACAGAAAGAATGACACCCAATAAACTCGCACAAATTTTGCTTCACTACCAACCCAAAGGAAGAAGAAATGTTGTGTGCTACATGACTAGATGGAAGGACATGGTCTCTTCACGTGGAAACAGATCTATGGCCTAAATTTTGCTTCACTACCAACCCAAAGGAAGAAGAAATGTTGTGTGCTACATGACTAGATGGAAGGACATGGTCTCTTCACGTGGAAACAGATCTATGGCCTAAATTTTGCTTCACTACCAACCCAAAGGAAGAAGAAATGTTGTGTGCTACATGACTAGATGGAAGGACATGGTCTCTTCACGTGGAAACAGATCTATGGCCTAAATTTTGCTTCACTACCAACCCAAAGGAAGAAGAAATGTTGTGTGCTACATGACTAGATGGAAGGACATGGTCTCTTCACGTGGAAACAGATCTATGGCCTAAATTTTGCTTCACTACCAACCCAAAGGAAGAAGAAATGTTGTGTGCTACATGACTAGATGGAAGGACATGGTCTCTTCACGTGGAAACAGATCTATGGCCTAAATTTTGCTTCACTACCAACCCAAAGGAAGAAGAAAGAATGTTGTGTGCTACATGACTAGATGGAAGGACATGGTCTCTTCACGTGGAAACAGATCTATGGCCTAAATTTTGCTTCACTACCAACCCAAAGGAAAAGAAAGAAATGTTGTGTGCTACATGACTAGATGGAAGGACATGGTCTCTTCACGTGGAAACAGATCTATGGCCTAAATTTTGCTTCACTACCAACCCAAAGGAAGAAGAAATGTTGTGTGCTACATGACTAGATGGAAGGACATGGTCTCTTCACGTGGAAACAGATCTATGGCCTAAATTTTGCTTCACTACCAACCCAAAGGAAGAAGAAATGTTGTGTGCTACATGACTAGATGGAAGGACATGGTCTCTTCACGTGGAAACAGATCTATGGCCTAAATTTTGCTTCACTACCAACCCAAAGGAAGAAGAAATGTTGTGTGCTACATGACTAGATGGAAGGACATGGTCTCTTCACGTGGAAACAGATCTATGGCCTAAATTTTGCTTCACTACCAACCCAAAGGAAGAAGAAATGTTGTGTGCTACATGACTAGATGGAAGGACATGGTCTCTTCACGTGGAAACAGATCTATGGCCTAAATTTTGCTTCACTACCAACCCAAAGGAAGAAGAAATGTTGTGTGCTACATGACTAGATGGAAGGACATGGTCTCTTCACGTGGAAACAGATCTATGGCCTAAATTTTGCTTCACTACCAACCCAAAGGAAGAAGAAATGTTGTGTGCTACATGACTAGATGGAAGGACATGGTCTCTTCACATGGAAACAGATCTATGGCCTAATTCCTTGACATATAAGAAGAATAAAACTAATATTCATTGACTTTGTTAAATATAGGCAATAGGTAAAGATTACATCACGACAGACATAGCCTTAATAATAATAATAATAATAAGAAGAAGAAGAAGAAGAAAGGTTCGTCCTAATGAGCATTGATTGTTCTTTAATCTTTGCTGTAGTCATTCAGCGATTTCGTGTTTCTTGGGCATTTCAATATATGATATCGGTCGCACTGTCCGCCACAGAATTCACACACGCACTTCTCACTAGGTTCGTGATATTTCTTGATTCTGCACACCTTTTGATGAAAGCCGTGTATCGCATATTGTGTTACAATATGTCTTAGCTCTTGGTTGGTTTTCATCCAGTTTCTGTCCAGCACACCTCCTGAGGTGTAGAAATCAGCACCTATCATTCTCTGTTTTTCTCTCCTGTTGTTTAAAAGTTCTTGATAAGAGCTCCTGAGGTGTAGAAATCAGCACCTATCATTCTCTGTTTTTCTCTCCTGTTGTTTAAAAGTTCTTGATAAGGGCTAATAGATGGTAGTAGCATTCTCAGTTGTAGATCTTCTATCATAGATGAGTCGTGAGGGTGCAGTTTTCCCCACTCTCAGTGCTGTTTTTTAGGAAGCGGACTTTCACGTTTTCTATCTTCCTAAGGTCGCTGAGAGTCAGTTTTTCCCATATCAGATCTATTCTAAAAATTGGCAAAAACATGGTTTCGAATAGAATCATAGCTGTCGGCAGGGATAGTCTTGCTAAGTTCTTGATGCTGTAGATTGCTTTGATGGCAGCTATTGTTTTGTCATGTACATGTTGGCTGAAGGATTTCGCTGTAGTCTGTAGGGTCAGTCCTAGATATTTGAATTTATTTACTGTTCTCAGGTGTGTTGTTCCTAACGTCAGATTGTCCTATGTTGTAGCTCTTTCTCCTGTCCTAAATGTCATCTGGACTGTTTTATCAGTATTTACGGTGAGGTTGTTCTCATCAACCCACTTTTTTAGGTCATATAGAGTGTCCTGGAGATTGCTGTTGTTTGTGCTTCCTAGGGCCATATCGTCGGCATACATTATCAGCACTGTTTCATTCGAGGGCTTCAGTATCTTTGTTATATCAGATGTGAAGACATTGAACAATATCGGACCAATCGGGTCCCCTTGTAGCACTCAATTTTGTTTGCTGTATTGGGATTGATGTGGAGACTCCATCATCAATTTCAATGGTGTTATATGCTAAGATATTTTCTATCGTCGTGCTGAGAGGGTGGGTTTCTCCTATTATGTTTTTAAGCTTCTTGATCAGTTGTAGCCGAGCGGTTAAGGTAGGAAGCCTTGGGACAGAGCTACGGGACTTGCGCTGGTTCGAGTCTCCTTGGGGGAAGAAATTTTCTCATGGTATTTCGGCCAGTATGGGACCGGTGCCCACCCAGCATCGTGAGGCAATTGGGTAGCTACAATAAGTAGCGGCTCCAGGTTGAGGAACCAGCTATAACGGCTGGGGGACTCGACATGCTAAACCACATGTCACCCCTACACTGGCTGTTGATCATCTACCTCTGTGATTGACACATGTGAATGTGAAGGGCCAGCAGTCGGCTGGTAAAAGGGCAACCGCTGAAAAGTGGAAAGACCCTCAATCGGAATCGGATTAGTTGTTCTCGGGTGATCATATTGAATGCTTTTTTATAATCTATGAAAACAACATAGTACTTTCCTTTCAGTCTCTCTAGCGCCTTTTCTATTTCTTCCATCAGGGAGACATAGCCTATACAATATATCCAAAGATATTATGTAACTCTTCCTCTAAGCATCTAATTTCTAAGGCATACTGTTATACTCTAGTATCCTATATGTTAGCAACTAAAATCAAAAGAAGTAAGATATTGATCACAGCTAAGCTATTACTAGTAAATGAAAACAGAAAAATTTTTGCCTGAACCGGGAATCGAACCCTGGACATAAAACTGAGTATTCAGGGTTCAATTCCTGGTTCAGGGATTTTTTCTCGAGGATTCTATGCCACCTACATAATTTCAAATTAAAAAATGGAAAAACGCTTAATTTACTTTGCATATGCAAATAATTACCTGAGAGAAATATGTATGTTGATTTTTTTCCCCAAATAGTGAGAAATACCTTAAAACAAATTGAGAAGTTGAGCTCAAAGTAACAAAAAATCATATTTTCCACTCCAGGCGCGACATGCCTAGAAGGCCCTAGGCCTACCAGCCTGCTACTGGCCTCACATCCCAATGTGTTAATCAGAGGTAGACAATCATCTAGCCAGTGTACAGGTGACATGTGGTCAGCGGGTCGGGGGCCCCAGCCGTTATAGCTGGTCTTGTCAACCTGGAGTCGCTATTTATTGTAGCTACCCAAATGCCTCACGATGCTGAGTGGGCATTGGTCCCATACCGGCCGAAATTCCTTGAGAAAATTACTTACCCCATGGGGACTCGAACCAGCGCAAGTCCCGTAGCTCTGTGTCAAGGCTTCTTACCTTAACCACTCGGCTACGGTGCGAGACAACGATCATATTTATAATGTAAAACATGTATTAGTCATTGCTCAGACAGTGCAACCAACTTATCACAAATCCCACTAACAAAAAAGTGAACACTAAATTAATCTGATGTACACTAACTAGTCCATTTTCTCACTCTAACTTAGCATTTAGTATGAGTAAACATGTTGGCAATTTGGCTATAATAGGAACATGTGTTAACTAACTAACTTACAGGCACTATCGAACCCGTAGGTTCATGGCCGCGCGGATATAAGCTCTCCATACAACCCTATCCTGGGCTGTTTTCCAATCATCACCTGTATAATCTACTTCCCTCAAATCATAAATAATGTTATTCTCCCACCTCATTCTTGGTCTATCAACTCCGGAAAATTTTACCCCAGTGGAACCCATGTCTGCATTTCTTGACGGTTGTATTTTTACAGTGAAAGGTCGTCATTCTTTCGACCAAGGTACTTTTTTTTCGTCTGGCTTATCATTAGAGACCGGATGTTAGGGAAAATGCCTTACTCACTCTTATTCACTGGCACTATCGAACTCGTAGGTTCATGGCCGCGCAGACATAAGCTCTCCATTCATCCCTATCCTGAGCTAATGCTTTCCAATCATTCCCTGTATAATCTACTTCCCTCAAATCATAGTTAATGTTATTCTCCCACCTCATTCTTGGTCTACCAACTGGGCGCCTTCCCTCTGGCTTTCCTACAATAAGTTTCCATGCAAGTCTTTCATTCCCCATACGTGCAACATGTCCTGCCCATCGCAGTCTACGAGACTTAACTGATCTTATTATATCTGGCTTTCTTTCATTCCCCATACGTGTAACATGTCCTGTCCATCGCAGTCTACGAGACTTAACTGATCTTATTATATCTGGCTTCCTATAAAGACCACGTAGTTCATTGTTATGTAGTCTTCTCCATTCACCTGTCTGTTCATCTTTCTTTGGCCCAAAAATTTTCCTAAGTACTTTAATCTCAAATACTTGTAATCTCCTTTCCTCTCTTAAAGTAAGAGTCCATGTTTCGCACCCATATAATATAACTGGAAGAATAATAGTTTTATATATTTTCAGTTTAATGTTTTTTGAAAGGAGTTGGGACATGAAGAGTCTCTGCAATGCATAATAGCACGCATTTCCAGAATTGAGCCTATGTTTAATTTCTTTCTGCATCTCATTCCTATTTGTGATTATTGTTCCTAGATATTTGAATTCAGCCACTTTCTCAAAATTTCCCTATAGTTATTTATTAAAGATATTGTAAAAGTGACTTCTTATAAGTTCATACCAACGTCCCTAGAGTTGTTTTCCATGAAGTTAATTTTGCCTACACAAGCCACACGACTACGGCCTACAGCCCGAAAATCTTCAAGATCATCATTGCCTATAAATACCTATTCCAGCTTATAATGCCTATTTGCAATTTTTTCTCGAAATTAACTCAGTATTTCAATGAAATCAATAGAACTGGACAACATTCATGGCACAAATAATTTCAAAGAAGTTTTCAAGTGTTATTTTTATAAATTCCCTTAGAATATTTTAGGATAAGGGTGGCAATAATCCAATTACCTAGCAGGTAGATGGTTTCCCCTCAAAGCACTCCCGTTAGGTAAATATTGTATTTTTCCACCTCATTCATTCCCGTTAAGCGAAATAGCCCTATGCTATGTCCTATTGTATTATGCTCAGGCTCTAAGGCTTGAAGAAAAGTTTTTTGTTTCTTTTCAATACAAACATTGCTGAGTGATAAAGAGGGTAGATGGCTCAAGCTTCTTGTAGGAAAGCCAGAAGGAAAACGCCCAGTTGGTAGACCAAGAATGAGGTGGGAGAACAACATTAACTATGATTTGAGGGAAGTAGATTATACAGGGAATGATTGGAAAGCATAGGGATGTATGGAGAGCTTATGTCCGCGCGGCCATGAACCTACGGGTTCGATAGTGCCAGTAAGTAAGTAAGATGGCTCAAGCTTTCTTTATCTGTCTCACACCTGGTGCTGAAATCGGCAATATTATTTTGATGTTGGTGACACTGAATTCAGTCTGCAGTCATCAATCACAGACAGGTAATTCAAAGACAAAGTGGTGCGGCAAATGTATTTTTTTTTTTTACCTTTAGAACAGTTTTTCTAATATACCTAAAGAGCGGGCAACAGTAAAAGACAAACTGGCCAATTTAAGGCAAAATAAATTCCAAAAGCATCTCTGATACCTTCGCATGCTATTGATAGCATGTGTTTATATTCATAACGTAAGACTAAAAAGTTTTGTCGTAGCCCATTTTTTTGTAAGAGCCTATTTTGATTCAAGTGCCTAACATCCGGACTCTACTTATCACCTTGGACCAGTCCGGAATGGGTAACTCTATCGGCAGAATGTACCGCCGCCGGCATAGCTCTCGGGATCATTTAAGCACGCAAGCCACTCCACCACGACAAGGTAAAAGATACCATGGAGGAGCATGTGTTATCACTAGAGTCCGGATGTTAGGCACTTAAAAAGTTCAAAATAGGCAGGCAAAAATGCACTAAAATCATTAATACATGCACTAAAAATTCAAAAGAGGCTCTTACAAAAAATGGATTACAACAAATTTTTACAGAATATAAACATATCCTATCAATAGTATACGAATATACCAGAGATTATTTTGGAACTTGTTTTGCCTTTTTACAAAGAGAATACTTGTTTTGCAGTGTACGTGCTGCGAAACATGGCACTTCTTCGCGCAAATCCCTGAAATTTTACACACTTTGCAAAACAATATTGAATCGTCGCTTGAGAATATTTCCGCACCAAATTCACGAAATTGGTCAGTTTGTCTTTTACTGTTTTAATGTTGTCCATTCTTTAGGTATCGTGAAACAACTCTTCGAAAGAAAAAAAAAACATGTGCACTTGTCGCACCACTTTATCTTCGAAGCACCTGTTTGTGAACGAGGACTACAGACTGAATTAAGTGTTACCAACATTAAAAATAATATTTCCAGTCACTTAAAGGTTTCTTTGCAATGATATGTCTCATGAAGATTGCCCATTTTAATTAATTTCACTGAAATACTAAGTTAATTTCGAGAAAAAATGGCAAATAGGCATTTATAGGCATTGTAAGCCGAAATAGGCATTTATAGGCAAAATTAACTTAATGGAAAACAACTCTAGGGTCGTCGGTATAAACTTATATGAAGTCACTTTTACAACATCTATAATAAATAACTGTAGGCATTTTCCCTAACATCCGGTCTCTATTATCACATTGGCGAATATAATGCTAGAGTAGCAGTTACTTGTTCTCCAATCGAATATTCATAGTTGGCACGGTAGCAAAGAATAGTTTTTTTTTTTCTCTCTTTACCATAATTGATGAAAGTTAAAAATTAAAATGTACCTGTTGGCAGGTGCCGTCGTCCTCAACTTTGTTAAAATATTGTATATATATTTAACTGGAGCGCTTTCTAGTTGCTGCTACAAACAGTTGGAGTATACATCACCATAAACAACAAGTAGCAGAAGCTCAATCTGCCGAAGATGGAAGATAACTTCCGAAATTCTTCAGGTACATTTTAATTTTTAACTTTCATCAATGACTATTCACCTCAATGGAATTTGATATGAATTTTATTAGTATTGTCTTTACCATAAGTCTAAAATTAAACTGAAAAATAAAAATTAACTTTTTTAAATCAGCAAACTCTACTACTTCAAACAAATTTATTTGCTTGAATTTAGAAAAAAAAATCAATTTTAACTTACATCTACAAATATAAAATATAATTTGAAGACTCACCACAAATTTATAAATCACGAATGAAAACTCTCTATGACACTGGTTTTATAAGGAGATTACACGTGTTAAAGATTGTAACTGATTGCAAAAGTAACTAGACTAAATGGATATTGGTTTCCCAATATCCAGCTGAAGACTGTACTAGATATCTAATGAGAGAGAATGCATTTATACCTAAACTTCTGAACAAAATATCCCCACCAATTTCTCCTATTTCCACAATAACTGGTCAAAATAATAAGAAGGGTAAGGGAAACAAATTAATTTCAAACAATAGTAAGGACAGTTTCTATTGATATTGTTAAATGGGAAACCAATTTTGATGGCCTTTCAGATAAACTTAGGTAAATCAACAGAACTTTATGTATATAATGCTAGACTAGCAGTTACTTGTTCTCCAATCGAATATTTATAGTTGGCACGGTGGCAGAGAATAGTTTTCTTTTTTTTTTCTTTTTTTCTTTTACCATAATTGATGAAAGTTAAAAATTAAAATGTACCTGTTGGCAGGTGCCGTCGTCCTCAACTTTGTTAAAATATTAGTTGAATGCAGGCTGTTAAAATATTGTATATATATATTTAACTGGAGCGCTTTCTAGTTGCTGCTACTAACAGTTGGAGTATACATCACAATAAACAACAAGCAGCAGAAGCTCAACCTGCCGAAGATGGAAGATAACTTCCGAAAGCGCTCCAGTTAAATATATATACAATATTTTAACAAAGTTGAGGACCACGGCACCTACCAACAGGTACATTTTAATTTTTAACATTCATCAATGACTATTCACCTCAACGGAATTTGATAAGAATTTTATTAGTATTGTCTTTACCGTAAGTCTAAAATTAAACTGAAAAATAAAAATTAACTTTTTTTAATCAGCAAACTCTACTAAAAAAAACTCCTGGGGCGACAGGCCTAGAAAGTCCTTAGCCTACCAGCCGGCTGCTGGCCCCTCACCTGCACATGTGTCAATCACAGAGATAGATGATCATCAGGCAGTGTAGGGGGTAACATGTGGTCAGCATGTCGAGTCCCCCAGCCGTTATAGCTGGTTTCCTCAACCTGGAGCCGTTACTTATTGTGGCTACCCAAATGCCTCACGATACTGGGTGGGCACCGGTCCCATACTGGCCGAAATACCACGAGAAAATTTCTTCCCCATGGAGACTCGAACCAGCGCAAGTCCCGTAGCTCTGCGCCAAGGCTTCCTACCTTAACCACTCGGCTACTGCGCGGGACAGCAAACTATACTACTTCAAACAAATTTATTTGCTTGAATTTAGAAAAAAGATCTATTTTTACTTCTACATCTACAAATATAAAATATAATTTGAAGACTCACCACAAATTTATAAATCACGAATGGAAACTCTCTATGGCACTGGTTTTATAAGCAGATTACACGTGTTAAAGATTGTAACCGATTACAAAAGTAACTAGACTAAATTGATATTGGTTTCCCAATATCCAGCTGAAGACTGTACTAGATATCGAATGAGAAAGAATGCATTTATACCTAAACTTCTGAACAAAATATCCCCACCAATTTCTCCTATTTCCACCATAACTGGTCAAAATAATAAGAAGGGTAAGGGAAACAAATTACCTTTCAAACAAAAGAAAGGACAGTTTCTATTGATATTGTTAAAAGGGAAACCAATTTTGATGGACTTTAAGATAAACTTAGGTAAATCAATAGAACTTTATGTATATACAGTCCTCTATTCATCAATAGCCAATTAAATAGTAGACCAAAGGTCAGTAAATGTTTCAAATTAGAGATACAAATAGAAGTAGGTCAAACGATTAGCACTATTCATACAAACTGCCAATCATTTAAAGATAAGTGATGAATTCTGAACCTGAATCTGAATAAATGAAAACATTGTGTCAGAATGCTACTAACTACAAAATCAAAACAGAATAGGGGAACACTTTAAACTCTTCAAGAAATCGAAAACTCAAAACTAACTATCGAAACCGTAGGTTCATGGCCGCACGGACATAAGCTCTCCATACATCCCTATCCTGAGCTAATGTTTTCCAATCATCCCCTGTATAATCTACTTCTCTCAAATCGTGAATGTTATTCTCCCACCTCATTCTTGGTCTACCAACTGGGTGTTTTCCCTCTGGTTTTCTTACCAGAAGCTTCCATGCACTTCTTTCATCCCCATATGTGCCACATGTCCTGCCCATTGCAGCCTACAAGACTTAACTGTTATTATATCAGGCTTCCTATACATATGTAGCTCACTATTATGTAGTTTTCTCCATTCGCCTGTCTGTTCATCTTTTTTTCTTTTTGGCCCAAAAATTTTCCTAAGAACTTAATTCTCAAATACTCGTAATTACCCTTTCTCCCATAAAGTAAGAGTCCATGTTTCGCATCCATTAAATATAACTGGGAGAATAACTGTTTTATATATTTTCAGTTTAACGTTAACAATAACAAATCTCAAAAACAACCAGAGTTATAGAGCACACTATGGGTGGGCAGTGTATTATGTTCATTAATTGTCTTTCCCACAATACACAAACTAAAAAAAATTCTTACACAAAATTCAATTATATAATATTGTAAATGTCTTAAGAATAGGCCATAGTGAAGAAAAATTTATTGTGTCTTCTCTTTAGGCCTAAATAAAAAATCAGTGACGTTAAATTTGAGTTAATTGAAAATAAATTTGTTTAATGTTTGAATTCTATAATACACATCCTGTATGAATCTGATAACCATTTTCTACCTAATATAAAGTATATGTAGGGCTCTTTCTTTCTTTCGTCCATTGCACAAAAGTTCTTAAGAGCCATGGCTAACTAAAGTGTTTCCTATCAATGAGTATGTGATTTTTCAGATTTAAAGATATTACTAGTAAAACAATAGGAAGCCAGATATAATAACAGTTAAGTCTCATAGCAGTGTCAGGCTTCGGTTAAAGTGGGTAAGATGATATCCTCTCAATTCAGAACTACTAGAGGCCTGCGACAGGGCTGTAGTATGTCCCCTACTCTGTTCAAAATATACATCCAGCATATATTGGAGCAGTGGAATCGATATTGTGGAGGCATGGGAGTACCAGTCCAAGGTGGCACAATACATTCCTTATTATTTGCAGACGATCAAGTGTTGATTGCTCAGAGTCGTGAGGATGTGAAATACATGATGAGAAAACTTCTAAATGCTTTTGAAATAGGAGGATTAAGAGTAAACATGGAAAAAAACTGAATATCTTGTAGTAGGAGGAAGTGGACGAGCTGTTAAAAAATTTAAATATTTGGGATCACTTATTGATGAATCAGGGAGTTGTAAAGCTGAAGTAGATAGGTTAGTACAAGCACGAAGAGCCATAAAAATGTTGAATGGAGTACTGTGGAGTAGGACCATGTCAAACCACACGAAGAAGAGAATTTTGAAGTCTGTTGTGGAAAGCATAATGACTTATGGTGCTGAGGGATGGACTTTGGTAGAGGGACAAAAAACTAAGATCTTGGCAGTGGAGATGGATGGAATAAGACGCAGTGCCAGGGTGTCCAGGTTGGAAACAAGAAGAAATGAAGAAGTGAGGCAGATGATGGATATGGAGGAGACAGTGGTGGAAAGGATCGAAAGACGAGCTCTTCAGTGGTATGGCCATGTCAGGAGAATGGAGGATGATAGGTGGCCCAAAACTCTTTTGGAATGGTCGCCTTCTGGTAGAAGGAAACGGGGCAGGCCAAGAACAACTGAGATCCATAGATTGATGAACGACCGAGGTCTGGAGGAGGATGAATGGCGTGATCGGCAAGAATGGCGAATGGGAATACAGGGTAACCGCTGAAAAGTGGAGAGGCCCTCAAAAGTAAAGTAAGTCTCATAGACTGTAATGGGCAGGACATGGGCATGAATGGGGAATGAAAGACGTGCATGGAAGCTTCTTGTAGGAAAACCAGAGAGAAAATGCCCAGTTGATAGACCAAGAACGAGGTGGGAGAATAACATTAACTATGATTTGAGGGAAGTAGGTTATACAGGGAATGATTGGAAAGCATTAGCTCAGAATAGGGATGTATGCAGAGCGTATGTCCGCTCAGCCATGAACCTAAGGGTTCAATAGTGCCAGTGAGTATGTAAGTACTAATAAAACGAATAACCTGAAGACCACTTTGTCATATTGTACTCCAAGAGACAGTTAGATTTAATAATGAGTATTCTATCTTTAGGATTTGCCAGATTAGCTTTTTTTTTCACTTATTAACTCATACTAGTAAAATGCATGGTAAGTAGTTCACAGTAATATAATGTAGGTTAAAAACTATAAAATAGTTACCTTGTAGGTCCGTCTCCTCAACTTAAGTTGTTTTAAAATTCTGTAGGCCTTTCGGGACTAGTCCCATCATCAGCAGAATGCATTAGGTCCGTACTTGTTGACCCTTGTTGAAGGACCTACAAGGTAACTATTTTATAGTTTTTAACCATACATTATACTATTAACTCATGCTTTGTTTAAGGCAGAAATGCAGACAGATATTAAACATAGGTTCAATTATGGAAACACATACTATTATATGCATTACACAGTAAGTCTTGTAATACCAACTTCTCTCAAAAAAATGTTAACTAATCAACTAATTCACTGGCACTATCAAACCCATAGGGCCATGGCTAAGCAGACATAAGATCTCCACACATCCCTAACCTGAGCTAACGATTTCCAATTATCCCCTGTATACTCTACCTCCCTCAAATCACGGTTAATGTTATTCATCCACTTCATTATTACCCTACTTACTGGGTGCTCTCCTTCTGCTTTCCTACAATGAGTTTCCAAGCCCTTTTTACATACCCTATTTGTCCCACATATCTTGCCCATTGCAGTCCAAAACACACAACTTTTCTTATTATACGTATCTGGTTTCCCATAAAGATCATGTAGCTCACTGTTATTTAGTCATCTCCATTTGCCTGTCTCTCTTTGGTCTAAAAATCTCCCTAAGAATTTAATTCTCAAATAATCATAATCTTTTCTCCTACCTTAAAGCAAGAGTCCATGTTTCATATACTTATAACAGGGAGAGTAATAGTTTTATATTGTCCACCGTTGTTGTCTTGGGGTTGCGTGCTACCTTGTCACGCAGCGGGCCCGGGTTCGATTCCCGGTCCGGACAGTTTTTCTGGGTGAGGTTTTTATCGGGTTTTTTTCTCACCTGCAAGACAAATGTCAGGAAAACTTTAAGGCCCAAACGGTCCCCGAAATCATATGGCCATCGCAATCATCATCATTCATATTCATCTTAGGTTAAGCTTAGGATTAGGGACTCTCCTGGCGCACCACTATCATCATTATCACCCATCATATCATCGGGGCAACGTAGCCCCGCCTTCCAGGCGCCCCAAACTCAGAAGTGGGTTACAAGTATGCCATGCCAGGAGAGAAACCAGGAATATCGAAAGACAACCTGGGGCATTTGGAAAAAAAAATATTTTCAGTTTAATGTTTTTTTTTTTAGAGAAATTGGGATGACAATGCATTATAGTATGCATTTAATTGAGGCATGTTTAATTTCTTTGTGTATCTCATTCCTGTTTGTAATTACTGTTCCTAGGTATCTGAATCCAACCATTTCTTCAAAATGTCTCTCGTCATTATTCCCTTTATATAATGAATTTCTATGTGTGACCATATATTTAGTTTTATTTATGTTTACTTCCAGTCACAATTTCTTAGTGTTATAAAAGAGTGTGCATATTGGCCCTTGGTATTTCCTTATTATTGCTTAATAATACATTGTCAACACAAACAACTTATTAATACCATTGACTATGAACTTGTGAAACATACTGACATGTAACAATATATCAATATTTCTTATTATTAGATAATTCTAGAATACTCTGGTATGGAGTGTTAATTCCATGATTGGCAAATCATGCTTATAAATAATAATAATAATAATAATAATAATAATAATAATAATAATAATAATAAATAATAATAATAATAAGTAGATTATACAGAGGATGATTGGAAAACATTGGCTCAGGATAGGGATATATGGAGAGCTTATGTCAGCGCGGCCATGAACCTACGGGTTCGATAGTGCCAGTGAGTTAATTAATAATAATAATAATAATAATAATAATAATAATAATAATCCATAAGTAGAGTGAGGATTTTTATGAAATTACATGTTTTAAACTATTAGTCAGAGAGCACTGAGACAAAATATCTTTACATTTTATGATCTGTAGATTCAAATAAGACCAAAATATTTTTTCACATTTCATAATATTTTGGCAAAATGTTCATATTTTTCAACTTTCAATATTTTAAATATAATTTCTAATAATATTTGGTTAAAAACATTTTTATGTGACTGTAGTTTTGAAGTTTTTTTTGACAATGTAATATGCTAGACAGGCAAAAATTCCTCAGTATCCCATCCCAAACAAGATAAATATATTTGATAAAATAAAATACTTGAATAAGGAGACATGGAAGGCTTTTGTCAAAAATACAGAACAAGAATATGAATAAATAGAACAACAATGTTAGAATAATAACCATCTGTTCTATCAGGTAGCAAGCAGTTCCTTTTTGCTACCTAAGGACAGTCCTTATTGTGCGAATGGATTACAGTATTTAAATTTAGGAAAGACTGCTGCTGCTAAACTTGACCTATGCTGAGAATTAAGGTCTTACTCCACATTTTATGAAATTGTAGATAAGGCCAATATTATTCTCACTTACATCAAACTATCAAATATAGGATGGTACATGTTTGCTCCCATATCATATGGTGTGGAGCGTATTTTCTGATCGTATAAAACAATTCCTAACTGTGTATTACAAACAGAATTGATAATTGGATTGTTTTAAGCACAACTAGACCAAGACTAGATACTCTTCTTGGCCAATTTCATGAAAAAACTAATGTTAAATAATTCTAACTACATTTCACCATGTTCATACATATAGTTTATAGGAATAAATCTAAGTAATTGCAAAGAGAGTTTTGAAATTCTCCCTAGAATTAATTGTGGATTAATTAATTTTAACATCATGTTTCTACAAATATGACATACTGGACTTGGTCTACTTGTGTTCTGATGCATCCAATTTAATGTTATTGTTACATTTACATGTATTGGAGATCAATATCTTTTGCAAGGTAAATAGCAATCATCCAAACTCTACCCACTTAAAATTTTGTCAGTGGTATATTCGATGGAAGCATGTTTGTTTCGGTTACTATGTTTTGAAGTCGTAATTAAATATCTTTGGATACATTAATTGATTGTGTTTATATATATATATAAAATCACTCAGTATTAATTTATTAAAGTAAAGTGTCAAACTACAGGCTTGGGAGGTCCTTGGGCTAGATGGGTGTTGAGACTTCCACCTTTCTAAACAATCGCCATAGGATGTCCACTGGGTTGTCAGCCCTGCATGATGGCTACCTTTGCCCCAGAACATACATCTGGCACTCATTTACATTAAGAGCCGAGTAGACCTTAGAAGCATGATGCTGCCAGAAGGTTTGGCCCAGCTAAAAATCTGGTCCTATTAAGACTCGAACCCACGACCTTCCGGCTTGTAGCGTGATTCCTCAAACAACTACACAACATGTGCCGTTCAATTTCTTTTAAAATCATGAACATGATATTTTCTATGTCCTGCGCCGTAGCACAGTGGTTAAAGCAAGAAGCCTTGGCGCAGAGCTAAGGGATTTGTGCTGGTTCAAGTCCCCATGGGGGAAGAAATTGTTCTCATGGAATTTCGGCCAGTATAGGACCGGTGCCCACCCAGCATCGTGAGGCATTTGGGTAGCTACAATAAGTAGCAACTCCAGGTTGAGAATACCAGCTATAACGGCTGGAGGATACGACATGCTGACCACATGTCACCCTATACTGGCTAAATGATCGTCTACCTCTGTGATTAACACATGTGGATGTGAGGCCAGCAGCCGGCTGGTCAGCCAAGGGCCTTCTAGGCCTGTTGTGCTTGGAGTTTTTTTTATATTTTCTGCAGAAAAGTAATAAAAGAATATGAAAAATGGGGTTTAAATTTGAACATGAAAAAAACAAAATATTTATCAACTGGTGAACCAGAACAAAATTTAATTTTGGAGACTGGAGAAACAATAAAATCTTGTGAGATCACATATTTAGGAATTAAAATAAATAAAATGGGAGTTATGAATAGGAAATAAGAAATAGAAATAATAAAGGAAAATTTGCAATTGCTTGCCTCAATGGAATATTGTGGGATAAAAATAAAATGAATATATATCATACAATTGTTAAAATCATCATTACTTATGGAGCAGAACTTTGGCCATTAACAACAAAAACATATAAGTACCTTTTGGCAATGGAAATGGATTTTATACGAAGAGCTGCAAGAATTTCAAGAAGAGAAAAAATTGGGAACTCAGTTATAAGGGAGAAAATGAAGATTGAAGACACTATTTTAGATTATATTAAAACTCAGCAATTAAGATGGTACGGAAATGTCCAGCGAATGGAAGAAGATTGACTACCAAAATCTGTTTTGGAATGGAAACCTGAGGGAAGACAAAGCAGAGGAAGACCTAAAACCTCCTGGAGTCAGAGAATATGTTTATATATGAAGGAGAAACATATACAACCAGGAGATTGGATGGACCGACAAAATTGGCTATTAGGAATCGGACGATGTCAAAGACATTAATCAACCGATGATCTATCTATTCTACTTGGTCAGAATTAATGAAAAACTAATTAAAATGGAAATACAGTGAAACTCTTTGACTTTTTGAACTACAAAAAAATCTTCTAGTCTCATTTGTGTGCTGATATATACACCTATTAAATTATACAGGGCTTGTGTATATATGTAAAAAGTTTAAAAAAATAAAGTGATGGTCCAATAATAATGTTAGTAATAAAAATTGGCTACAATTACAGTTTATCAAACATTCCATTATTAACATAAAACACAATCACAAAGAATTTACTCAATCACTGAAAAATATGAACATGTTTTGTATCTGTTCTGATTGTCTTCTGCTTAATGCATGATACTGGATAAATATGCTTTCAAGAATTATTAGTGATGTTTTAGATAATTTTACAAAATCAATGATTGGTGAACTATTCATATACTGTATTTTAGTAAACAAATATTAACTGTAAATAGTTCACAACCAGGTAAATTACTCAACTAGAAAATAATTTTAGTCTTAAACAAAAATACTAACACCAATGACAAATCTATCCACATTTAAGACTTTAAAAAATATATAAATAGTTAGCCAATCAGAGTTAGCAAAAAATGCATAAAAATGTATTAATGATAATGGTCCAAATTGGTTTAAACCAGGATCTAACTAGCCAAATGTAGTCAAAAAGGTGATATTATTTCCTTGAACTCAGTTACGAAATATACTCACTTCACTAAAACTTCAGTGTTGTGATACTAACTGCTAGTGAATACAGAAAAAAAGTAAATTATTCTCTGTATTCAGTCATGTCATTGTTACTTTTTGATAACATTAAATATTTAAGAATAAGTTTTTGTTTTGGATCATTAGTATTTAAGTAATCATGTCCATAAAAATAAGAGTTTTATATTCCGATCACTTTTAGCAATCAAAATTAATTTTTAACAAAGTAAATAAAACCTAAAAAACCCATTATTAAAATAACCCAATGAGCAAACCTTACCACCAATAATATTATTTAAAATTGCCAAGTTTTTCTGCAATTTGAACAATGTCTGACTTGGCAATCTTCTACTCTTACTTATAAAATTAAGATCTATAGTCAATATAAGAGTAAACAAAGGATGGAGAACAATCTCATTAACCCTCAACTGGTAGGGTGGGGTCAGAATGACCCAGGCTATTATTCGGAAATGCTCCTTCTCATATAACTAAAACATTTTCTACCTGAAACTCTGTGTACTCTATCTTCAGTCTGTTCTCGAACCTTGGACGAAGTGGAAGTTTCCTTGTGTTTTTGCATTTTTGTGTTATTTCAATTTGTTTAACGTCTTGCGCTTTTCGGGTCACATTGACCCCAGCCTACCTTAAACGTTAGTACTTTTTCATTTAGCAGAAGAACAATTTTTTCATTATTCTTTCAGGGTACACTTGTATTCATTTCTGAATTTATTTTTTATAGTGAATGGTGTATAAAAACCTAACTAGTGAAGAGTTAACTCAAAGTTTGAATGAATCAGATGATGAATATGAAAATGAACTTGATGAAAATGTTGTTATTGAGAGTGAACACGACACTAACAGTGAACAAAGTGGCAATTCTGATGACCATGATGTAGATGGTAGTAATCTTGATGTTGATGATACAGCTTTCATGTAAGGTAAAGATAAATACAAGTGGAGTCATGATCCCGTTTTACGAGGACACACCGCTCAACCCAATATCATTACATATCTTCCTTGAATTCGCGGAGATGCTAAGGAATCCCCCACTTTAGAATTGGACCTTTCTTGGGGTTTTCTTCTTACAGATGACATTCTAGATATTATTGTAAGACACACAAATGATGAAATAGAGAGGAAAAGAAGCAATTATTCTAACCTCGGAAAAGAGGTAGAAACATTACGAGGGACAGTTGGTTTTCGTCTATAGAAGTGGCTGATGAACTGAAGAATAGAGGATTGACCTATGTGGGAACGGTTAGGAAAAATAAGAGACAAATTCCTCCAGAATTTCTTCCACAGAAGAAGAGAATTGTAGGTTCATCTGTATGTTCCAAAAAAGAACAAAGTTGTCATTCTGAATTCCACTATACATCACACCAAATGTATCGATAGCGATACACGAAAGCCGGAAATAATACAATTCCATAACATGACTAAAGGTAGAGTTGATTCCTTGGATCAGAAAGTCTCAATCTATTCTACTGCTCGAAGGACGAGACGATGGCCAAAGGTGATATTTTTTGCCATAATGGACATCACTACAGTAAATGATATACTTATGACAAGCAGAAAAGAGGCAAAATCCATTACCAGGCGTCAATTCATTATTGCTCTCGGAAAATCACTTGTGCATCCTGAACTTTTTCGCGGAAGTAGCAACAAGGAATTTCCTCGTGAACTCCGCCAGATGATTGCGAAAGTCTGGTACTCATTTCCGTTAGAGGCTGAGTCGACCCCAGGGCCATAGTGCCGCCAGAGGGTTTGGGTCAGTTTAAAAATCCTGACCCCAACGGGACTTGAACCCTCGACCCTCCGGCTTGTAGCTCAGTGCCTTAACCACTACGCTACGGCGTGCCCCCATCTTACTTCATACCTTGTGTTTTTCAAGCACAGAAACTGTAGTTTTCAAGAGGTATCCCTCCCATCCTCAGCCAACATTACGACTCTGACGTTAGCTGAAGATGGAAGGAATACCTCTTGAAAACTGCAGTTCCCATCCTTGAAAAAACATGAAGTATGAGGTAAGATATGGCTCATCTTATTGATTTTTTATTGCAATTGACATATTTTTTAGGTTTAAAAAATTTCACTAATTCCTGCATGTTTGTATAATATAAAATGTTTTGTATAAGGGATGATGATGATGATGATGATGATGAGAAGGGAGACGGTGAAATCTGATGCAGCACCTAGCCTACATCTATTGAAAAGCACAAAAGGGGGCCGCCAGACTTAATGTTCTCATCTAATGGACAAATAGCTATCAACAGAACTACATGCCTTCTCAACATATGTACTGGGGAGGGGTTTGCAATTTAATGCAGGAATCTGGTGCCAAATCTCCGTGGCATGATAGGCTTAGAAGGCCCTTGGTTATCAGCCGGCTGCTGACATCAAATCCACATGTGTTAATCACAGCAGTAGACGATCATCCAGCCAGTGTAAGGGTGACATGTGATCAGCACATCAGGTCCCCAGCCGCTATAGCTAATCCTCTCAACCTGGAGCCACTACTTATTATAGCCATCCAAATTCCTGAGGATGCTGGGTGAGCACCAGTCCCATACTGGCCGAAATTCCATGAGAAAATTTCTTCCCCCATGGAGACCCGAACCAGCACAAGTCCCATAGCTCTGCACCAAGGCATCTTGCCATAACTACTCACTTATGGCACAATCTAGATGTTAGAAACTGTACACCACCCACCCTTCCTGGCCCCAAGACCGAAAAGGTTGCAAGTAAATTAATTTAATTTAATCATTAAAATCTTCAATCCTGACAGGTATTGAACCTGGGCCCACTAGTCAGAAAGCAGGCATGGTACCACCTGAGCCAGCATAGCAGACTGTGCATGTACTTTCTACTTTATTTAATTTTATATGGACTAGTGGTTATGCTCCTTGCCTCTGGTCCCGAGGGTCGTGGGTTCAAACCCAGCCGGGGTCGATGGACTTTTTTTAGGATGGAAAAATCCAAGGAGCAAGTCCTCCGGGAGGGACTTTAAGCCATGGGTCCCGAGTCTGAAGATTTTCAGGCTTGTAAAAGATCCTTAAGCCTGAATGAAAAGGCCTCTAAGCAAAATTTACTGAATTTTCCTGTCCTAGTACTACCTTGGTTTCCTATATCTCAGTATGAGGCAGAACGCTGACCACACAGACCACTCAAATGACATCTATACGAAAACAAGTGTAACTAAATTAGCATGGTTCAAATTCTTCCCTGTAGGGGGAAAGCGCCTAAATCTCTGTTGAGGGAAACATGGGCTTATAAAAAAATTAATTAATTTTAATTATGTGTAAATAAGAATTTGTGGCCCGAACATCTAACACCATACAATTTCTATTTAAAGGGTAGATTTAAAAATTAGGCTTATGCAAAACACTCACTTTCCACAAATACAATCCAGAGAGAATATAAGAGTTGCAATAAACTCTATGAGTGATATAATTTCTTACGAAACATCTACAGTGTGTTGAAACATATGTAGAACATTTTTAGCAATAAATTTGAGCTTGGTAAATACTGTGTGTGTGTTTTCCAATACCACTCATTGCACTTTTTTTGTTTCATGTTATAGGCTAGACAGATAATGGCATTAGTATGGAGTATTTTCAATTTATGCACAGACACTTTAAATAACTGATGTGTACTTTTACCATGTACAGAGAGGAGTGTAGGATGAATGTATATTTCAGTTTGTATGTTGTGTGTGTTATATGAGGGATGATGATGAAAGGAAAGAAGAAGGTGAAACCCTGTACCAGTACATAGCCCACTCCTGAAGCATCAAGGGGATCACCAGGTAAAGCATTTTCGTCCAATGGACAAATCGCTTAAAGTATTACATACCTTCTTAACATAAGTACTGTTCAAAGGATTTGGAATTTAATCCAGGAATCTGGAGTACAATCTAGTGATTATAAAGTTTACACCACCATTTCTCCTAGATCTAAAATTTTATAATTCAAATTTTTAACTATTTGGTGTATCTAACTTGGACTCACTAGACAGGAAGCAAGCATGTACCATCTGAGTTGAAGTAGCAGACTTGTTTAGTAAGTGTTAATTATGGAAATTCCATTTTAAATACTGTAACAGCATTAGAAATACATTCTGGTCCAACTCATTGATGGCAAGGTCAGTTCATGTAAACTTCCAAGGGTCTTAACTGTATTAACCTCTATTTCACAAACCAAACATAGTTAAATAAGGCCAGGCTAGCTAAGTCAAGTTAAGTTAAGCTAACCTAACCAGTTCAAAGAATAGTCAAACTTTTTTTTATATTTATACCTGTGTTCAGCTATCTTATGTTTATTTATTGTACATGATACTTTTTCATTTCTTTAATTACATATGCTTTTAGTTTAACTCATGTTTGTATTCTATAGGAATAGCTACTTGAACCATAACCAAGAACCAAGTTAAATGATACATGTGTAATTTCATTTTTTTTCCAGGGTTCAGCACATAAAAAAGACTGAGAATCTTTGAAAGGAAAATCCTGGGATCCATAAACGTTCGTAGAGTATGGCGAATAAAATATAACGATGAAATCTACAACTTGTACACAGACTCAGATATTGTAAATGTTATTAAAATTAGCAGACTGAGATAAGTAGGCCACATAATGAGAATGGAAGAGGAGAATACTACTAGAAGCTTACACTACTGAGACTAGATGGAAGAAGATGAGGAAGACCTCCGAAAGCTCGGGGTTCAGGGATGGAGAAGGAGGGCATTGGACATGGATGCATAAAAGAGTGTCTTAACAGCAGCCAGGGCCCATAAAGAGCTGTAAGAGCTAGAAGAAGAAGTTAACTTCATGACTGCAAGAATTTATAAATGTTAGACTTCCCTTGAGATTTTTGTGTTCAGCACTTTCAGTTATAAAGAATAACAAAATACTAGTAGACCATAATGGAGAAATGAAATATATCTATGTAATGGACCCAGCCATAGATACAATTGAATATATAAATTAGATCATCATCCATGCAAGTATTAGGCCATGTGGACTGTTACGGTCTCAAAGAGGAATTTTCCATCCAGCGCTTTTTTGGACATCCCAGTGATCTTTTGCCTTGGGGGCAATAGCAAAGTATGGCTTTTGGAATTCTATGAAATGGCATTCGTTGAAGATGGGCTTTCCAGTTGTTCTGGTAGTTTTGTATATGGTGAAGAACGGGTTCTACATCCAACTCTTCCATAATTTCCTCATTTCTTTTATGGTCCCACTTTGTGTAGCCTGCTGTATGGCGCATAAATCGCATCTCATTTGCTGTTATTCGGCTTTCATCTCTTCTTCGTATTGTCCATGCTTCACTACCATATCTTAATACTGGTCTTGCGAGAACCTTATAAAGCCGTAATCTTGTGTTCTTCTGTACTAAAGATGGTTTCATTATACTGTTAATTATCCCCATTGTTTTTGTAAAATTTGTGATTTTCTTTGATCTATCAGCTTCATCTTGAAATGTTAAATTATAACCCAAATAATTAAATTTGTTTACTCGTTCTAGATATAAATTAGATGCCTCTGCTAAATAATCATATTTGGTTCTTTAGATACAAATATAATATAACCAAGGTAATTATAGAGAAAAGGGTGTGGTATTAAATCATCTAACCTCATCATCATAATTATCTTCAAGGTATGGGCCTGTTGACCCGTTCCGCTCCCTGCTGCACCCAATCTCTTGGGGTATAACGAGGGCCACTGCCCAGGGATACGGGTGAAGACCTCAATGGTTGGATTGGCAAAAAGAACAAGCTTCAATAAAGGAAATACAAGCAGAAGAGGCAGCCCTCCACTTGGGGTTTGTACGCATGGAAACATATTCAAAGCTTTGAGGTGGCAGCCCCACCATTGGACTTACGCGGTAACAGGCCTGTTATCTGCTAACTAACTAACTAACTGGCACTATCGAATCCGTAGGTTCATGGCCGCGCGGACATAAGCTCTCCATACACCCCTATCCTGAGCCAATGTTTTCCAATCATCTCCTGTATAATCTACTTCCCTCAAATCATAGTTAATGTTATTCTCC
Source organism: Diploptera punctata (assembly GCA_030220185.1). Lineage (NCBI taxonomy): Eukaryota > Metazoa > Arthropoda > Insecta > Blattodea > Blaberidae > Diploptera > Diploptera punctata. The sequence goes on from JASPKZ010001980.1 coordinate 2,360,627, forward strand.
CACCTCATACTTGATCTACCAACTGGGCGTTTCCCCTCTGGTTTTCCTTCAAGAAGCTTCCTTTCACGTCTTTCATTCCCCATTCGTACCACATGTCCTGCCCACCGCAGTCTATGAGACTTAACTGTTCTCATTAAGACCATGTAATTCACTGTTATGCAGTCTTCTCCATTCACCTGTCTTTTCATCTCTCTTTGGTCCAAAAATTTTCCTAAGACCTTTATTCTCAAATACTCGTAATCTCCTTTCCTCCCTTAAAGTAAGAGTACATGTTTTGCACCCATATAATATACCTCGTAGAATAATAGTTTTATATATTTTCAGTTTAATGTTTTTTGAAAGGAGTTGCAAGTCAAAAGTCTCTGTAATGCATAATAACATGCATTTCTAGAATTGAGCCTATGTTTAATTTCCTTGTGCATCTCATTCCTGTTTGTGATTATTGTTCCTACGAGGAAATATAAATAAACTTGAACTCCCCAAGACAATTATCTAACGTTCCAAAGAAAATAATCCACCCCTACATTATAGGGATGCAGTACAATATGTTTAGCACGGAAGAACAGGTTGCCATTGTTTGTGCACGGATATGCAAATTGTCATATCATGATGCCAGAGCTGAATTTACCCGTAAATTCCACAAACCAGCACCAACAAAACCAGCCCCAAAAAAAATTGTCTGTTTATAAATAGAAACAGTGCAGCAGGTTCAAATTGCCAGTGATAGTTCGAACACATCAACTCGATGCCTCAGTAGGAAACTGAATATCCCTCGCAACACAGTGTGGAAAATTCAACACTTCACACCATAAAAGATCCTTATCATGTCTGCTTGATTTATGGAATCGTATCACTGAAGAAGCAGACTTTTTCAAGGTTTAAATATTAAGGTCTACATTCCATTTAACACCTAGATGGCAGAAATGTAGAAAGGCAGTAAAATATGTGTAAAACTTCACAATAACATTGATTTTTCAATCATTGCTTCCTTCATTGAAATGGATAGTGACTTTAGGGACACACTGTATAAATATAAATACATATACATATATATATAATCAGTAGTTATATTCATATAACTCCATTTCAAGCGAGACAGGCCTTGAAGGCCCTATGCATACCAGCTGGCTGGTGGCCTCACGTCCACATGTGTTATTCACAGAGGTAGACGATCATAAGCCAGTGTAGGGACAACATGTGGTCATGTCGGGTCCCCCAACCGTTATAGCTGGTTTTCTCAACCTGGAGTCACCACTTATTGTAGCTACCCAAATGCCTCACGATGCTGGGTGGGCACCGGTCCCATACTGGCTGAAATTCCATAAAAAAATGTCTTCCCCATGGGGACTCGAACCAGCACAAGTCTCGTAGCTCTGTGTCAAAGCTTTTTGCCTTAACCACTCGGCTACAGCGCGGGACTATATTCATATCAGAAGAGCTAAAAATATTATTTCGTATCTAAATCTAATTTATATGTAATTCTGAGGTGTAAGTATTTTTTCCTCTTTATCATGACATACGTAAAATTACTTAGAAAAATTTTTGGACCAAAGAGAGATGAACAGCAGATGAATAGACAAGGATCTACATGATTTTTATGGGAAACTAGATCTAATAAATACAGTCTCATAGACTCTAGTCAACAGAACATGTGACACGAATGGAGAATGAAAGGACATATTAACTCCTTGTAGGAAAACCAGAGGAAAATCTCTCAGTAGGTAGGCCAAGAATTTGGTAGGTGAATGATTTTAACCACAATTTGAGGGAGGTAAATTATGCAGGAGATGATTGGAAAGCATTACTTCAGGTTAGGAATGTATGAAGAGCTTATGTCTGCATAGCTATTAACCTACGGGTTCGATACTGCCAGTGGGTTAGTTAGTGGGGTGAATCTACATTTCCAAAAACCATCCTATAAGAAGATGGAGAAACTATTCTAGACTTATCCAATTAAACCATATCTGAGCCAATCTAAATAATATGAGTCATCTCTAACAGGAAGATAACTTAAGTTTACTGATATAGCTTATGACATGTTTATCTTTGGAATTATGTAAATAGTTACTTACTCTTTTGCTTCACAGCCCTTTGAGTCTAGCCTTAGCCATTCTTTTGTTAGGACTTCCTTGATTAAACTAATTTAGTTATCAAGTTTTTTTTGAATCTGGAATCATCTTACCTCAATTTAATGTTGATTTGTTCTCGAACATGTTTCGATATAAGCTGAGGATGATATAGAAGATATATCAAAACATGTTCGAGAACAAATCAACATTAAATTGAGGTAAGATGATTCCAGATTCAAAAAAACTTGATAAAAAAACCTCAAAATATAACTTCCTAAAATAAACCATTAATTTAGTTATGCTTATTTCCCTACAGATCTTATCACGTGGTCAGTCTTTCTTTCAGACCTAAGTTTCTTTTATGAGCCTGAAAATCTTCAAAAGTCAAGTCAAAAAGAAACAAGATGGACAACGCAGAATGTGACTGATATTGCTAACAAGGGAACGAAGACCGAGTGCATTAACCTCTAAAAATTGGTGTGTATTGCCAAGGCGAATACATGTTTTGAAATAACATAATGAGAGAAGACTGAGAATTATTGGCCCCATGGCTGAAGACTGGCAGCTATATTGTGCTCCATATTGGCTCCATGTTATCTAATGAGGTATATGTATGTAATTATATTATTTTCTGAGGACTGGAATGTGTATAAGTTTTGTATATGTATGGGTGACCGTTGAAGCAGTCCCATGTAAGTGAGGCTACTCTGAGCGTGGATTCCAAAAGTATAGGTGACCATTCGTAGAATGTGAATTTATTTTTGATGTTATATTTTTATGTATTGATTATATGTTATTTTATTTTATTTAGAATGAAAATATATATTAAAATGTAATTTTAGAATGGTGTTGAAAATCTTCAGATCGGAACCACAAATTGAAGTCCCTCGCAGAGGACTTGTTACTTGGCTTTTCCCATCTTAAAAAATCCATCGATCCCAGCTGGGTTTGTAGCTGCTACCCTCGGGACTAGAGACAAGAAACAATCACAAGATCAGGACTAGAGACAAGAAACAATCAGAAGATCACGATGGTCGACAGTTATGTGATTACACCACATAAACAAAGGCAGAGATATGATACATGATTATGTTGGGTAAAGAAGGGAAATTATTTATAAAAACAAAACCATAGATTTCTGTATGATTTTACATTAAATTTGCATTATTCCTAGATGAAGATAATCTTTATCGAACTATGTTTCCAATTTTTTTTAATTTTAAGGAATTTCATTGAAAGCGTAGTTATTGCATGTGAAGCAATGTGAATTCTTCCTTGGATACGGCATTTTAAAGTCAGATTTTTGTGATTGGTTGACAGCTATTTCTGTGGGTGGAAAATGACAGTATTCAGTGGTCGTTGATTTGATCAGAAGAATTGGTTCAGGCAGGAAAGTTTGCAGTGACTAAATCTTTAGTTAATCATCACACGATTTGCCTCTACTATCTGTTCTACAGTGCTATCAGTATAGCATTGAACATCAGATGCGGGGTTTATGCTGTGCGATGACGAAGGCATACACGTGCAGGTACGGGACTTGAATGTGCGCTGACTCAGCCATTTACGAGCACATCCCATGCATTCACATCGCAGTCAGATTGTATGCTTCGAATGGATAAGGCGCTCTCTTGCTTTTCCTTGTGAACTGAATGACATGTGCATAAGTAAAAAATGAATGACATGTGACGAGTGTAAACTGTGCAACGACTAATAATTTTTCTACTGAACAATGTGTATTTATTTGTGATCAATATTTGTTAACTCAGTCTACCAGCCATGTACGAAGACTTTTGAAACACAATACCTGGGTGTAAAAATTCCACCACATTCAACCGTCCATAATCTGTACAACGAATTTCATGCAATGGGAATTGTCGAGACTAAGAAGCCACACAAGCTGCATAGTGTTCACACAAAAGAAACAATAGACGACATCTGTTATCGACTGGAACAGTCTCCTAGAAAATCACTTAGGCACCTTTTGCAACAAGTAGGAATTTATTAAGGCTATGTACAAAAAAATACTAAATTGTTAAAGTTGCATCCATATTAAATAATGAAGACACAACGTGCTCTTCAACCAGGTGACCCTGTTCCAGCACCTGCATCAATAAAATTAGTAAGTATGATAATTTGTAAAACAGTTACAAAAATGTGTGTAGTTGTATTACCGTGATCCTACGCTGTCCGTTCCCCACCGTGAGTGCATCAGCAGTATACAGTGAATCCCCGCGTCTGCTGTCCAATGCTACATTGATCACACTGTATATCAGGGCGTACTTTGAATTTAAAGCATGAAGGTATAGAATTTTGTTGCCGCTCATATTATCAGAAATATACTAAGCAGAAGAAAGTAAAGTATCTGTTTCATAAGTTTCTGCTATTGGGTACATTCATTGGGGTGCACAAAGTTGATATTAGTTCAAGTTTTTCTCATAGTAGATTTAAACTTTGTGGATCTAAAAACTGGGAGCTATTCTAGCCCACTCTGTCACCATCATGGCTACTTCAAGTAATTGATCGCAAGTGTCTGCTGGCGTCATCATTGCCAACGTGATAACAGACGTTGCCGCTATAGTGAATTGCCAACTAGTTTTACTCATAACTTAGTCACATTTTTACTGCACACGTTTCAACTACTCATGAAAAATATTAACTATAGCCAATTTACTGCACACATTTACTGAGTATATAAAGTATACAACTGCTTTAACCAGAAATTTATTTACCCACTTAAACACTATTTTAGATCTTAGATACCTTACTTTTTGCAGACAACCAAGTTCTATTATCTAGCTCAGAAAATGGTTCACAGAAATCACTCTTTCAATTAAATAACATTATACAGAATTATAATTTGAAAATATCAATAAGTAAAACAAAAATATTAGCTTTTAAGGGATCAGATACCGTGAGACCTAAATAATTCTGGAGGGGAAACCCATTGAACAAGTGAATCATTTTAAATACCTGGGTTATGAAATCTCCTATTTTAAAAATGAAGACCTGTTTAACAAACTTCCATCCATCCATAGTAATTCTGTCCGAAGGCAGGTCCTTCATTGCAATCCTAGCACTTTCATGCTATGCTTGTAGCTTTACTAGGGAATTGTAGGTGCGGTAGCTTCCCATTGCTTTCCACACCGGTGAAGGATGATGATGATAATGATAAGGATGATGGTAGCCATATGATTTTGGGAACCGTTTGGGCCTTAAAGTTTTCCTGACATTTGTCTTACAGGTGAGGAAAAACCCCAATAAAAACCTCACCCAGAAAAACTGCCCCGACCGGGGATCGAACCCAGGCCCGCTGCGTGACAAGGCAACACGCTACCTCGAGACCACAGCGGTGGACTTAACAAACTTAATAAATTTAATTATATATGTGGCACAATTAAAAGAATATTTAAAAACACGAGAATGGAAACAAAACTAAAATTTTATAAAGCAGTGGCTGTCCCCTTACTATTGTATGGTAGTGAATTTTGAGTTTTAACCAAAAGAGAAGAGAAGATCATAGAAGCAGCTGAAATGAGATTTCTGAGAAGTGTGGCTGGCTGAAAACTTCTAGATAAAAGAAGAAGTGAAGATATTAGAAATGAGCTAAATATTTTTAAACTTTTAGATAGAATAAAAGAATCTAGAAAAAACTGGACAGAACATGTTCAAAGAATGAAAGATGATCGGATTCCAAAAATTATACTTAAACCAAGAGGAGACAGGAATGTTGGTAAATCAAAAAAGAGATGGATTCAACTTTTTGAATCTATGAGACCGGAACAAGCCACATGGGCTTCATCCGTGATTGTTGATGATGATGATGATGAACACCATTTTAATGCAAGAAATATTCATAAAAGGATATATTAAATGTATTTAGCCACATCATTTAATTATATTTAACTCATTAAATGTACTTTGCCACGGAATGTAATTATCTTTAACTCATTTCACTCATAAATATGAAAAATAAATAAAACTAAAACTATTTTTAGTCATGACCACTCTAATACCTATGGCTTCAACAGGTGCATCGATAACAACAGGTTTCAACAACACAGCTTAGTAAATAACAGCGCATCTCTGTCAATAACAACTTGTTTCAAGAAAGATTTATATCCATATTTTACTGTGTTTATGCCAGTATTTTACTCTCTATATTTATTAATTTTACAGGTTAGAATAATTTAATTATGCAAGGTTAGTTTTTAGAATTGAATTCTACAAATATTTGTTGCAGCTGAATCAATGTGATCAGTACAAATCATTTTTAGCGTGTTTCGTTTTACTTTTTTTTGCGTGATATTCATAAGTTGATTTTATGATCACTTTTTCTTGTTTGTTGGAATGTTTTTGTGATAAGCTGGCTACTTTGTTTGAACAATAAATAATATGAATTATACATTGTAAATATGGTAATTATAGGTTAGCTCGAGCTCAACTTCTCACATCATTTTAAGGTATTTCTGTGATTCTTTTTGGGGGGAAAAAATATGGCTCAACTGCACTTCAACTAGCGCTTGATTTTTAAGTTATATTGTTAAAAACTATAGCTCTTCTCTTGTATTTACTAACATTATTTAATATTTTAAACTTTTTCAAACAATTTTTATAACATTATTAGACAATTTTGAAGTATTTATTTAAATATGCAAATCACAATATTATCACACTGTTAGGCAATATTGTGATGCTAACTGCTATTTTCTCCACAGAGTATATTACTTAGTCAATGATTTTTCTATCGCTGTTTTGGGTTATCACTGGTTGGATCAGCATTAGAGAGTGATAAGTGTACACCTGTTTTTTAATAAATGTTTGGTAATTTTAATATTAAAATATTTTTTTAACATAGATTTGGGGATTTATTGCAAATACTGGTCATTTAAATTTCATAGCGACAGGTAGTAAACGAGGATGATAATCGATATGTGGGTTATCGCTGGCTCTATAAACTCTAGCACATGCGCACTGTTGTTCTATAGGACTTTGAAAATATTTCATGCTAGTTTAAGTGCAGTTTTTCCGTTGATTTTTATGATCACATTTTCTTGTTTGTTGGAGTGTTTTTGTGATAAGCTGGCTACTTTGAGCAATGAATAATATGAATTATACATTGTAAATATGGTAATTATAGGTTAGCTTGAGTTCAACTTCTCACCTCATTTTAAGACATTTCTGTGATTCTATTTGTGGGAAAAAAATATATATAGCCTATCAGGTAATTATTCAAATAATTCAGCAATAAAACATGTGTTTTTATATTTTTTATTTAAATTTATGCCGGTAGCATTGTGGGCTAGAATCCCCAAACTGAGGCACTTACGAAAAATATTGAACAGTGATATGATGGTAGGAAAATGTGCCAAAATAAGAGAGAAGGAAAGTACATACATTTTGTGGGATACCTATTGGAATACATGTTGAAGTGCAAGTATCCACCAGGAAAGAACAAATGCACTTTTCAGAGCTGCAGTCTCTCTCTATACTTAAGACATCTGAAGAGATAAAGTTTCCATTAAACGCAGTGAGAAATTTTTCTAAGTCCCAGGCAGACACCACATGCATGCACCAACAAACACGAAGTGGTTTACACTATGGAATCATGCAATGCTGCCAACATATACACGATATTTAACAAACCTAAAAGCTAACCTAATGCAATTTAAGTACTCTAACCTGTGAAAGAATGAGAGGCCCAAAAATAAATAGTAAGTTCTGAAATTCTGAAGTACATACTTTATGTTAGCTCCACTGGAACATGTGCTGTGAATATTCGTTAAAATCAATATGTCTTCATGTTACATATGTAGTTATATATCATAGGAAAGTATATTAAAATAATAGTAGAAAAAATATATAATTTATTGTAAATGATGATAAATAACTTGAAAATAAAACCCTTTTGGCACATGCACGTGGTGTCTGCCTGGAACTTGGAAAAATGTCTCACTGCACTAGATGTATATAGGGTTGGTTGCTGAATGTTAGGTTATGTTGGATTTTAGTCAAAATTATAGGTTCGTGAAAAATGTTTTGGCTCAACTGCACTTCTGCAAGCGCTTGATTTTTCAGTTATATTGTTGTAAACTATACCTCTTCTTCTGTATTTACTAACATTATTTAATATTTTAAACTTTTTCAAACAATTTTTATAACATTATTAGATAATTTTGAAGTATTTATTTAAATACGCAAATCACAATATTATGACACTGTTAGACAATATTGTGATGCTAACTGCTATTTTCTCCACACAGTATATTACTTAGTCTATGATTTTTCTATCGCTGTTTTGGGTTATCGCTGGTTGGATCAGTGTTAGGGAGTGATAAGTAGTGTACACCCATTTTTAATAAACATTTGGTAATTTTAATATTATTGATATATTTTTAACATAGATTTGGGGATTTATTGCAAATATTGGTCATTTAAATTTCATGGCGACGGATAGTAATCGAGGATGATAATCGATATTGTGGTTCGATTGTGGGTTATCGCTGGCTCTACAAATTCTGGTGCAAGCACACTGTTGTTCTATAGGACTTTGAAAATATTTTACGCTAGTTTAAGTGCAGTTTTTCCAATGTTTTATCTCTTTCTAAAAATCAAGACTAAAATTTGTGTTTTCTTGTAAAAAATCTAAAATTGTGTCTTCATTGTTCAAAACAACTACCCAACAAGTTTTCCAAATCTTTATTTCCATTATATCTTATTCTTACCTTTCACGAATTGAGAATGTGTGAAGTTATGAAAATGAATTTCTATTGTTCTAGAAATCAATTGTCTTATAAAGCATCAATAATGTAAAATAAATATTCATATCTACTATCGATAGGTTACTTCATTCTACTTCTATATCTACCCGGACATACATAATAATGAAGTCCTATAAATTTCGTCTGAAATACGAGACTTCTAAAAAATTCAAGTAGGTCCTATACAAAATCAAAATATAGATATTGTGTGATTTCCTCTACACCAATTAAGATTGAAATCTTATTTTATACTAAAAAATATTCACACCTTAAATATAGGCCTACATACATTAAATTTTAATTTTAAAAATTGAAATAATAATTATAAATATAAAAATATACTTACACTTTAAGAACAAATCACATGTTTCAAAACACACCCCTTAAATTTTTGTTTCACTTGTCTCCCATTCGTACCGCGATAACTACTGTGTATATAAAGCTTTCATTTGAAGTATTAAAAGGTAAATTTTAAACACGCAAACAGAGACCTCGATCAAAACTGAGAGTTAGCGAGGTTGAAAGTCGCCCAAGCCTAAATTTCAGGATTTTCCAATTCATTCGACCAAAAATTCCACAATAACTACAATTATTATAACTACCTCCCAAGAACAAACGAAAAAGATCGAGATTTGTCATGCAGGGTGACCAACATTACAGTTAATATTTCAAACCGTAGTTATAGAATTGCTGATTCCTTATTAACTTTCATTACTAAGTATTGAATATAAGCTAAAAATTATAGTAACTTTAAAGTATTTATGGATTTGGTTATGTAATTTTACTATTTTAAGCTTATTTAAAATGTCATACGATGACGTAAATATTGAATTGCTATAACATGTCGTGTTGGTAATGCATTACAATCGATACTCATCTGACATCTGGTGTCCAGACATTGAAACGTCTCAAAGTAGTTTTATGACTACCTGTTTCAAAAATGAATTTGAATTTATAGTTGAATTTGGTTAAATACTGAATGGTCTACATAAACAATGTATTTTATGAAAATATGAGCAAATATTTTTTATTATTTTACAACCGTAGCTCCACGTGCAACAATTACTTATGAATGCATAGCAATAATTTACTTTTTTTTTATTTTTGTGGTATCCACCTGGAAGAAGAAAGAAAGGAATACCTCGAAACTCGCGGATGCAAAAAATAGGAACTGGAAAGAGAACAAGAGGACTGGAGGGTATGAAGTGGATGGATTGAGACGAGTGGGGAAGAAATATGTGTAAACATTGAAAATCTATACATATACAGATAATAACATACAATTATTATTATTATTGTGGAGAATGAAAGAGAGGCTTGAAAACCTCGCACGAAAACTAGAGAGAAAGCACCCTGTAGGTAGGCCAAGAATGAAATGAGAGAATAATATTATACATGTTTCGAGGATGGAAATTAGGCAGGAAATGATTTCAAAACATTAGCTCAGGAAGGGATTTTTGGAGAACTCATGCCCTAGCGGTCATGAACCTCCGGCTTCGATAGAGCCAGAGAGTTATGTTATTACCAATATTATTATGAATAATTTTATTAACATCATTATCATATAGAATAATTAATTAGCCTTTTATCTCCAAATTCTACTTAAACTGGTTATGTGATAGGTGTAACACAACTGAATACTCAATTAGGCCTATATAAATATACAAATAAAACTGAGATTGAGGAATTTCGATACTATTAACACATGACAGCCTTTCCTACTACGTACTAGCCAGTAACAACAACCAACCACCTTGTCGGCATTGGAACTTTGAACCTCAAGTTGTCAAGGCGATGGATTTTTTCAACAAATTAATTTCGAGGTGGCCTCTCTCTTCAGAGAACGTAGATCTAAGTGCAAAATAAATCTGATACAATAACTAAATTGAGATAATCTTGGGCTTTGGGCTTTGAAAGAAATTGCCACCGAAATTTAGTGATTCCGAATAATCCTAAAAATATATTTTAGATTTTTTCTACCGTTTATACGTCTTAGGGTAACTCTTCTATTTAAAAAAAAAACTTCTGACATTTTATAACATTTTAAAATGCTTTACCAGAATTTTATAATTTGGATTTAGACAACCTGGTGACATTGAATAGAGATTACGAGTATTTGAGAATAAAGTACTTAGAAAAATGTTTGGACCAAAGAGAGATGAATAGACAGGTGAATGGAGAAGACTACATAACAATGAACTATATGGTCTTTATAGGAAGCCAGATATAATTAGGAGAGTTAAGTCTCGTAGACTGCGATAGGCGGGACATGTGACACATATGGAGAATGAAAGACGTGCATGGAAGCTTCTTGTAGGAAAACCAGAGGGGAAACGCCCAGTTGGTAGCCCAAGAATGAGGTGGGAGAATAACATTAACTATGATTTGAGGGAAGTAGATTATACAGGAAATGATTGGAAAGCATTAGAGTCATTCCATATCAAATGGTCTAGTGCCCCATGCTCAACATGTTCAATTTCGCTTAAACTTGGCTAAAATTTGATATGACAGATTTTGTTAGGCACTTTGATCCACGCTGGTGACTCCTAAAGTGGACTTCCTTTCGTCGGACTACATTTTTTTTTTTTTTTTTTTTGGATTTAGGTTAAAAAGTTGTGCAAGACTTAAAAATAAGAGGTCCCTACTTGCATTTTCCTTGTAGTAACAAATAATTAAAAATTGAATGTTGTTCGTTTTCTTGATGAATTCTTTAAACAGGCCTCCACATGAAAGGCCATAGTTTCCCAAACACTTGATATTATGATTTGAAATTTTGCAGAGGTTCATTTTTAGGGTGGACCTGAATCCACACCAAGTTTCAGGAAAATTGATGATGGTCAGCGTGGATGACATTAAACATTAGACCACTTGAGATGGAATGACCCATTAGCTCAGGATAGGGATGTATGGAGAGCTTATGTCCGCGCGGCCATGAACCTACGGGTTCGATAGTGCCAGTGGGTAAGTAAGGTGGCATTGAATATAACAAAATATATTTATTGAAAATAATTATGGGCAGAAAGTAAAGTAAAGTAAAGTAATCCCACTACAGCCTCGGGAGGCCCTTGGGGTAGTAGGAGGTTAAGACTTCCACTTTTTCTAGACAATCGGCACTTGATGTCAGCCCTGCGTTATGGCCGCCTTTACCCCCTGAACAAGCGTCTGGTACTCATTTCAGTTAGAGGCTGAGTCGACCCCAAGGCCATATTGACGACAGGTTTTGGTCAGTTTAAAAATTCTGACTCCACCTGGACTTGAACCCTCGATTTTCCGACTTGTAGCGCAGTGCCTTAACAACTACACTACGGCGGGGCAGAAAGTACATAGGTGAATATAATTCAAACTTTGTCAACGATTATACCAAACAAAAGGCTCGCGTACAAAACGTAAAAATCAATCTGATTATGGGGTTTTCAGGTAAATATTCCATAATTTTATATTTTAATTTTGAATTATACCTCAACGGAACACATCATGAATCTTTTAAAAGTTTTCATAGTCGCTAAACGGATGCTGGACTGAAATTTGCATGCCACTTGCCCCGGACATTCATGTACCTAGAATTGAATGATCGTTACCTGTTCAGAAATAGGACTTTGCCTCGTCACACTGTAAACATAGCCCTCATTGTGCTCGGTTCATAAACAATTCATTTCTCTATGGACGGCTTATTGGTGCATGAATGAGGGAGGTAAACATTGTAAAGGAATGAAAGAAGTCCACAAAAGGCAAATGGAATGCGAGACAAGTGATCTGTCCAGTGCAGTATTTGCAAGTATTTTTGACGATACGCCTAAGTTAAATAAAATAATCTAATCTATGAATACACATATAGGGCCTAACGTTCAGTGATATCTAATCTTCAAGATGAATCACAAAAACTTCATAATTCTTAAATCTCTCTTCCCCATTATGGTTAACATTTACGATCTTCAATGAAAATTATTTATACCTAAAATGCATAGGCTATATTTCATTTCACTTTTTACTTATTTTTGTCAGGCCAGCAGCTGGTAGGCTAAGGGCCTTCTAGGCCTGTCGCGCCAGGAGAGTTTTTTTTGTGTTTATTTTTACTAGAAGACTAGAGGCTAGCGGATAAATATAGGACTTAAGCTAAACTCCATAAAGATGTATTTCATTTCTGGAGCCTAATTATTATTATATAGGCCTACAACTTTCCTCGTTAGAAGATTGCCTCAAGGACATAGTGATACAGACAATTAATTTTTGGAATTGATGAAAAACATTTTGTAAATACATTTTTTAAAAATTCTAATTCTAATACGATTCCTCTATACGAGTCTGGATTTTCTTTTTCCCCTTTTCCCTTATACAAAATTTTCATTGAGGATTCCCTCCAATTTTCCGGTATCTGTCCGATTTCTAAGCATTTATTCATTAAATCAGTCCAGAGGTCTTGCAAGATTTCTACGGATTCTTTTACATGTTCTATATATATATATATTGTCTGGGCCCGCAGCTTTCCTATTTTTTCCCGAAAGGATGACATTTCTTAATTCTGAGGTACTTATGCGAATTGGGCATTGTGGGACTTCATATTCGACTGTTGCGTTGAATGCTTCTTCCTTTACATTCAAGATTCTCTCGAAGTGTGCTTCCCACGTCTTCATAGTGATTGTCCCAGTTGTTGGTGCGGTTTTCTTTCGTAGTGCTGCGAAGGGATCTTTCTTTGCATCTTCTGCTAGTTTGTTGGCCTCTTTTTCCAGGTGATCTGCTCTCTTCGCTTGTAACAGTTGTTTGTATGTTTTTTTTTCTCTCTTTGCGTATGTTGTAACCAGACTAGCGATACATGGCTCTCATCACAAGGTCTGCGAAAATAAAAAATTCCACCAGCCAACTGAAGACTGTAGATGTGCACTGTGCGGTGATAAGTGTAAACTTTATCATATCACAGAGTGTAAAAACAGAACAAAATCCGATTGAGGGTCTTTCCACTTTTCAGCGGTTGCCCTTTTACCAGCCGGCTGCTGGCCCTTCACATCCACATGTGTCAATCACAGAGGTAGATGATCAACAGCCAGTGTAGAGGTGACATGTGGTTAGCATGTCGAGTCCCCCAGCCGTTATAGCTGGTTCCTCAACCAGGAGCCGCTACTTATTGTAGCTACCCAATTGCCTCACGATGCTGGGTGGGCACCGGTCCCATACTGGCCGAAATACCATGAGAAAATTTCTTCCCCCATGGAGACTCAAACCAGCGCAAGTCCCGTAGCTCTGCGCCAAGGCTTCCTACCTTAACCGCTCGGCTACGGCGCGGGACAGAACAAAATCAATTAATGAATACAGCAAAGAGTAAATACAAGTGATCAGTGGAAAAGAACGTAAAACTTTCGAAACTAATGCTCTTCTGAGTGCTCCTTTATATTATTATTAAAAAATTCAAATTGTAGGCCTAATTGAAGTATACATACTATAAAGTAAAAATGTTGTAAATATGGTTTCTTAAAATTGAAATTGATCCTCTAATGGCAGCGATGGCAATTTTAGAAAGATACACCGTGTCCAAATCTAAGGAATTCAAAAATTTGGCTAAGAATCCTGGTATAGTAGGTCTACCTCTTGCCCCGATCATCAATCCTGTGACAGTTATTAAAAAGAGGCTAATTGTAATTGTGAACTAGATACGTAGTTCGAGTTCGATTTAGAGCAACAGAGTGGTGATTTTTTTTTCGTTAATATCAAAACTACTCTGCTGGATAAGAAAAGAAATGAAGATATAAGAAAGGAACTAAATATTTTCAAACTTACAGACCGAATAATTAAATATAGGAACGACTGGAAAGAACATATTGATAGAATGCCAGAAGGAAGATTTCCAAAATTATTGCTAAATTATAAACCGCACGGAAGGAGAAATGTAGGACGCCCACACAGAAGATGGTCTGAACAATTTTAACAATTCTAGCTTTCATGAAACCGGAACGACCCAACAGGCTTAATCCCTGGATGATGATGATGATGATCAAAATTAACAATGAAGTCCACTCATGCTTCTATAAAAATGACAATCGAGAAATGGAATGTGGGTAAAATGAGACGAAGCATAGGATTATGTCCTTCTCGCGTCCTTAATTAACAATACAGAGTGAAAGTAATAAGTGTAAAATCAATGGGTCAGTTCTTTTAAAATGTATTACGAAATCCCGTTAAGGTACTATATAAAAAATTTAAAAATTAGTACCTGAGATCTCAGTCGTCCTCAACTAGGTAAGATTTTTTAAATGCAATAAAAGCCTTTCGGAAGAACATGTTCCATCTTCAGCTTATTAAAAGGTACAATTTTTTTTATCTAATATTAACAAATAACAATTAGTACATTTTAACAAGCTGAAGATGAACTTTTTTTTCAGAAAGGCCTCCAAACAATTTTAAAAAATCATAACTAATTGAGGACGAGTTTTATTTTTTAACCTTTAAATTCAATGAGGTAAATATAAGTTAAATATCTTATTAGGCGTTTTGTCACAAATACACTATTCCATCCATCCATCCATCCATAGTAATTCTACCCGAAGGCAGGTCTTTCACTACAACATAGCATTTTCATGCTATGCTTTGCAGCTTTACTAGGGAATTATAGGTGTAATAGCTTAATGAACTATTTTCTCTTCTGCCTTACATTCACATGCATCATCCAGCCATTATGGGGGTGACACGTTGTCAGCAAGTCGGGACCTCAAGCCGTTTTAGCTAATTTTCTCAACCTGGAGCTACAATTTATCGTAGCTATCCAAATGCTTCACTGTGCTGAGGGAGTATCATTTCATCACATTTATGATCAACTGTAAATGCAACATACACTGACCAAAATTTCATGAGAAATTTTCTTCTTCCATGGCGAGTAGTAGTAGGCGTTTCTAATCTATGTGTCTATAAGTCTTTATATAATATATATATATCCATCCATCCATCCATCCATAGTAATTCTGCCCGAAGGCAGGTCTTTCACTGCAATCATAGCATTTTCATGTTATGCTTTGCAGCTTTACTATGGAGTTATAGGTGTGGTAGCTCCCCGTTGCTTTCCATACCGGTGAAGGATGGTGATGATAATCATAAGAATGATGATGGCCGGATGATTTTCGTGGACCGTTGGGCCCTAAGCTTCCTGACATTTGTCTTATAGGTGAGGAAAAAACCCCGAAAAAACCTCACCCAGGAGCTTGTCCCGACCGGGAATCGAACCCGGGCCCGCTGTATATGTCCACCGCTGTAGTCTCGAGGTAGCGTGCTGCCTTGTCACGCAGTGGGCCCGGGTTCGATTCCCGGTCGGGACAGGCTCCTGGGTGAGGTTTTTCGGGTTTTTTCCTCACCTGTAAGACAAATGTCAGGAAGCTTAGGGCCCAACGGTCCCCGAAAATCTTCCGGCCATCATCATCATTCTTATCATTATCATCATCATCCTTTACCTGTGTAGAAAGCAACGGAAAGCTACCACACCTATAACTCCATAGTATATACCGTATATATATCCGGGATAATGATATGTCCGGCGTAATGCTACGTTGAGTGATGACATGAGATGAAGCCCCTATTATTGAAGGTCTGTGATATAGCCTACACGGATACCGGTTGATAAGGCATGTAGAATCCTCATAGGAGCAGATGAAACGAAACGAAAATTTATGAGGTGAGGATGTGTGTTAGGAAGCGGTGGTGGTTAGGTAAGTTTTTTTTGACAGGGGCAAACGGGAGAAACCACAAGAAAATCCTGCGTCCTAGCTCCGATTCGCCTAGCATTGCTGCCGATTATCCATGCCGGACTAGTCGAAGGTGATACGCCAGACGAAAAAAGTACCTTGGTCGAAAGAGTGACGATCTTTCAGTAAAAATACAACCATCAAGAAACGCGGACATGTGTTCCACTGGGGTAAAATTTTCCGGAGGTAAAATGGTTCCCCATTGGGTTCTCCGGGCGGGGACTACTTCAGTGACATCCAACTCCTTTCAAAAAAGTTAAACTGAAAATATATAAAACTATTATTCTACCGAAAGAAAAATGTTAAGAAGAATATTTGGACCAAATAGAGGAACTGATAACTGTTAGAGAATCAAAACAAGTAACGAACTAAACAAATTAATCAAAAATCAGAACGTAGTAAACCATATAAGATCTCTCAGAATTGGTTGGCTTGGACATTTGATAAGAATGAATGATCAGAGACTGGTCAAAAAACTCTACAAATGGAAACCTATAGGAGGCAGAGCTGTAGGAAGACCGAAGATCAGATGGGAGGATGACACAATGAATGATCTAAAGGAAATGAAAGTGACTAATTTAAATATGGCAAGAGACAGATTGGCATGGAGGAGGATTGTTGAGAAGGCCAAAACTTTCACTTTTGAAGTTGTCGTGCCTTAAGATGATGATGATGATGATGATGATGATGATTATTATTATTATTATTATTATTATTATTATTATTATTATTACTTCCTTTGGCCAGCAACCAATCGAAGGGACTATTATTATGCTTTCAAGTCTTATACGAGAATTTCCCATAAGGGAAAATTTTCTATAGGATCGTAACAGGCCTTGGCCTAATACTTGGAAGGAAGAAGAAGAAGATTATTATTATTATTATTCTACCAGTTATATGGGTGTGAAACATGGACTCTAACTTTAAGGTAGGAAAGGAGGTTACGAGTAGGCCTATTTGAGAATAAAGTTCTTAGGAAAATTTTTGGACCAAAGAGAGATGAACAGACAGGTGGATGGAGAAGACTATGTAACAGTGAACTACATGGTCTTTTGTAGGACTCTAGACACAATAAAAACAGTTAAGTCTCGTAGACTGAGATGGGCAAGACATGTGGCACGATTGGGGAATGAAAGACGTGCATGGAAGCTTCTTGTAGGGAAAGCCAGAGGGAAAACGCCCAGTTGGTAGACCAAGAATGTGGTGGGATAATTACATTAACTATGATTTGAGGGAAGTAGATTATACAGGGAATGATTGGAAAATATTAGCTCAGGAGAGCTTATGTCCGCGCGGCCATGATCCTATGGGTTCGATAGTGCCAGTGAGTTAGATTCACATACCATAATTTCCAGAGGAATGACCGTGACGCGAAATCGGCACCCAGAGGTCGAATGACTTGCGCCACAGAGCCGGCACTTTACGTGTCAGAAGCCCTATAGGCCTACTTACATAATTAGATTTTTCCACACATTTCTGCTCCTTCTTCCAAACATTTCAGAAGAAATGTCGATCATTAACTTTTTTTTAACTCCTGGCGCGACAGTCCTGGAAGGTTCTTAGCCTATCATCCGGCTGCTGGCCTCACATCCACATGTGCAATCACAGAGGTAGATGATCTTCCAGCCAGTGTAGGGGTGACATGTGGTCAGTATGCAGAATCTCCCAGCCGTTATAGCTGGTTTTCTCAACCTGGAGCCGCTACTTATTGTATCTACCCAATTGCCTCACGATGCTGGGTGGGCACCGGTCCCATACTGGCCGAATTACCATGAGAAAATGTCTTCCCCCATGGAGACTCGAACCAGCGCAAGTCCCGTAGCTCTGCGCCAAGGCTTCCCTTTCCTAACCACTCGGCTACGGCGGATCATGAACTTCAGTTTCAGTAAAATCGAAGTTATGTTAAATTTACATTCAATAATATTCTATTCTATGGTAATTCTGCCCGAGGGCAGGTCTTTCACTGCAATCATAGCATTTTCATGCTATGCTTTGCAGCTTTTCTAAGGAATTATAGGTGTGGTAGCTTCTCGTTGCTTTCCACACCGGTGAGGGATGATGATGATAATGATAAGGATGATGATGATGATGGCCGGATGATTTTCGGGAACTGTTGGGCCCTAAGCTTCCTGACATTTGTCTTACAGGTGAGGAAAAACCTCGAAAAAGACCTCATCCAGGAGCCTGTCTCGACCGGGAATCGAACCCGGGCCCGCTGTGTGACAAGGCAGCACGCTACCTCGAGATCACAGCGGTGGACTTTCACTAATATAGTCCACGTTTTTTTTTTGTGTTTTTATTGCTATTTTACGACGGTATTTGTATTTCTCAGATACAATTTTTTTTATGTTCCCAGTTTTTATCCTTAGACATTTCTGGTAATCTCTCCTTCTGAGGTTGGGGCGTCTGGAAGTCGGGGTTACGTTGCCCCATTGATATGATGGATAATGGTGATGAAAATTGGATAATGAAATCAAAGGATAAAAGCAGGATACAGACTGCGGAAATGTTATTTTTACGTAATGTGAAAGGATGAACAAGAGCGGATAGAATAAGGAATGAAACTATACCAGAAGAATTAAATATATATAAAATTGAAGATAAAATCAGCGAAAATAATAAGAAATGGACAGAACACTTAATAAGAATGAACAACGAAAGAATACCAAAAAGAACCTTCCTGTATATTCCCAGTGGAACAAGAGATGTTGGCCGACCACGTAGAAGATGGACTCCACTTTTAACTTCGCCGGAACAGGCTGCATAGCCTAAACCTTGTAGTAGAAGAAGATGATGATGATAGTGGAGTGCCAGGAGAGCCCCTAACCCGATGCTTAATCTAAGATGAATATGAATGATGATGATTGCGATGGCCATATGATTTCGGGGACCGTTTGGGCTTTAAAGTTTTCCTGACATTTGTCTTATAGGTGAGGAAAAACCCGATAAAAACCTCACCCAGAAAAACTGTCCCACTTAAAACACTGCATTAATTTTTCAAGGTAAATTTCGATTAGTTGTTTTTTGTAATACAAGTTAGTTGACATATACGGATGGATGTTCGATTGCCCTTAAAAAATGCTGAACGGATCAGATTTTGATAAATTAACTATCAATCGATTCGTTACGTAAAATAGGGCGTGAAAGTGGGAACGAAAAAAAAAAAGGATCTTATAGAGTGGGGTGTCATTCAATAACTCTTTTAAAATTAAGCATCCCTTACAGTCCTTAGGAGGCCCTTGGAGTACTAGGAGGTAAGGCTCTCACTTTTTCTAGACAATCGACACTTAATGTCAACCGGGTTGTCAGCCCTGCGTGTCGGTCGCCTTAACCTCCAGAACAAGCGTGTGGTATACTTATTTACGTTAGAGGCTGAGTCGATCCCAAGGCCATAGTGTCGCCAGGTTTGGGTCAGTTTAAAAATCCTGACCCAGCCGGGACTCGAAC
Organism: Diploptera punctata; assembly: GCA_030220185.1. Lineage (NCBI taxonomy): Eukaryota > Metazoa > Arthropoda > Insecta > Blattodea > Blaberidae > Diploptera > Diploptera punctata. The sequence continues at coordinate 2,380,622 of JASPKZ010001980.1, forward strand.
CCTCGACCTTCCGGCTTGTAACGTAGTACCTTAACCACTACGCTACGGCCTTTTAAGACTAATAATTTTGCTGTCCTAAGACCCGTTTCAGAAATATACAGACTTGGGTTTCGAATCAGTATGTGAGTACCCTACTGTACCTTCTTTCACAATGATTTATAACGTTAATGATCAATTCATGAATTAAATAAAACCTGATCAAAAAATAAACTAGTTTATTGTTGATGTCAAGTTAAGGGCCACCAAAAATAGTAAAATAAAAATGGAATGTTTTTAACCGACGCCCGGATATTAAAAAAAACATTTTAAATTTTATTAAACTGGATAGTAAAAAACTATGACTGATATTTGTGTTTTTAGTTTTCAGTTTACTAAATTTTAAGAATTTTCTGAGATCGGCTTTTAGTGTTTTATACTTTTCACTTTTATTTATAATTAATGTGTCTGTTAATCATAATTTTCTCTAAGAAAATCATATCCTTCGTCACATTATTAGGTTAGTAAACAAAACACATTTGGCCTCTTTATAATTGGAATATAAGCTTTGGCCGAGATTTCAGTCTCTGCAATTTCTACCATTACTACAACTGTTGCAATTAATTAATCGGTGAGAGTAATAGGGAAAAGAGTCCATAGAATACACTTTTGAGAAAAAAAACTTTTAAGCAAATCACTTTAACAAATAATTCTGTATTATAAAGTTATAGCCTACTAATCCATCTGTTACTAATAACTAGGGCTCAGAACTTGAGGAAAAATGCTTTTTATTATGTCTGAAGATGAGGCCCAACATAATATAACTTATATCCACCCATAATAATTCTGCCCGAGGGCAGATCTTTCACTGCAATCATAGCATTTTCATTCTATGCTTTGCAGCTTTACTAGGGAATTATAAGGTGAGGTAGCTTCCCGCACCGGTGAAGGCTGATGATAATAATAAGGACGATGATTATGGTCAGATGATTTTCGGGGAGCATTGGGCCGTAAGCTTCCTGACATTTGTCTTACAGGTGAAGAAAAACTCACCCAGGAGTCTGTCCCGACCGGGAATCGAACCCGGGCTCACTGCGTGACAAGGCAGTACACACACACACACACATATATCCATCCATATTAATTCTGCCCGAGGGCAGGTCCTTCACCGCAATCATAGAATTTTCATGCTATGCTTTGCAGCTTTACTAGGGAATTGTAGGTGTGGTAGCTTCCCGTTGCTTTCCACACCGGTGAAGAATGATGATGATGATAATGATAACGATGATGATGACGGCCATATGATTTCGGGGAACATTTGGGCCTTAAAGTTTTCCTGACATTTGTCTTACAGGTGTCCCGACCGGGAAACCAACCAGGGCCCTCTGCGTGACAAGGCAGCACGCTACCTCGAGACCACAGCGGTGGACACACACACACACATATATGTAAAAAGTAAAGTGATCCCATTACAGGCCTCAGGAGGCCCTTGGGGTAGTAGGAGGTTAAGGCTCCCACTATTTCTAGACAATCGGCACTTTATGTCAGCCGGGTTGTCAGCCCTGCGTGACGGCCGCCTTTACCCCAGAACAAGCGTCTGGTACTCATTTTCGTTAGAGGCTGAGTCGACCCCAGGGCCATAGTGCCGCCAGAAGGTTTGGGTCAGTTTAAAAATCCTGACCCCAACGGGACTTGAACCCTCGACCTTCCGGCTTACGGTATATATATATATGTCCACCGCTGTGGTCACGAGGTAGCGTGCTACCTTGTCACGCAGCGGGCCCGGGTTCGATCCTCGGTCGGGGCAGTTTTTCTGGGTGAGGTTTTTCCTCACCTGTAAGACAAATGTCAGGAAATGCTATGATTGCAGTGAAGGACCTGCCTTCGGGCAGAATTACTATATATATATATACCGCTGTGGTCTCGAGGTAGCGTGCTGCTTTGTCACGCAGCGGGCCCGGGTTCGATCCCCGGTCGGGGCAGTTTTTCTGGGTGAGGTTTTTATCGGGGTTTTTCCTCATCTGTAAGACAAATGTCAGGAAAACATTAAGGTCCAAACGGTCCCCGAAATCATATGGCCATCATCATCATCATCCTTCACCGGTTTGGAAAGCAACGGGAAGCTACCACACCTACAATTCCCTAGTAAAGCTGCAAAGCATAGCATAAAATGCCATGATTGCAGTGAAAGACCTGCCCTCGGGCAGAATTACTATGGATGGATGGATATATATATATATATATATATATATATATATATATGGGTCAGTTTTATTCGTACGTTCTGTCCTTTTTTTTACTTTTTTTTATTGGTCTTTTTTTAGGACTTAACGGTTTTTTTTTGTATCTTTACCTTCATTTGACTACATTTATACCATTTGTAAAATTCAAGATTCAGCAGAGTCTAGTCTCAATTCCAATTTCTTTTAAAAAATACTATTTAGTTTTGCTTTCCAAAGACTTTTCACATTCCAAACACTTTTGTTCCGCGAGAAACTTTTGAACCCTCACAAAATATCACATTATTTTTAACCACCAATTCACTGACCATCTGAACTATTATATTTCAACTTCAAATTCTTTTACAAGTTGTCACTTTGTGAAAATTATCGGGAGCAGAGGGTGAAGGCAGCGAGGTTGTTACCAACAACACTTTCTACGTCATTTTTCCAGTTTTTAGGTGTTTTGTAGAATATCTTTAGGTCTTTTTTTAGCATTATAGGTCCTCAACTTCCGAGCCCTAGTAATAAGTAATAACCTAATAATTAATCATAAAACATTGGTTTTTATTCCTAGTTAAAATGTGGAATCTTTTTTTTTCTCTCACCAATTCAATTATAAGCCAGAACTTAAATTTGATGGAATTTTTAAAAAACATTCTCTTAATAGTTTTAAGTTGTCCGTCGCTGTGACGTAATCGGTAGAGTTGGTACCTTGCACTCCGGCGACCCGGGTTCGATCCCGGCGGGGTAAGGGATTTTTAAAATCTCAACCTTGGGACTGGGTGTGTGTTGTGTTCTAGTTGTACCCATTGGATTTAATTCCTCTAAAAAAATAATAGTTTTTAGTTATGTGAAATAAAATGTTTTGTCTAGCATGATTAACTAATTTATTTATGATTCCAGACACCATGGCATAAGATCCTATACTTATAAAATTTGCTATTTTTCTTTTTAAATCGGAGGATTGTTTATACACATGTCAGAAGCGTGATTGAGGTTCTTAACTTCCTCTCTGAAGTAAGCATGTCTTCAATTTTTGTCTTACCTGTAAAATTCCGTCTACCCTGGTCACAATTAAATCTTTGAACTTCGGATTCCAAGGGGACTCTCTACCTCCAAACTTTCAAGGACGACAGAGGGTACAACTCATTATATACGGTACATTGGGTTCATATTTCTATACAATTGGATTTTTAACTTCTTAATAAATGTTTTGTGATATACGTTAGAAATATGAGGAATAATCTAATTTATTTATTTTTTTTCAGATATCTTGCAGACCTATTATTTTCGCTCTAGAGCGGACAATTTAATATACCTACTATATATATATATATATATATATATATCCTCAACTCGGGGTCGGGTCGAGGGTTGAGATATAATGAAGTCCCCTATATAGAGGTCTGTGTACGACAAGGACGCTGGCCGACCACATATGATGCACCATCACGGGGGCAGATGAATGAAATGGATGAGTTGAGTAAGGAGAAATGGTGGAATGAAATTGTGGCAGGGGAAAGCCCCGAGAAAAGCCTACCTAAGCTTCGTTTTATCCACCACGCACGGGTAAAAAAAAAAATCTACTCTACTCACTAAATAGCGTTGCTACATATAAAGAAAACTCCTAAGACTAGTTTCTAAAAGATATTATGTTCAATAAATGCATTGAATCAATAATAATAATATTGTTAATGGAATTTGCGATCAATTATTAATTTCAATGAACCTCCTGCGACCCATAGGAAACCCACAAACCTTCAATAGACATTTTGCCGGCCTACATTTGGTCATTCCATGCCTCCTTATTCAATTATTTTCTTTTATCAAAACTATTTATTTTCTTCTGGATGGGATACTGAGGAATTTTTACCTGTATACCATATTACACTGTCAAATAATTTCTAAACTACAATCACTTCAAAAATGTTTTTAACCAATTATTGAAATTTTATTTAAAAAAATTGAAAAATATGAAGGAATATTAAATTTTTACTAAAATATGAACATTTCGCCAAAATATTATGAAATATGAAAACATATTTTGGTCTTATTTGATTCTATAGATTATAAAATGTAAAGATATTCTATGGAGCAACAAAAATGTTTATAGAACGCAAAAATAGAATTATAATATATTAATTTTAATATTAACATAAGTACAATTTACAAATGTAATACATTACAAAATGATGTATAGTACCAGTATTATTTTATTCTTTGGCATATTTCTCATTGAGTGAATTTTTTAAGTAGATTGCTGTCGTTGTTTAAAAGGTCATGAATTTTTTCACAAGAATTTGTTAAATTATATTTCACACATAAAATAACTTTCAAAGTCTCAAACACTCAATTGCGATTTTTTTTTATGTCCACACTTTATTTACCAAATAATGGTGGTCGAATCAACAATGTAAACTTCGATAAGCAGTTCTCAACAATGATTTGTTATTATTAAAGTTTAACATTATAAAATTAACAAAAATAATATAAAACTTATATCCTGGCGAAATAGCTACATGGGCGCCGAAAACCGTATATTCCCTTTCCGTTCTCCCGCCGTTCCCTAGCTTGTCGTGCATTCTCCCAAAAATCGGGACTTTTTTTAAAATGCCGCGGGACGCGGGACAAATTGTTAAAAATCGAGACTGTCCCGCCAAAATCGGAACGTCTGGTCATCTTACACAATACGCTTATTACTGGTATGTGTTTATATATTCTATCGTTTTGTGATACTTCATACATAACATTATGAAATGAATGTGTTTAGTACACACGAAAAAAAAAACATAACATTAAAAAAAAACAGGCATGCTATAACAATATTGTGAAATCATTTTTATTTATTCCTTAGAGTAAAAAATATCGATAGACATCAACGTGCACACTGACCTGACGATCTTCACTATTTATTGTAGCGCCAAACCAACAATACTAAGTTATGTGTCAACAATATAACAATATTTTACTTTTCTCTCACCGGTAGGAAGAAAGTAAATTAATTATCTTCTTCCTGCATGTATCCGGAGATATATCCATTTTATCTCCTATTTCCCTCCAGGCATCTTTCAATGATGTTTTAAAATGATCCTTATGTTGGGGATCCACAATAATTGTTTGTTTTTATAAAGATCAATAAGTTTTACCATGTTTCCCTCTGACCACTCCATACTCAAATAATAATAAGGTGCGCGCCCAACGAACCTCTCAAGTACCCGTCCAAATCTAAACAGCGAACCATCAAAGTGATCGTGGAAAAAACCGTCAATGAATGGATCGTGGTGCGCCGCATGTGCGCGGCGCGCGCGTGCACCTTGAAACTCCGTACAAATCTGACGAACATGGTGCGCGCGGCGCGCAAGTGTGTACGTACCTTTAGAGGCTGAGTCGACCCCACGGTCATAGTGCCGCCAGAAGGTTTGGGTCAGTATAAAAATCCTGACCCCACTGGGGCTCGAACCCTCGACCTTCCGGCTTGTAGCGCAGTGCCTTAACCCACTACGCACGACGTGCCCCATAGCTCATGTTAAATCCCTAGGGAATAACGATTTCAAGGAATCTTCAGGTTGGCTGGACAGCTTTAAAAGACGACACAAAGTAGGGTAGAATGAAATTTACGGGGAATCAAAGGATGTGGAGGAAAGTGTAGTTAGTGATCGAAAACTGAAACTGCATACTTAAACTTCTTGATACGCTCCTAAGCGACATGTTTAACGCTGACGAAATGGGACTGTGTTTTTTTTTTTTTTTTTCCGTGCGTTACCGTCCAAGTCGCTCATATATACTGCAGTTCACTTTTCAACGGCAGCGGAACTATAATTAATCCTAGGTACGTAAAAAGACATATACGGTACTCTATAATCTAAGATTTATTAATAAGTTTTAGTTTTTTATAATGTGGAAATTTGTCCAATGTGGAAAAATAATTGGTCCCATGCGATTCCGTTTTGAGCTAGTTTTACTGTATATATAGATTCCTGTCCCGCGCCGTAGCCGCATGGTTAAGGCAGGAAGCCTTGGAGCAGAGCTACGGGACTTGTGCTGGTTCGAGTCTCCATGGGGGAAGAGATTTTCTGATGGTATTTCGGCCAGTATGGGACCGGTGCCCACCCAGCATCGTAAGGCATTTGGGTAGCTACAATGAGTAGCGGCTCCAGGTTGAGAAAACCAGCTATAACGGCTGGGGGACTCGACATGCTGACCACATGTCACCCCTACACTGGCTGATGATCATTTACCTCTGTGATTGACACATGTGGATGTGAGGCCAGCAGCCGGCTGGTAGGCTAAGGGCCTTCTAGGCCTGTCGCGCCAGGAGTATATATAGATTCCTAATCGTTACAATAGTCTCTATCTTGCCGGAAATACGTCGCAATTGATAACTAATAGACACAAGTAATGATCAGGGTAAGCTTGTTTAAAAAAATAAAAGTATAGTTCATTATATTTAAAATATCAAATTACATTTTAATTTTGTGGCTTGAATGTTCCGAAGTGCAAGGCGGACTGAAGTGGTAGGAGTCATTAGCTAACAAATGACTACATAGGCGATGACGTGGTTAGTATGATGGAATCTCACAATCTTGGTCACACGTTTACACGAGTACTGAGTAGATACCATTACAGACCCTTTATAGCATTATTTTTTCTGAAGTCACTTCTTATCATAGCTATCCAAATTCCTCACGAAGCTGGAACCGGTCCCACACACTAACCAATATTCTATGAGAAAATGTCTCCCCTTTGGGAACTCGAACTAGCGCATGCTCGGTAGCTCTACGAGGAGGAATGTTTTAGATCGCAGAACTCCAAATCCTATATCGTTCAACAGGTTTTAAATGTATACAACATCTTCCTTTGTCCAATATTAAGTTTTGATTTTATCCCTCCATTTATCTCTATTATTCCAGTAACCATCCTGTAGTCCCCTGTCCATCAAATTGATAATTCCCTCTATCCATGTCTTCTTAGGTCTCCCTAATCCAAACTCGTAACTGGTAATCTATCTTCATTCATCCTCTTCACGTGTCCAAAACATTGAAATTGTTTATTTAAAATATATATTCCGCGCCATAACCGTGTGATTAAAATCAGAGCTACGGAACTTGCGCTGATTCGAGTCTCCATGGGGAAAGAAATTGTTTCATAGAATTTCGGCCAGCATCGTGAGGCATTTGGGTAACTACAATAAGTAGCGGCTCCAGGTTGAGAAAACCTGCTATAATGGCTGGGGGACATGCTGACATGTCACGCCTACACTGGCTGGCTGATCGTCTACCTCTTGATTAGCACATATGGATGTGAGGCCAGCAGCCAGATAGTAGGCCAAGGGGCTTCTAGGCCTGTCGTGCCATGAAATATAGTTTATGTACACTACAGCCGCCGGATCTCTGAAGTTTAGGTTATACGAGGGGTAAGGAAATAGTTGAGTGCGAGTAGATGTCAGTCACAACCAATCACTGCTCTTGGCGCAGCTATAGCGCTCTAGTAAGGTTTGAAATTGCTGAGATGTCAGCTGTATTCAGCTAACCGCATACATAAAGCGGCCCCTCCTACTGAATATCCATATCGGCAACATTGTCGTGAAAACGTCAGGGCCGGATAATCAGTGGCTGGGATGTAGTACCTATTATCATATTCATAAAGCGGCTCCGTGGCGCAAGCAGTCAGACGCTCGCCTCTCACCGTTGAGGTCCCGAGATCGAGTCTCGGTCACTCCATGTGGTTTTCGTGGTGGACGAAACGGAACTTGGGCAGGTTTTTCTCGGGGTTTTCTCCCGTTTTCCCCTGCCACAATTTCATTCCACCATTTCTCCACACTCGTCTCATGCATTTCGTTTCATTTCATTCATCTGCCCCCGTGATGGTGCGTGAGGCGTAGTCGGCCAGCACCCTTGTTATTCACAGACCTCTATATAAGGGGCTTCGACTCATCTCATCACTCGACCCGACCACGAGTTGAGGATATTTATTTTATTTTTATCATATTCATAACAGTTAACAGCATTATCTGTAACTGTGAAATATCGCAAAAATTAAGATGTTTTGTGACAAAGTAGCAGTTGGTGTTTATGGTTTTACACAATTTGACCAATATTGTGATTTTCCGCTATATTTAATGCAATATAAATATACTGTATTTATGAAAGTAAAAAGTATCCCGCTCTTTATAATTATAGGGATTTAGCCGTAATTTAAACTCCTCGTAATAAAAAAAAACATATTTATCATATAATTGATCTTTCATGGTTAGCGAAGTTCCTCGAACTGTAGATTGGTAAAACTGGCTAAATATATATGTTGATTTTTTTCAATGTCAGCACATCAGCTGATGTTCACAAAGTTTAGATAATAAAATTAGCATGGTGATCAGAAGATATTGCGGTTTTGAGTTTCTCAAAGTAGACGTGTGGCTTCAAACATAAAAGGGCTAATTAATTTCTACCTGAAAATGTATTGTCTCCAGTGGCTTATACCAGTATTACTGATACCAAAGCCAGTGAATCCTGCCTTACTTCATACACATGTAATGTTCATGGTTTTGTACCTGATAGGATTTTTCCTCGAACGTAAACCATGTACTATATGCAGTTTGGTATTCCTAGCTGCTGTATTTCTAATTTGCTACAGTGGTGTCGGAAATTGTTTACTATGGAGCAGTAATTGTGATACTGTGAGATGTGAAAATGGATGAAACTGATTACATAACATGTGTTTGTACATATAGATGAGTAAATAACATTCATATTTAATTTACTGTATAATTGGCAGATTTATTATTAATATCGAAAAATTAATTTGTGAATGTGAGTCAGATATTGCAGTTTGATTGGATTTGTTTTTTGTTTTTCTTTCATATGTCTACAATGTTTATTTACATTAATGAATTGTGTACCTATATTGAAATTTAGGTAAGATGAATCCCATCATAAATGTGATTATTACAACTTTTTCATAATAATATAAATTCTTTATCTTGATGAAGTAATTGCATATTTAGGTTTTAGAACTTCATTTAATTACATTAACCTATACCATCCATCCTTTCATTGCTTTTATTTTAGATAACTTACATTAAAGGAACCTATACAAACCAAGCTTAATTTGTTTTTTTGAGATTCTATGCAACATGCCAGTCTAGATAAATTTAAATAGAAAGCCAAAAAACACAAAAATTATTGAGCAGTATGATAGGCTGAAGTTTGCATTAGGTAATAGAAGTTGGCAATTATGAAGAAACATTGTCCAAACAATAAAATGTTGAAGGAACGATAACTGAACTACAAATTCTCATTCATTTGAAACTTTTAGAAAAAGTTTAATTCATCTTTTGGGTACCAAATGTCTCTATTTCCTTCATTTCTACCTTTTATTCTATATTTTATTCCTCTTGTACTTCAATTCTATCATACAATTCTATGAAATTCAAATTACAGTACTATTACTACATATTATAAATACAACTCTCACTTCCCAATAGTTTCGGTGAAATTTGAACATTCTGATCTGTAGAACCATGTCTAAACGTTTTTTGGCTAACTAGCTATGTTACAAAACTAAGATTTTCATTAGCCTTATATTTTATGGTTCGATTTTGGGAAAAAAAAATTTTCAAGACTTTTTAACAATACGTAAATTATTCCTCACATTGTAAATTTTTTAAATTACTTACTTCTACTAAAGAAAATCTTGAAATATGACACAAAATGTAAAATAATATTTGTGTTGTAACCATAATGTCAGTTCCATTGTTAGTTCTCGTCATTTGTATGATGTATTTGTAAAAATGGCACAGCAATTTCATTAATCCTTCTTTTCTAATTTAAGCAATATAAAAAATTAACCAAAACGTGACCTAAGAACCAATGCTAGACAGAAAGGATTAATATATTGTTAGTGTGAGTTATTTTAGTTAATTTTTGAGACTGATGTGTTGTTTAGATGTGAAGAAGAACTCAAATATTAGCTGAACGATTTGTACAATATTAAAACATAACAAAAATGTAATCTTAAATAATAAATGCTAGAAAAAAGATTGAACAATCAAAGCTAGAAAAAATCCAAAGGTTAGTATGAATTATTTTTGTTAACTTTTTAACGTAAAACTCAAATATTATTACTTATATGGTTATATGTCAGAAGCAGAACAATTTGTGCTAACTAATAGCTGATACAGTGTGAAGTATATGCTTCAAAACTAGAATAGATTCATGTTTCGAAAACCTGAATGAAGGAGGGCTTTGGCCCGTCAATCCACAAAACTGCTCAAGAAACCACAAAAATACTAAATATTAAGTAAAACTGGAATATTCTAGAAAAGTTCATTACCATGAATATTGAAAATCATTTACTAGGTAGTTCAAATGAATAGATTTTTATGTATTTATATATTTTTATATCTCAATGTTTTATTTAGCTTAACATGTTCCAGTCTTGGACAAATTTATTTTTTGAAAAGAAAAATTATCATCTGAACCAGGAATCGAACCCCAGACCTCCAACTCTATACATCGGCGTGCATTATTTTATATATATAATGCACACAGCAGTCAACAGCAATTGAAAACTAAAAAAAAGAGGACAAATAATTTGCACTAATCTTTAAATTTTTTCACTTAGTGGAATTACTCAACACGAATTAAGTTGTCAGCATGAGATCTGATCCAAGAGAATCATAAAGAATCTCAAAGATAATAAATTAGAATTGGATGATGTGTATCCTGTGGCCCTTTTCATCAGTGTTACAGTACACATATATATAGGGTGTATCAAAAAGGACTTTACAAGCTTATAGACATTTATTGAAACATTACAGAAATGAGTAAGGTGTCATTTTAAAGCAAAACACATAAAATTTTGACTTGCATAGTGGCATAGTGTTGGCCACAGTGGACTAGTGGTTATGCTCCTTGCCTCTGGCCCCGAGGTTCGAGGGTTTCAAACCTGGCCGAGATCGATGGATTTTTTAGGATGGAAAAATCCAAGGAGCAAGTTCTCCGGGAGGGACTTTAAGCCATGGGTCTCGAGTCTGAAGATTTTCACGTTCGTAAAGGATCCTTAAGCCTGAATAAAAAGGTTTTCTAAGCAAAATTTACTGACCTCAATGTCCTAGTAATACCTTAGTTGCCTGCTAGATGTCTCATTGAATTAGAATGTTGACCGTATGCCATTCATCACAACTATGGTCAAATAAGGTAGCTAAATTAACTTGGTCTAATAACTCCTAACAAAGGAGAGGCTAAGGCTCAAATGGGACTATGCCATTAGAGTATATAGTGTCATAGTAAGCTACCATATTCAGAGACCAAGAGGACAGAGTAGTTGCAGTCAAAATGGTAACTTTTACTGGTGGAGAACATTCTCAGTGTATTTTCTTGATTTCACAAAACATAGTCTGTGATCGTATATGATTTTTTCCATGGAAAAAAAAAAGCCATACACTTTAAATTGCTGAGAGCACAAGACACATTTGATTTTTGGCTCTCACAATCATGTTTTATGATTGCATGTGGCTTTTCAGTACCCTAGATACAACAGTAGTTGTGTGCAACTTTCCCACTGATATGAAAAGTTGATTCGTCCCCTGAAGATGACTTCTAGGAACATCTCTTTGTTTTCAATTTGATCTAACATTTCTGCACAGAATTCATCATTGAACGGCTTTATCTCCATCAATATGAGGTACCGTAGTCAGTTTGTACTGCTTCGTAACTAAATATTTTAGTAATACCCACCAAATTGTCATGTGTGGTGTACCAAGCTCACTAGAGGCTTGTTTTGTTGACTCTTGGACTGCAGATAAAGCTCTGCCTGACTCATTCAACAGATGCATCACAAGTTCGTGGGCGACTGAAGATTTATCATGTTACACAGAACAACCAATCTCAACAAAAACCAGGATTATATTGTACCCCTATTGTAGGATTTTTACGGTACTGAGTTCAAAAGTTACATTGCACTGTTGTCACAGACGACATTTCTTGAAACCCTAGAATACATAGAGAACTTTAAAACTAGAGACTAGTTTTAAAGTTATACAAATGAAAACCTATAGGAAGTAGATCAATCGGAGACCAAAATTGAGATGGGAAGATGATGTAATGGATGACCTAAAAAAATGAAAGTGACATCTGAATGTAGCAAAAGATAGAAGTGAATTATTGGGAAGCCCAAAATTTTCACCTTTAGAATAGTGATGCCTTAGGATGATGATCAGAACTTTTTTTTCCTGGCTGTAAAATCATCCAAAACATTTCTGGTTCATCTTCTGAATTGAGTATAATTAAACAAGGGAATAGAGTGTCTTCTGAGGTGAATGGGTCAATAAAATACTTTACCTTAAGATAAAACCAAATGTTTCATACCTCTCCTCATACTATTCTTCTAAGTAGATCGCGATTTCAAGACCATAGCGGTCCCACCTTCAGTACCATCTTGACGACTGATGTTATGTCGATTGAAAGAACTACTTCTTCTTCCCTCTGTTGGAGGACCGATAAACCTCTGGATCAGGTCAGGATTCGCAGGAATTTCGAAGTTCATAAGTTTTTCTTTGTTTTCTGAATGTGGATTTTTTCCCAAACCGTGAGTTCCTTTTGTTATCTATTAGTTTAATTAGACTGCTTTTGATTCAATTAGATGTTTTTCAGACCAAGCATGAGCAGCTACTGCTGACTTTTCCACTTCTACATATTTGACATATCGAAGATGTTTTTTCGCCCTTTTTTTTCAAATTTCTCTTTGTTTTTCCTATATAAATTTTGTCACAATCCCTGCATTTGAGCTGATAAATTCCTGATTTGTTTTCTTCTTCAACTTTTTTTCATTTTTATTGGTGAAATCTCACCACATACTCTGTGATTTTCAAGCACAGAACTGCAGTTTCGAGAGGCATCCCTCTCATGTTCAGCCATCTTTACTACCGTTGAATTTCTGTCTACACCTTCATCTTCAAAGTTTCCATCTGGTGTTGATTTGGTGAACTTTGAGATCAAATCTTGCTTGCTGGAAATTTCAAAATTCATGAATCTAAATTTGTTCTTCTTTAGACTGCTTTTGATTCAATTAGATGTTTTTCAGACCAACCATGAGCAGCTACTGCTGACTTTTCCACTTCTACATAAATGACATATCGAAGATGTTTTTTCGCCCTTTTTTTTTCAAATTTCTCTTTGTTTTTCCTATATAAATTTTGTCACAATCCCTGCATTTGAGCTGATAAATTCCTGATTTGTTTTCTTCTTCAACTTTTTTTCATTTTTATTGGTGAAATCTCACCACATACTCTGTGATTTTCAAGCACAGAACTGCAGTTTCGAGAGGCATCCCTCTCATGTTCAGCCATCTTTACTACCGTTGAATTTCTGTCTACACCTTCATCTTCAAAGTTTCCATCTGGTGTTGATTTGGTGAACTTTGAGATCAAATCTTGCTTGCTGGAAATTTCAAAATTCATGAATCTAAATTTGTTCTTCTTTAGACTGCTTTTGATTCAATTAGATGTTTTTCAGACCAAGCATGAGCAGCTACTGCTGACTTTTCCACTTCTACATATTTGACATATCGAAGATGTTTTTTCACCCTTTTTTTTCAAATTTCTCTTTGTTTTTCCTATATAAATTTTGTCACAATCCCTGCATTTGAGCTGATAAATTCCTGATTTGTTTTCTTCTTCAACTTTTTTTCATTTTTATTGGTGAAATCTCACCACATACTCTGTGATTTTCAAGCACAGAACTGCAGTTTCGAGAGGCATCCCTCTCATGTTCAGCCATCTTTACTACCGTTGAATTTCTGTTCTACACCTTCATCTTCAAAGTTTCCATCTGGTGTTGATTTGGTGAACTTTGAGATCAAATCTTGCTTGCTGGAAATTTCAAAATTCATGAATCTAAATTTGTTCTTCTTTAGACTGCTTTTGATTCAATTAGATGTTTTTCAGACCAAGCATGAGCAGCTACTGCTGACTTTTCCACTTCTACATATTTGACATATCGAAGATGTTTTTTCGCCCTTTTTTTTCAAATTTCTCTTTGTTTTTCCTATATAAATTTTGTCACAATCCCTGCATTTGAGCTGATAAATTCCTGATTTGTTTTCTTCTTCAACTTTTTTTCATTTTTATTGGTGAAATCTCACCACATACTCTGTGATTTTCAAGCACAGAACTGCAGTTTCGAGAGGCATCCCTCTCATGTTCAGCCATCTTTACTACCGTTGAATTTCTGTCTACACCTTCATCTTCAAAGTTTCCATCTGGTGTTGATTTGGTGAACTTTGAGATCAAATCTTGCTTGCTGGAAATTTCAAAATTCATGAATCTAAATTTGTTCTTCTGAATGTGTATCTTTTCCCAAACCTCTAAATCCAAGGATTTTTTCCAAATGTTTGATAAGTTTAGCTTCTTTTTCAATTTCATGACGATCTAGCAAAGTATGAGCTGCAAAATTTCACCATTTTTAATATTTTTAAAGTGTTTTTTTGTGTTAGTATCGATAACTGCAGTTCCGTGCTTGAAGATCACGGAGTATGAGGTGAGATTTCACGACACACCATTTGTTAGTTTTTTGTAAACCTTGCTTGCAAGTTACTTATAAAAAATCAGGTGAATATAAATTATTTTTACATACTCTTAATGAAAAATAATATTTTATACTATAATGTGTAATTAACTCATTTTTGGCTTGTATAAAAAACATAATACAATAATGTAGATAGGTGAATAGTACAATCTTAACAACTTAACATAACTATTTTTCTGCAGTTCAATTAACAGATCTTCTAACTTTTGACAGTTCATCATTTGAGAATTGTTGTGTGGTGTTATCATAGCAACACATTCAACTTGGACAACAGTGAATCACTGCATGGTGAACCCTTACCATCCTGCCCACAAACTCAAACATTCCTGCAAAATATTTTGAAATGTTGCAGCTTCTCCAAAATACAACCATATAGTTCTAGTTCATATTTTATTTTCAGTGTTTGGTTTTCATTTTTATTTTAAATCTTAATATTCAATTAATTAGTTAGTATGTTTCTTATAATGGTCAATGATTTGGCCTATTTTTATTATTCATGGCGAGATGTTACCATGTCTGAATTATATATTCAGTGCTTTCTCTATCATAACCACTGACACTCCTTATATAAGTGGCAATATTATATCCTCTACACTCTAAATAGCTGTCTTAAGTCTAAATATCCATTTATTCCACTGTAGCAGTTATCTATGTATGAATAACAATTTCCTTACATATAATTTTAAGGGACAACTCAACATGTATAATAGTTAGATTTATTAAAAGATGTTGTAAATGACCAGGAAATCAGCCGCGGTGGACTAGTGGTTATGCTCCTTGCCTCTGGTCCCGAGGGTCGCGGGTTCAAACCTGGCCAGGGTCGATGGATTTTTTAGGATGAAAAATTCCAAGGAGCAAGTCCTCTGGGAGGGAGTTTAAGCCATGGGTCCCGAGTCTGAAGATTTTCAGGCTCATAAAAGATCCTTAAGCCTGAATGAAAAGGCCTCTAAGCAAAATTTACCAAATTTTCCCATCCTAGTACTACCTTGGTTTTCTAGATGTCAGTATGAGGTGGAACGCTGACCATGGACCACTCAAATGACATCTATACGAAAACAAGTGTAACTTAAGTAGTATGATTCAAATTCTTCCCTGTAGGGGGAGAGAGCCTAAATCTCTGTTAAGGGAAACATGGACTTACAAGTACAAGTAAGTAATAATTTTAAGAGAGCAACTCAACGTGTATAATAGTTAGATTTATTAAAAGATGTTGTAAATGACCAGGAAATCGGTCTCGATGGACTAGTGGTTATGCTCCTTGCCTCTGGTCCCGAGGGTTGCCGGTTCAAACCTGGCCGGGGTCGATGGATTTTTTTAGGATGGAAAAATCCAAGGAGCAAGTCCTCCGGGAGGGACTTTAAGCCGTGGGTCCCGAGTCTGAAGATTTTCAGGCTCATAAAAGATCCTTAAGCCTGAATGAAAAGGCCTCTAAGCAAAATTTACCAAATTTTCCCGTCTAGTACTACCTTGGTTTCCTAGATGTCAGTATGAGGTGGAACGCTGACCACGTACATTCAAATGACATCTATACAAAAACAAGTGGAACTAAATTAGTATGGTTCAAATTCTTCCCTGTAGGGGAAGAGCGCCTAAATCTCTGTTAAGGGAAACATGGGCTTACAAGTAAAAAAAAAAAATGACCAGGAAAAAAAGAATAATTATGGTGGGCTTGTATTTAGATTAATAGGCAGGCATATGGCCTGTATTAAAATATTCTGTGGCCAGACAAGACCTTACTTTGTTATTACTTTGTAATTTTAGAAGTTTAAATGTATCTTCTCTTTATTTATTTTTCGAGACAAGATTAATTCCCACATTATTTTTAATTTTGGGATGGGGTATCAACTTGCATTTACAAGCGGGAATTTATTTATTGTTTTATACTTTACTAGTGTCTTTACCTCCAATTCAAATTCTACTCCCTTAAAAATAAAACTTTATGAATGCAATTTGAAGTCACGGATCCACTATAAATTTTATAAACTAATACACTATTACCAAAGGAATATTTATATATTGTCCTCAAGAAGACCCTGACCTAATATTCACATATATCAATTGGATGGCATTATGCATCAAACAGCTATGCACCATTATGTAAGTTTCGACATAAATATGTTTAAAATTTAAGTCAATCTTCACTATTTATTGCAGCACCAAACTAACAATCCTGGATATTGCATGTCATTTTCCTTTGACAGTTATGCATCAACAATCTAAGAGCAGAAGCATATGAAACTTAGCTGCCTGATGCAAAATTTAGATTAGTATTTATGAAGATCTGGTTTTATAACTGTATATTGCAAAACATAGAATCTCTGATAGGACTGATGGCATTTACATCATCATCCAGGGATTAAGCCTGTTGGCTCGTTCCGGTTTCATGAAAGCTAGAATTGTTAAAATTGTTCAGACCATCTTCTGTGTGGGCGTCCCAACATTTATCCTTCCATGCAGTTTATAATTTAGCAATAATTTTAGAAATCTTCCTTCTGGCATTCTATCAATATGTTCTTTCCAGTCGTTCCTATATTTAATTATTCGGTCTGTAAGTTTCAAAAAATTTAGTTCCTTTCTTATATCTTCATTTCTTTTCTTATCCAGCAGAGTATATCCTGCTATATTTCTTAAAAATTGCATCTTAGCTGCTTCCAATCTTTGTTCTTGTCTTTTAGTGATCATCCAACATTCTGATCCATACATCAATACAGGAACAGCCATTACTTTATAAAAGGATGGCATTTACATTTTTGTTTAATAATAATAATAAGTAGGTAAGTGACACTCGAAAGAGCATTAAGTTTTCTTTAAGAATAAGGCTATATTTAAAGATTTGGCACTAAAAGTATGTGTGCACTCAGGGATTAGTTGATTTAATCTATGTGTGTACACTTACTTCATGATCCAGTACACAAGTGGCATCAAAATCTGAATTTTTAAAAAAATGGCGCTTAGCCATTTGATCAATAACATTGTCCAATTGTAGATGTGGACAATTATCTAGCCAGTATAAGGGTGACATTTGATCAACCTATTGGATTCCTCAGCTGTTGTACCTGGTTTCCTCAACCTGGAGCTGCTATTTACCATATCTACAAAAATATCTCATAATGGTGGGACCTGCCAGTCCCATAGCACTTGAAGCAGAGCTCTTCTGTTGCTCTATGTAAAGGGAGAATGCTTGACCTCTTGGACACAGTGCAGGACAAGCATATATTAAAAAAAATTAAAGGAAGTTTTAATTTATAAAATGATAATTATAGCATGGAAGTTCTAAACCAGCCATGTGCCATTTTCATGAAATTTTAGTTCTATACTTGAAAATAATCAAGGAGAATGTATCCTAATACCAAGTAAACATCAGGTATCCATAATGTAATTATTAATTTGAGTCTTCGTACCTCATAAATTGTTGTGTTTTTGAGAACATGTTTCAATATAGGCTACACACATATTAATTTATGAGGTAAGGTGTGAAGACTCAATAATTATTGCAAAGAACCTAATAATTATTGTAATTACTTATTTTAGGAATTCACACTATGGGGTATATTCAGTTAGATAACATTTTTTATCACTCACCTCATATTGTTCTTATTTGACTATAAACTAATTTCGGAACATAGTTTCTGTTCCATCCTCAGTATCGTCACAACCGTTGTTTTGTCGTCTTGAAGAGCCGTCCTTCGCTCCTTCCATTGGCAGACTGAAAAACCTTGAAACCAGGTCACCAAAAGAAGAAATTGATGAACTTTGAAATTCCCAGTGAGAATGACACCTGGTTTCGAGGTTTTTCAGTCTGCCAATGGAAGGAGCGAAAGATGGCTCTTCAAGAACACAGAACAACGGTCGTGATGATACTGAGGATGGAACAGAAACTATGTTCCTAAACTAGTTTATAGTAAAAAAGAACAACAATGTGCGGTGAGTGATAAAAAATTCTACCTAAATTATTGTAATTATTAATCAAATATGTAGTTCATATTTCTGTTCAAAGATTGTACTCCATGTATGTCCTGCTTACAAGACCAAATATTTTTCTACAATACAATAACTTAAATGTATGATTTTGGCAGTTAGCTGGTTTAAAACTTCCATGCTACAATATTGTCGTAGTGGTTAAGGCACTGAGCTACAAGCCGGAGGGTCGAGGGTTCAAGTCCCGTTGGGGTCAGGATTTTTAAACTGACACCAAACCCTCTGGCGGCACTATGACCCTGGGGTCGACTCAGCCTCTAATGGAAATGAGTACCAGACGCTTGTTCTGGGGGTAAAGGCGGCCGTCACGCAGGGCTGACAACCCGGCCGATTGTCTAGAAAAAGTGGGAGCCTTAACCTCCTACTACCCCAAGGGCCTCCGGGCCTGTTGTGGGATCAAAAAAAAAATGCTACGATATTGTAGATTCCAAACTACCATCAGTTATATATATATAGCTCTCTCATCTTAAGAAACATTCTTAATAGCTAAAAGAGCTTTTTTAAAACTCGAGTGATTGAATAAGATAAGTCATAAAACATGATACCACTAGTTCCAAGAATAGATGGTGAAGTTCCTGAGATTGCTATAATAATATTTTTTACAAATTTGGAGAGCAGTTTACTTTAAGAGGGAAGTAAAATAAAATTTATGGCAATATTGAAACTTAAGTTTTGTAAAACAGTTTAGATACAGAAAGAATTCTGTGTTCTTGAATTGCATATGAATTACTGAAGAAAGCAAAAGTAGAGATACAAGGGAATAAGTGACATTTAAACAGAAGTCTACACCAACAAGACGTGGAAAATCAACTATCCTGAAAAAAAATGCAAATTTAACAGTTCCTAGGTTTTCAGCACTCAAATGGATAGAAAGTGTCCAAATTAAGCGAGCAAATTTGTTACTAATAAAAAAATAATTTAATTTTATTTAAAAAAATAATGTTTTGCAAAACTTGCTCATAAATGATTTGAAAGAAGTTATTGTTTGTCTTGCACTGGATAATAATCGGTGTAGCAGATGTTCCATATGATAGCTGCAGCCATGAGAACTACGTATATTACTATGCTTGCCCACCACAGTTTCTTTTCCCAGTCTTGTTTTCTGATATTTCTGAGAACATTAATGCCCAATAAAAGACCAGCAAGAGCACCAGCAAAATGAGCAGAATAACCAACCTATAACAGAAAAAAAAAAACATATTGAAATATTAGAAGTAAAATGTGCATGTTTGTGTGTCCAATGCCAATACATTGTAGTTTTTGTGTTGAGTTCTACAATCAGCTAACAGATGATTTTCTTCTTCTTCTAAGCTCTATGATACAGAGTGAACTGTGGCTCTCCTCGCAACACCCTTCCATTGTCCTCTCTCCCTAGCTTTAAATTTCCAGTTCTTCAATCTCAAACTGGCAATGTACTTCTCAATGTTGTCCATCCATCGTTTATTAAATACTGAATTATTCTAAATAAAAAAAAAACTCCAAGCGCAACAGGCCTAGAAGGCCCTTGTCCTACCAGCAGGCTGCTGGCCTCACATCAACATGTGTTAATCACAGAGGTAGACAATCATTGAGCCAGTGTAGGGGTGACACTGGTCAGCATGTCGGAACCCCCAACTGTTATAACTGGAGTCGCTACTTATTGTAGCTACCCAAATGCCTCACGATGCTGGGTGGGCACTGGACCCATACTGGCCGAAATTCCATGAGAAAATTTCTTGCCCCATGGGGACTCGAACCAGCGCAAGTCCTGTAGCTCTGCGCGAAGGCTTCCTGCCGTAACCACTCGGCTACGGCGCGGGACGCTGAATTTTTCTAGTTGAGTAAAATTATATAATTTGATAAGACAAAGTAATTTTGTTTCAAACTTACCACTTGTTCTGTATCTGTGAAGTATCGATTGTAAATAGCCATTCCAACATCAGATACTATCAAAATTAAAAATACTGCAAGTTGATATGGTGCTACACTCATCTCTGACCAATTCTGAAAATAAATACAGTTTAAAATTTAAAATAAATTCTGTTCACTTTACCTCATATCCCATCTTCTAATAATTATAATTAGAGGACATGATATGAGGTGAGGTGAATAGAATTTATTTTAAATTAAACTTCATAGTGACATTTATTATAATAATTCAATAAATACAGTTTGTTCAATTCAAGCAGTTAAATCTGCAGTACTAGGAAATATTGAAGTGCTGATAGCATTAAGTAAACAAACAAGAGCCCTCATAGACTCCTAATGTGACAGCTTTCCACTGAACTAACTTATTGGCTCTATTGAACCCGTCTGCACGTACATAAGCTCTCCATATTCCCTATCTTGAGCTAATGTTTTCCAATCATCCCCTGTATAATCTTTCATTCATTGAGAATCTTCCTCATCATTGAAGGTTTTCTCCAACCAATCTTAGTAATTAACATGATTTTCTTTTTTAAAAAAAATACATAAATGACTACAGACTTATATACTATCAGTTTGTAACAAACATTCACAAATTCCCCTTAATTATAGTTCTCCATTGTTTGCTGTGTCTTCATCCGTTACACCTGTATAATCTACTTCTCTCAAATCATGGATAATGTTATTCTCCCCTTCTGTGTTTGAGCCTTTGGCATGGATTCCCTGAAGTAGTCCTCGCCCAGAGAAAGGGCAATTATTTTACCTCTGGAGTATTTTACCCCAATGGAACCCATGTCCGCATTTCTTGATGGTTGTAATTAGTGTTATTTATCTTGATATCATGATGACACTTTGTGTCTTATATGGCTTAAATTTTCAGTTCTGGTTGACTAGTAGTTACCATACTCATCTTTGATTATAAAGTTAATGGATTCAATCCTCGCTAGGGTTGATAGATTTTTTTTTCAAGACATAAAAAACTCAAGTATGCTTTTCTTCAGAAGGAAAGTACAGCTGTGGGTCCGATGTTTTAGATTTACAACACACAAAAGAATCTCAAGCCTGAAATAAGGAGCCTCTGAACAAATTTTGTTTGCTATTTCTTCCCCAGTTTGGAATTGCAATGTTAATGACCTCAGATATTAAGGATTGATATTAAATAAAAAAATAAAATCCTTGTACTACTACTACATACTAGTTAAAATATTAATAAATACATCTCAATAGCAAAGGTTTCATAGCATTTAGTGCGCGGGAATTATCAACATATAAGAGAAGAATTTGTATTTAGATTGGGAACTTGCCCAGATGGCTCAGTCGGTAGAGCATTGGTCTAGAAATCCAAAGGTCCTGGGTTCGAGTCCCGGCCTGAGTGTATAATTTTTCTCTTCAAATATATTAATAAACTGTTGATTCCAGTATACTAGTGATTATCATGCTTGGCTCTAGTTCTAAAGCTCACAAATTCAATGACTTTTTTTTTTCACAGTGTAAAAATCCTGAATCATGTTCTTTCAGAATGGATCTAAAGCCATTGGTCCCATGCTATTAATTTACAGCTCATATAAGAATCTCAGAACTGAAATAGAGACCTCCGAGCATAATTATAAGCTCTTTCACACCAAGCTTTGCAATGCTAATGGCCTGAGATGTTTAAGAATACCATTAAATAAATGTAGTTGCCACTGCTACTACTATTTGTCATTATAAATTAGTAAAGTACTTTGATCCCTAATGGAGAATGCAAAAAATATGTCATACATCAAAATCTCATATAGCCTACATAAAAAAAAAAGAATAATTTTTTGACCTCTGATATACAGATACTGTATTCAGACTAGTCTCATAGGCTAGTGGTCAGCATTTCTGATTTCAGTTCATGAGGTCTCAGGTTTGATTCCCAGTCAGACCATAGGAATTTTCCCTTAAAGGGAATTATTTCTGTAGTTTCCCATGGTCTGTAATTTAGGTTAGTTTAGGTTAAGGACTCTCCTGGTGCTTCATTATCATTTATTGCCCATCATATCATCAGAGTAACATAACTCTGCCTTCCAGGTGCTACAACCTAAGAAATGGATTACAATTTCATCAATGCTGGGGGAGAAAGCCAGAAATGTCATAAAAGACATTGAACAAAAAAAACTATTTTGAATGGCTAAGCATCTGTAAAGTCCCTTTAGAATTATTGCATTTTACAATTACCATGATGATAGTTGCAATGTGAGCAAGGAGAATAGCATAAACTCCTCCTGATGCTCCAGCTAGGAAAACATAAGGATCAGTGATTGAAGTTCCAAGAGATCCAGCTATTACACCAGCAAAGTAGATAAGTAACACACGCCACCACTTGTGAACCATTTCCAATGGAACCCCGAGCATTAACTGCACTATCAGATTCACCACTAGATGAAGAAATCTGTAATAAAATTAAAAACATAAATAATTTATCTATCTATATAGTGTTCTGCCCGAGGGCAAGTCTTTCACTGCAATATAGCATTTTAATGCTATAATTTGCAGCTTTACTAGGGAATTATAGGTGTGGTAGCTTCCCGTTGCTTTCCACACCGGTGAATGATGATGATGATAAGGATGATAAATGATGACCAGATAATTTTCAGGGACCTTTGGGCCCTAAGCTTCCTGCATTTGTCTTACAGTTAAGAAAAACCTCACCCAGAAGCCTGTCCTGACCGGGAATCGAATCTGGGCCTGCTGCATGGCAAGACAGCATGCTACTTTGAGACCACAGCGGTGGACAAGTAATTTATAAGTAATTAATCATTCTAATAGTAAGTGACAGTAAGAAGCGATAATTACTAAGTTATTATATAACTAACTAACTCACTGGCACTATCAAACCCATAGGTTCATGGCCACACGGACATAAGCTCTCCATGTGTCTCTATCCTGAACTAATGTTTTCCTATCATTCCCTGTATAATCTACTTCCCTCAAATCATGGTTAATGTTATTCTCCCACCTCATTCTTGGTCTATCAACTGGGCATTTTTCCTACAAGAAGCTTTCATGCACGTCTTTCATTCCCCTTTGTACTACATGTCCTGCCCATCGCAGTCTACGAGACTTAACTATTCTTATTATATCTGGCTTCCTATAGACACCATTATTATATAGATTATTTAATTCATTAGATATAGTAGCTACTGTGAAAGTGCGTAGATTGGAATAGTTGGGTCATGTTTTGAGAATGGAAAACACAAGGATAGTCAAAAAACATTTTGAATAAAATACTAGAGGAAGGAAAAAAAGAGGAAGACCGAGGTGGCGATAGATGGATGATGTGAAGGAGGATTTGAGATTGATGGGAGTTAAGAGGTGGAGAAGTAAGCATTAGATAGACAAGAATGGTCATTTGTCTTAAAGGTGCCAAGAAAGAAGAAGAAATCGGAAATATATACCACACCCCATAAAATTAATTTTCTCGCATAGATATGTTTTATGTCCCATGCTGTAGCCGAGTGGTTAAGGCAAGATGCCTTGGCGCAGACCTGCGGACTTGCGCTGGTTCGAGTCCCCATGGGTGAAGAAATTTTCTCATGGAGTTTCAGCCAGTATGGACCGGTGCCACCCAGCATCATGAGGCATTTGGGTAGCTACAATAAGTAGAGACTTCAGGTTAAGAAGACGGGCTATAATGGCTGGGGGACCCGACATGCTGACTACATGTCACTGCTACACTGGCTTATGATCGTCTACCTCTGTGATTAATACATGTGGACATGAGGCCAGCAGCCGGCTGGTAGGCCAAGGGCCTTATAGGCCTGTCGCACTTGGAGTGGAGTTGAATATGTTTTACAGACTATCATCCCCATTCTTGAATAAATTCCAAAACATGGCCATGTGATAATTTCACCTTTTGAGGTGAGATCAGTCCTGGTGGACTAGTGGTTACCATGTTCCCTTCTGGTTATAAGGTTTGCAGGTTCAAACACCCCAGGATCAATGGATTTTTCAGGGTTCCTGAGTTCTTGTACCTCAGCTGAGTTTTCTAAGGCATTATGCCTTGGTGCAGAACTATGAGATGTGAACTGGTTCAAGTCCCCATGGAATTTTGGCAATTATCGGTCCAATGTCAACCCAGCATCTTGAGGAATTTGGATGCTACAATAAGTAGTGGAGCCAGATTGAGGTTGGGAAATCTAGTTATAATGCTGGGGCTCGACATACTAAAAACATGTCATTCCCATACTGGCTGAATGATTATCCATCTCTGTAAATTGCACATGTGGATGTGAGGCCAACTATTGGTTAAGTAAGGGCCTTATAGGCCTATCTTACCATGGAAAAAAAAAAGTCCTGACTATGAATTTCTTTGGATGAGATGAGAACTAAAGCTGTTGAATCCATGCTATAGATTCATGTGAAAGAACCTCAAATTTGGAAAAAAAAAAAAAAAAAAAAAAAAGGCCTCTTAGTAAAATATGTCTGCCCTTTCATGCCCAGATTTGAATTATGATGATAATGACCTTAGCTGTTAAATAACATTGTTAAATACAATAACAAAATAATGAGGTGTGGTGTATTTCCAGTTCAGTTTTATTAACATTAATCATATTAATTTTGAAGAGAAAATATATGCCTAAATCGGAATTTGAACCCAATATCTCTGGTTCTATACACCAGTGCTTTATCGATTTTAGCTATTAGGCATCTCGATTTACACATAGATTTTTCTCTTATACTAATATGATTCCCGCGCGCCAGATAGCAGTGAACTTTGTTCCACTGAAGCCATCTAGTGGCCTCTTAAGCAAGAAGACATAAATGGATATCAACACTACATTTATAGCCAGTAAAGGTAAGATTCAATGTTTAATATTAAATTTATCATTAATTATTTTTACAGAGCATTATATAAACATAATTAAAGAAGTTTTCATTAAAGAGAGCAAAAATAAATATATCAATATTCAAAGAAAAACAAAATAAAGTTTAATGGAACTTTTGGTACGTGTTATTTATAAAAAAAAAAGTAAAAGTAAAGTGATCCCACTACAGGCCTCAGGAGGCCCTTGGGGTAGTAGGAGGTTAAGGCTCCCACTTTTTCTGGACAATCGGCCTTGATGTCATCCGAGTTGTCAGCCCTGCATGATGGCTGCCTTTACCCCCATACAAGTGTCTGGTAAGAAGTAAGAAGAAAACCGCCAAGAAATGACATAACACCGGTCGACCTGAAGCTACTGACGATGGAGATAAGCTCCGAAACTGCAGTATAGAAGAAAAAGGATGTGAGGTGAGGTAATAAAAACATTAATTTAATTCTTAAATTAAACCTCATAGTGTTCTTTCCCTGTGAAAGTTAAATAAAGTGTCTGGTACTCATTTTCGTTAGAGGCTGAGTCGACCCCATGGCCATAGTGCCGCCAGAAGGTTTGGGTCAGTTTAAAAATTCTGACCCCATCAGGACTCGTACCCTCGACCTTATGGCTTGTAGCTCAGTGCCTTAACCACTAACACTACGGCATGCCCCCACGTGTTATTTATACACACTTTATTTTCTTGCACGAATGAGAATTTTTTGCACAAGCAGTAAGGTAAATTCTAAAAATCTCATGAGTGCTAAAAGAAGCTTTTTATCATAGATGGGAAATCGCTGTGCTGTGACTCAATTTGAAAGTCAATATCATCAAGTTACTGTGCACAATCCTGTGCCATTAGTTGCTGTACTTTGAGTCACAGGGCGCTCATCTCTTCTTTATACTATTATTGAATAAATTATTTTTCTCATTTTTTCTTACTGTATTATTTTAATTAACAAAAATATAACATACCTAAAAGGAATAAGTCTGTGGAATGATAGCTATGGAAAGCCAGTGCCAACTGAACTAGTTACTTTTACAGTAAGCGGATGAGAGTACAGGGGGCATGCCTTAGCATAGTTGGTTAAGGCAATATGCTACAAACTGGAAGGTCGAGAATTTGAGTCCAGACAGGGGTCAGGATTTTTAAAACTGATCCAAACCTTAGCAGCACCATCGCCTGGGGTTGATTCAGCCTCTAATGAAAATCAGTACCAGATGCTTTTCTGGGGGTGAAAGTGGCCGTCACACAGGGCTAACAACCGAACTGGCATCAAGAACTAATTGTCTACAAAAGTTGGAGCCTTAACATTCTACTATCCCAAGGGCCTTCTAAAGCCTGCATTATAATCAATTTACTAGATGAGAGTACAAGGAGTAATGTGATGCAATCCTCAACTTTAAATTTCAGTTTTCATTACCATATTTTTGTTACTTCTCATATCAAGTTACTAAACAGTTGATAAGAGGTTGTGCAAAGAGAGTGTTTAGTAAATTGCAGGCTGTAAGGCAAAGTTGGAATTTTATTAGAGGAATGATAGGAAAGAATATGAAAGATAAAATTAAAAATGATAAGATTATAGAAAAATCAGATGTCAAAAACATATGGATAACAGTAAATTTCTCAGTAATAAAAAAAAGTTAGATGATAACATTATCAAAGAAGTCTTTGAAATTAAATTTGAAAGGGAGGCAGATGAGTTGTACAAATTGAATTGGTAGAAAGACTGTGATTATTGGAGAGTTAGAGAAAAACTTGTCCTGAGCTAGAAAAATATAAAAATAGAGGTACTTCATTAACATACCATGAAGGCTAAAAAGGGATATGGATCTAAGATTCTTATATTCCCAATCAATAGTACGAGAAGTCATGACTCATGAGCTAAATTGTCAGTGAAGCTCTCTCTTTTACCATACTTTCCCTAAGAACTTATTATATTTCTCTAAGAAAAATTCTCATAAAAATAAGTGAAAGTAAAGTATGCAACATTTTTCCACATACCTTCTATTGCACACATTCATTTTTTTAATGAGATTTTTATATAAAAACATTGTACACATTGCAGCATTACTCCAGGCAGAAAATTATTACTTCAATTTATAAATATTCCTTTGGTATAGTGTATAAGTTTATAAAATGTATAGTGGAACCATAGACTTAAACTGCACGTTTTTAATCCTGCACATTCCTCAGACTCTCATTCCACTAGCACAGAGTCCAGTAATTCAAGCAAATGTTAAGTAGCATGCAGAAATAGGAATGTGCAAGATACAGGAAAAGTCCCACGCCATAGCCGAGGGGTTAAGGAAGAAGCCTTGGCGCAGAGCTACAGGACTTGCGCTGGTTCGAGTCTCCATGGGGGAAGAAATTTTCTCATGGTATTTCGGCAGTATGGGACCGGTGCCCACCCAGCATCGTGAGGCATTTGGGTAGCTACAATAAGTAGCGGCTCCAGGTTGAGAAAACCAGCTATAACGGCTGGGGACTCGACATGCTGACCACATGTCACCCCTACACTGGCTGATGATCATCTACCTCTGATTGACACATGTGGATGTGAGGTCAGCAGCCGGATGGTATGCTAAGGACCTTCTAGGCCTGTCACGCCAGGAGTAAAGATACAGGAAAAAGAAAAAAAAAAGGAAATAAGACAAATCAGTAATTTAAAAAAATGTATTTTTATGACTGAGATGGGCAGAACATGTGGCATGAATGGGGAATGATAGAGTGGCTTGGAAACTCCTTGTAGGAAAATCAGTAGGAAGGCCAAGAATGAGATGGGAGAATAACATTAACCATGATTTGAGGGAAGTAGATTATACAGAGGATGAATGGAAAATATTGTTCAGGATAGGGATGTATGGAGAAGATAACATCCATGCTACCATGAATCCACAGGTTTGATAATGCCAGTGAGTTAGTTAGTATAAAAATACGTGAGGTGATGCTTCATTAATTTTGTTAGAGGAGCCGCCATTGGTGAAAGGGAATAAGGAGGCTTTCTCTACATCCCACCTCCAGGTACACTTCTAAGAAGCTGTAAGATCAATCTGAGCACAAATGAGTGAAGAAAAATAAGTAGGATCAAATTCAGGCCACCTAGGCTGAAGTCTGATGCCCAGCAGCCAGAGTTACTGGCATTTAGAGTCTTGTATAGATAAGAGACATTTTAAGTTAAATATTATTGTATATAGAATGTTTCAAAAGAAATGGTTCAAAATATTGGGATGATAAATGAAAATGGAGAGAAGCGAAAAAGTTTCAGAAAACATGGTTCTGGAAATTAACCAGTTACAAGATGTTGTTTTTTTGCTCGTTAGGGCTCACTGAATACTTAAGTACTATTTAAGAAAAAAAAATTAATGCTCAAACTGGGACTTGAACCCTGGATCTCTGATTCCATACATCAGTATGATACCAATTACACAATTTGAGCACCAATAAGAACGTCAACATTTCTTTCCACTTATACAATTCTCGTTCATCTGAAGGCCGATAGCTGTCACTATCAACATGCCAACTGACATTTTCTGTTCAGAAGTATTTTTATTGAGAATTTATACATTATTTTTGAGCAGTAAAGTTTCATATTTTGATGTTTAAGTACTAATTCCAACCAACAAAAACAATGACAAGTTTTGATTAATGTATTTTATGTCTTTCAGGCTAAATGGCCGTGGTCTGGTTTTATTAACACTCAACATTTCGTCTACTACTGCAGTAGACATCCTCAGGAGATTCTGCATGCTCTTTGACCTCTTAACTCTTCAAATGTTAAGAGGTCAAAGAGCTTGCAGAATCTCCTGAGGATGTCTACTGCAATAGTTGACGAAACATTGAGTGTTTGAAGAATTAAGAGGTCAAAGAGCATGCAGAATCTCCTGAGGATGTCTACCACAGTAGTAGACGAAACGTTGAGTTTTAATAAAACCAGTCCACGGCCATTTAGCCCGAAATACATAAAATACAATAATCAAAACACCTGCCATGAAAGTCTACAATTTTACATAAATGACAAGTTTATTTAATTTATAAATCACGAGTCAAGTGCAAACAGAAACACCTGCAAAATCTCAAATAAACATTGATTCTTGATGAGAGTCCTCACAAGTACCTGATAATTATGTTGGTATCTACAGTGTAAAGGTGGGAGAATAACATTAACTATGATTTGAGGGAAGTAGATTATACAGGGGATGATTTGAAAACATTGGCTCAGGATAGGGATGAAGCTATGGGTTCGATAGTGCCAGTGAGTTAGTTAGTTTCTACACTGTAAAGTTTTGGAATTAATTTCTGGTTCGTTTACATATGTAGAATAACTCCCCCTTCCTCTTTTGTTGGAAATAGTACTCAGCATTCAGCAACTTCAAGCATAAAAAAAAATCTCATAAATAGTTATTTTCCAGATCCATGTTCACTGCAACATTCTTACGTCTTACCTCTAAATATGGACCATCACTTTTGAAACAACCTGTGTAATGATAATGTTATAAAAATGTCTTACCCAACATGTACAAACATGTATGTGAGATATCTCCAAGCTTCAAATCTCCTGTAAGGAGAGTATATGAGCTGTTTTGCCAATGGTCCATCTGCATTCACTGTGCTTGCATTGATGAGATCCACAAAGAATGTAACAACCTGCATGCCAACAGTATTTGCTACATTAAATATACAATAATTACATTTTTATATATTAATACATCTTATACAAAAAAACTTTTCAATTTCATAAATTAATTATGGGAAATAATGTTACGAGATTTTCAAGTTGATAAGTAATAAATAGTGAGTCCTAAAGATGGCTGAAAATGAGAGAGATGCCTCTTGAAAATGCATTACTGTGCTTGAAAATCACAGAGTTATGAGGTGAGATTTCACAACTCAATATTTGTTACTAACTTTTCCATTATTGAATTTTATTGGTTTCCATGATTTTTTTCAATAAAACATTTGTGAATTCAGAGAACACTTTTCAAATAATATTATATTTTATCACATAAACCCTCTCCTTAGTTTTCATCGTTTTTCTTCTTCTTCCATAGGTGCTACAACTTTTTAAGCAGGTTCAAACCTGGCAGAATTGATGTATTTTTTTTTGCAGTGCATAAAAATTCTGAATGTGGTTTCATTCAGAAAAGAAATAAAGCTGTGGATCTCATATTATAGAATTACGGCATGTAAATAAACCTCAAGCCTGATATAAGAGATCTCTTCTGTGTTCTATGTTAGCCCTGGTTAAATGTTAGATTGAAATATGCCACTGGTATTGTATCAAATTCTGTTGTTTAACTTTAAGGCAGTGAGGCTTGTATCCATTAAATTGTAATTAACTGAGATGTAATAAAGTTTTATTTGAATAATTCTGTAAACTTTCTCTCAGATTTTCAATAATATAATTAGATGTGTATCAGTATTGAAATATAAGGAAGATTATCATCAAGGAATAGAAGCTATTATTAATTAAAAAAATATCAAGAAAGGTAAAATTAATTTTTTTACCAATGCCACCAGGTTGTCTTATGACATTTCTGGCATTCTCTCCTGGCATGGCGGAATTGTAACCCACTTCTTAAGTTGAGGCACCTGGAAGGAGGACTTATGTTACCCTGATGATATGATAGGTAATGAAGTTCCAGGTGAGTCCTTAACCTTCTGCATGCCACTGGTAAAATTTATTGTGTCAGAGATTTAAATCGCATCTGCCAATGTGATCGGCTTTGCAAGTAATTTAAGTATTATTAATTAATAATTGTGGCATTTAAAACTAATAAAACTCTACAAAATATAATAAAAAAACAATAAAACCAAAACAAAAAAAGAAAAATTATCAGGTGTATATAAATTGAAGTGTGGCACATGTGACAATGTCTATATAGGACAAACTGGTAGACCTTTTATCTCTCGGATAAAGGAACACATGAGAGCATATAACAGAAATTTAGAAAATTCAAAATATGCTAACCACCTATTCCAATTTAATCATTGTTTCGATCCAAATTTTGAAATTTTACATATTTGTGATAAGGGTAAGAAGTTAGATCTTTTGGAGGCTGTAGAAATTAATAAATTTAAAAGTAGTAAAAAACTGTTAAATTCTCAACTTGATTTGAATGAATCCCCTTTGTTAAATTAAAAAATTTAAATAAATATTGTTGTATTGTTGTTTAGATCAGTTGGAACACAATTCATAATTTAACATGTCTGAAGAAGGTACAGTGTACCGAAACAGCTGTCACTGAATTATATAATAAATATGAAAATCAAATAAAACTATGTTTTATTTTTATTTAATTAATAAATATGGATTTTCATCAAGTAAACACCAACTCAATTGATTAAGTATTATTGCCTGGCAGGTAATGGACAGGAGCATCAGAGCCGATCTAATCAGCTCACGGCACCTAAAAGGTTAAACCTAGACTTAACCAAAAACCAGGCCATGGATGACCACAGGATTAATTCCCTTTGAGAAGAAAGTTCCTATGGTCTGATTGGGAATCAAACCCAGGACCCCATTAACTGTAGTCAGAAGCTCTGACCACTAGCCCATGAGTCTGATCAATATCGGTATATAAAATTGTAATAAGACCTGTGTGATGTATGATAGGAAAACTTGAGCACTAACAAAGATGGATGAAAGGCATTTACATAGGCCTACATGGGATCAGAAACTGTTGAGAATTTTTAAAACCTATAACAATGAAGAAATATGGAGATAAAGAACAAATACAGAAATGTATTAAGTACTAGCTGATACCTGTCATTACCCAGGAATCTACTTATCCCGAGTTTTTAATGAATTTCTATATGCCAAGTTTGATTTCAATGAAACAAAAATTGGGGCCACAGAGAGTTAACAGACAATGGCATTGTGATCTATGTCCTGCTGCCTCTTATGATAGAGAATCCAGCGTTGCTCGGGAATCTACTTATCCTGATCTTCTTGGCATAAATTAGCTGAAAGACAAAAATGGTTATTGTGAGTTATCCATAAAAGATAGACAGTCTGTCAGGGACTTTTTTGTAGAATTTTTTGAGATATTCAATTCTGTGTACATTAATTTGGTTATTTGTTATGGTTTAGGCAGCATAAGCCATTTAAGAGTGTCCAAAAATGACTTTTTTTAGTGCACCAGCCCTATAGTATGTGCAGTAATGTTATATATGTTAATTGTCCCAATTTTTTTTTTCTAAATGATGGTGAAAACCCCAGTCAAATCGGACAAGTATTTTTTGGGTCCATATAGGACAGACAGACAGATTCCACTCAGTTTTACACGCTTTATATTAGCTTGATCTGTATCTGTCTATGTAACAGAATCTTTCAACACGATTTTCACCTACTTAAAAACATTGAATCGACTTGAAACTTTGTATACTTGTAAAGGACCTATGACAATACAATAATTTCATAAATAATATATAATAGGTTGCAGACCATCATTGTAAGAAATTAATATTATATCCTCTGGTAGTTCAGTTGGTAGAGCAGTGGACTGTAGTGGTATATAATTTAGTAATCCATAGGTTGCTGGTTCAAATCCGGCCCGGAGGATTTTTTTTTAGAATAGTATTACTTTTAGCTCATACTACAATAGTACCGAATTTAAAGATATTTACATTTTTATCTTATTCTGTAAATTATTAATGACAATTCTGTAAACTTACCACATTGTAATTTTTTCAAAAAATATGAGAAGGATAGGATTAACTGTAACTATTTATCTATATTAAAATATTCAAAAATATTATAATAATGTTAGATAATAATAATTTTAAAAAAATATAATTATATTTGTGCCTAGACACAAAAAATATCGTAAGTAATTAAATTTTCATGGGATTCCGGTTTATGACAATCAATTAAACTAAAAATTAAAAAATAAATTGTTTAAAAAACTAAAACAACATGCTTTATTAGAAAACCAAACTAAAAAATAAATAGTTTAAAAACTAAAACAACATGCTGTATTAGAAAATCAAACTAAAAAATGAAAAATAATTTTAATTTCTACACGCTTGGGATAAAATTAAAGTGGTCAACATAAAAATCATCTCAACACATCTAGAATAAAATTAGAGTTATCTACAAAAAAAAAAAATTACCATCAAAAGTGTGGGGTGCTTTTTATGGTTTTTACGTTTTCTCCTTAGAGACTTTACTTTTACCAATATCTCTTTATTATCAAATATATTAATTGATAAAGAGCACCCCATGCTTTTGATGGTAATTTTTTTTTTGTAGATAACTCTAGTTTTATTCTAGATGTGTTGGAGATGATTTTTTTGTTGACCACTTTAATTTTATCCCAAGCGCATTGGAAATTAAAATTATTTTTTATTTTTTAATTCGGTTTTCTAATAAAGCATGTTGTTTTAGTTTTTTTAAAACTATTATTTATTATATATAATGATACAGTATAATGACTTGGATTTAATAACATCAATTAAGAAAGCCTGAAATGGTTGGGACTCGTACATAGGATGCAAGAAGAAAGAAAATCAAGAATGACTCTGGAAGGTAAACCAAGAGGATGGGATGGATGAGAGTAAAGAGTTGGAGAAAACAAGCAGAGTATGGAAAAATCTGGAACATATATCTAGAGTGGCCAAGGTTCTATAAGCGCTATAGTGTCTCAGTTGATTAATTGAATTAGCTGTGCATGACTTACCTCAATAATGCTGATGATGATCATACCAACAGCAGGAGGCCAGCATGTATATTCTCTCTCATATTCTCCAAAATCGACTACATCAACAGGACGTGCAGGGACAGTATACCTGATATATTGTTGCATTGCACGGTTCATTATAGCTTGCCATTCTTTGCTATTAACCTGATAATATTATACATTATATTCATGATTAGTCAGTTCTTGGATTTAACATTCCTATTTAAATTTATATTCAAACTAATGATAACAATATGTATACAATGGATCACAGTACATTAAAGGCATACATTTGAAATATTTTCATAAAATTGTTTAGTATTATCTAATATCTGTATCCCCCATTTAAAAGAAAATATAAATTTACTTACCATTTCCTTGAACTCTTTATAATCAAGATATCCATTTTCATTTGTATCTGCTGTTTGCATTATTCTACTGACAGCAGATGGAGGTAAATCTTGTGCATAATTTTCAGAAGATATCAAATTACGGAGTTCCATTAAAGAAATCTGTCCATCTCGGTCAGTATCATACCTTTGAAAGAGCTCTCGAGCATGCTGTATTAAATTATATAATTTTATAAACCACTTTGAAAAAAAGCAAGTAAAACTTCACAAAAAATTCAAGCTTTTAAGTAATAATACATTTATAAATTCCAAAGGATCTCTGGGCTGTCGTATGAAACGCTGGAGGGAAAATTTTCTATAGGATCATAACAGGCCTTGGCCTAATACTTGGAAGGAAGAAGAAGAAGATAAATTCCAAAGTAGGTACATATAGTTGCTTTTAGAAGTAAACCAAACTATAATGTGTAGCGAAAAATATTGATTTGCAGCATTTCTGTTGGCTTATTCATATGAGCATATTTCAGTAATTTTGCTTATACAAGTTGGAACAATACTTTCACAGATTATTCAGGGATATTGGGTGAGTGTTTTGACATAAGGAACCCATGATCACCAGTGAATTATTACTGAGTCATATGTTGTTGATCTGTTAGACATGTAGCATATCCTTTGGAACATTATAAGATGCATTCTAATATATTAAGAAGGTAATAAGTGGTGATTAGTTAATTGATATTTTAGTAGGAAAAATCAGTATGAGGTTTAATTTAAGATATAAATTAAAATTCTTGAAAATCACCTCATATCCAGTCTTCTAATTAAAATGGTTTCAAAACCTAGGTATTTTCATCTTCAGTAATATCTCGACAGATGTTATCTTGTTCAGGAGAACTGTTTCTTACTCCATCTGTTTAGATGGAAGAGCTCTCGAGCATCTGTTCAGATGGAATAAGAAGCAGTTCTGAACAACACAACATTGGTCGAGCTTTACTTAAGATGAAACCACCTAGATTTTGAAACTAGTTTAATTAGAAGACTGGATATGAGGTAACAAGAATTTAAATTTAAATTTGATATTTTAGTTTTATTTGTAATCTATCAGAACCCATCTTATTGTGGTCCACAGATTAACACTCATTACTCTGAAAAAAGTCATTTGAGACCATAGGTTCCTTATATCAAAATGCTCAAACAAACTCTATTTATGTAAAATTGTAGACTTTCATGGCAAGTGTCTTGATTCATATATTTTATGTCTTTTGAGCTAAATGGAGGCTATTGAAATTTACAAACACAAAAATTCCTTTAACAAAAAAGAAGAAACTATGAAGGTTAATAAAATTTGGATTCCGGCATTATATAACACGAGAATAAAACCTATGACTTACGCCAGTGACAACCAATCAAAAAATAGCACCAAAGTAACGGACCATGTAGAAAACATCACCACACAATACTCAACTATAAATAAGGACACGATTTCCAATGCACAGCCAGTCTACAGCCGACATTTGAAGAGTTAGGAGGTCAAAGAGCACACAGAATCTCCTGAGGATGTCTACCGCAGTAGTAGACAAAACATTGAGTGTTAACACATTGGTGACGGGCCACGGAGATCTCCGAGTTTAAATGGCCAGCGCTAGATGACCGGTCACGGAGATTTCCATTTTTACGTTTTCTATGGCTTTCCTGCCTCTTTGCTTTTGAATGAGGCATTCAATTTTGTTTCTTCTCATTGTGAAATAAATTTAGTTGTATTTGTACCCCTCTCTTCTCTTTTATGAAATTGCCAACTTTACAGAATTGTTTACAATTTTATGACAGACGGCTGGTGAAATATGGAATTTTAGTGCAGGTAGTTAGGTGATTACGGGATACGTATGTAACCTGTAAATATATTTTGCAGAGCGGAAAAATAAAAGAAACTCTATTTTGCGTTCTGGAGCCGAATTTATATCTGTGGCATCATGTCCACCAGGATAATTATTATAATAGTGTGGCTATAGCTGAAAATTTGCTTGAAAGAAAGACGAGAGCTTCTGAAGCAATAAAGATTGACAGAGGGCTTCCAAAATCATTTGTGGAAGCAGGAAATAAACTCAAACCAGGAGAAAGTGTTTTGTAGTAAGGGGGACCTTTTGCTACAAACATGGAAAGATAAAAGAGACGTAAGAATGGTTAGCACATTGCATCAGGCAACACGAGAGTGGGAGGATTAAAGTTGTAAAAATGCCCTATTGAATACTTCAATATAACAAGTATGTGAAGGGTGTAGACAGGGCTGACCAGTACCTATCATATTACTCCATCCTTAGAAAAATAGTGAAATGGTGCTGGAAAGTTGTATTGTGGCTGGCTTCAGAATTGTACACTCCTTAAATGCTTTCAGGGTCTATAAATTTCAAAATCCTAACAGCAAAATGTCAAACAGAAGTTTTTTTGCTTGAAACAGCCTCTTGTTTGGCAGGTCGTGAAATTAGGAACATGACAGAGAAGACGAGTAAAGACAGAGAGAAAGAAACCACTTCTAGGAGACACACCTCACGACCCACCAGGGAGGCTAAGACATTAAGAAAAATAAATTAACACCAACTGTGATTGGAAAGAAAAAAAATACCCTCAAAACTTTTCCTCGATTTTAGTGAACACAAGAAAAGAAACTCGCTACGTATGCTCTTTTGCACTTTGCCTTTACATAAAGGGAAATGTTTCCAACGCTATCAAACCCTCAATTTCTAGTAGAAAGTCTGGTGAGAACACTAATAAAGATTTACTTATGCATTATTGTTATTGATTGTAAATATATTGATGTAAAAGCCACACTGTGCTAGCACGGTTTAAAATTTAAAAGTCCACCCTACTGACAGAAATGTCCGGTCCAGCAGCAGTGGGTGCAACGCAGAGCTGTCGGTCACCAATGTGTTAATAAAACCAGACCACGGCCATTTAGCCCGAAAGACATAAAATACATGAATCAATAACTCTATTGCTAGGTGTGGATTCAAGCTACCAATATAAGTAAGAGTTGCTGGCATAACAACCCCATCTTTTTTAGAGAGTGATTTTCTGAATGCATTCTATCTTGTAAAATAACTATTTTAGAAATTAAAATTGTAAATTAACTTTTTAAATTGATTACATCCTTAAATAGATTAATTACATTAATTAGCCAATTTTTCTCAGATATTTAGCCGAAATGAAATCCGGGACATGACTTCCAAAGATTCAAGGTTAACCAAAATTATTGCTGTTGCTGATTAATATTTGACAGTACATTGAATCACATGGTTAGCACTATCCAATCCATCAATCTTAGTTTCAGTTTTCTTAAGGATTTCATTATTTTTCATATCAAATAGTTACTCAATTATCCTTATAAGGTCGACTAGATTCTAAAGATGAGATCTAATTGTGGGAATTTTAACGAGTGTAAACTAGAAGAAGCATGAAGGTTCATTCAACTTAGGTTGTCATATATTTTCAATATTTTGTACATATTTCATAAAAATTTATTAATGGGAAATAACATTTTGAGGCTTTCAAATTAATAAATGAAATGAGTTATGATTATCACACCTCATACACTCCATATTCTTCAAAGCACAGGACCAGTTTCAGGAAATGTTATTCCTACCTTTTACATTATAAAGTGGCTGAATATAGAAACAATGTTTCCTGAAACTGGTCCTGTGCTTTGAAGAAAATGGAGTGTATGATGTGAGATAATCATGACTCATTTTATATATTAATTTTGTATATACTTGATAAGTTTTTATTTATTAATTTTAACAACTAATAGAGGAATATGATTTCCTTATCACTCTCTTTTTGTTTTCGGTACTGCTAAGATTTCTTAATTTTGAGTGAAAAAAAATATGATCATGCTTTCTTAGTTTCTGGAAGACAGCAAAAACATTTAATGTTAAGATAAAATGATTAGTCATATTGCTTATCTAGATACACCACATTATGGAACTATGCCATAATTAATAAAAAAAAATATTTATTTTTGCAAAGGCTTCACAGCATTTGGTGGGCAGGAATTACAATGTATATAGAGAAAAAATTATGTTTAGATTAGTACTTGCTCAGTTGGTAAAGCACTTGGTCTAGAGAACCAAGGGTCCCAGGTTCAAGTCCTGGTCTGAGCATATAATTTTTCGCTTCAAATATGATTTATCCATCATTGTGATGTATGAAATTAATAATAAAAACATTTAAAAAAATGTATTTTATAAGAAAAATTTCAGAAATAGGCAACAAAGTCTAAATCTTCAAGTCATGAAGAAGAAAAATTTGACTTGCTCAGGTAGCTCAATTGGTGGAGCACTTGGTCTAGAGAACCAAGGGTCCTGGGTTCAAGTCCCGGTCTTAACATATTTTTTGCTTCAAATATGATTTATCTATCATTGAGATGGATGAAATTAATAATAAAACATAAAAAAAAAAATTACTTTATAAGAAAAATTTCAGAAATAGGCAACAAAGTCTAAATCTTCAAGTCATGAAGAAGAAAAATTTGAACTTGAGCTATGATTTGAATATCAGATCTCTACCATAGTTTTACATAGTTTCTACCATTGATGAGTTTCACTATCATTAACAAGATTTTCAACTGATTATATTATGACAGTCTCCTAAGACTTTCAGAACATTATAATCAATATTAACTTAACCTCATTGTGTTTTTTTTTAGTTTTATGCTTTCACGGAGAGTAAAGCAGGGTTACATAAAGTAGATAACACTTGATAAAATATCACAAATTATTAAAAATAATACAATAGAAACACTGCTAAAACTATATAGAGTAGTTGCACTGCCATTCTTGTTATATGGATATGAAAGTTAGATACTGATCAATTAAGATAAATCAAAGTGTCAGAAATGAAATTTCTTTGCTTTTTAACTGGAAATACATTATAAGATCACAAAAGAAATACTGATATCAGAAAGAAATTGAACACAGAACCAACCATAAAATTAAGAGAAAAATATAGAATGAAATGGAGAGACCATGTCCTACAAATGCTAAACACTAGAATGGCAAGACTGTTTTATATTATAATTTGAGGGATACAAAAAATATAGACTGACCTTTAAAGAGATGGCATGAACAATTTTGAGTCAAAACATACCAACAGGTCTAATCCTTGAAGATGATGATTATTAAAAATAATTAGAATTAATTCAGTTTTTATATATACATAATTGTATTCCTTTTAAGTATGTAATTATATATATATATATATATATATATATATATATATATATATATATATATATATATAAAACTTATTGCATTATATATTATCTGGAGTATATCTCTATTTTTAATTTTATTACATTTGTGACTTTGTAAAAATGTAAAAAACAAAGCAGTTAGTACATAGATTTCTTCTTTTTAAATGTAAGGGCCAAAGCTAGGCAGACAGCTTTACAGAAAATATGATAAATGACTTTTGTATACAAAAGAAAAAAAGGATATAACATTATTATTCCTCTTATTTTACCCTAAAATATTTTAAGTTTAGTAATTTTAAGTTTTGGAATGTTAGTTCTACTATCAGACTTAAAAGCAGCTCTTCATTCAGTCTGTCCCCCAAATACATATGACTCCAAAAATTGTTGACATGGTACTTAAAATTCATTACTACCTCAAAGAAGTCATCCTACAGTGGATTCCATAACATTGTGGGATCTTGTGCAATGAAACAGCTGATCGGTTGGTGAAAAAAGGTTCCCTCATAACACAATCACCTAGGCCCAAACCTGTATCTTAAATTTTGGCTAAATGACACATACAGTCAAAAACCAAGGAGGTTAATAACAGACTTCAATCATCCACAAAAGACAAGAAATGGAAAATCCTCCTTCACAACATCAACTCCATTCCAGAACTTCCATAGAAGACAGCAGTTATACAATTCAGATTAGCTACAGGTCACGACTGCCTTGCTGAACACATGCACAAGGTCAATATATTGTCTATACTAACAAGGAAACTATCAAACATTACATGCCAAAACATATCTTGAAATATTTAATTTTAGGAAGTTATATTTTGAGGTTATTTTAATTATATTATTTTTGGTCTGGACATCTTACCTCAATATTAATGTTGACATCGACATCCAGGTAGTACAACATAATGCAACATAAATAAAACCAGTCTGGGAAAGCTGACGATAAAACAGAATTGTTTTGATACATGTCCAAGAACAAATCAACATTAATATTAAGGTAAGATGTCCAGACCAAAAATAATATAATATCTTGAAATTTCTTTCAGAGAAGCACTGTGATGTATCAAGACTATGTACAAAATATTATCTCCTTTTTTAACTGCAAGGCACAGAAATCAAAACAAAATCCAGCAATGGCAACCCATTGTGCAAAGCTGTTAAGACTCCCTGCATGAGTAAAATGGAGTGAAGTGAGGCAGGACATGGCATGGATGGCAGGTTGTGAGGGTTATCCAATCTGCTAAGTTAGGAGTTTGTATTACTTCCCCGAGTTTAAGAGATATTTGGCACTGGATTTTAATGCCTTGCAGTTAAAAATGGCAGATAATTTTTTGGACATGCCCTTTGTATATCATAAAGTTTCTGTGGAAAAGAATTACAGGTAGGTTTCAGCAAACAATGGTTGACAGTTTCCTTTTAAGATGCATTTTATTCAACAATCCAGAGAAAGAAATTGATGATAAACACCTCAATAACTTTTATATATTAAATTTGGGAATTTTTAACATTATGAGGTTCAATTCATAAGAATTGAATGAATCGCGATTTCTTCTTACCTCATACTTCTATGTTTTTTTAAGCACAGCACTGCAGTATCGGTGACCCATTGTCACCATCGTCAGCTGTTTTCACGACTGTCAATTTTTTTCTTTTGCCGGTAATTATCCAAACTGCCATCTGGTGTTCTTTTGAAGGAATTATTTTCTAAACTGCCATCTGATGTTCTTTTGAATCAATCATTTCCTAAACTGCCATCTGTTGTATTTTTGAAGAACTTTGAAATCAAGCTCGGTTCGTCTGGAATCTCGAAGTTCATGGTTCTAGTATGGTTTTTTGAATATATATTTTTTCCCAAACTGTTAAATCCAAAGGTTTAGATAAATGTTTCAAAAGTTTTGCTTCTTTTTCAATCCTATGATGCTCTAATAAACTATGTGCTGCTATAGCTGATTTTTCAATTTCTCCATTCTTTATGTTTCTGAAGTGTTCTTTTTTACGAGTTTCCAAGTTCCTTTTTGTTTTTCCTCTATATATATATATATATATATATCCTGTTGCAATCTTTGCAATCAATTTGATAAATTCCAGTTTTTTTGTTGTCTGGGGTGTTAAATTTATTATTAGTTAACAGAAGATTACCCAGGCTGAATTTGTTAATTGGAGCCAATGTTATATTAAATTTTCTGAAACTTATTATGAACTTCAGGATGGTAAGTAAATTTCTTGAATTTTACATCTTTCTTGGAATCATGTTGTAGGATGGTGTATTCCTGTAACCTTTTCTGTTGTTTAAATTTCTTTAATTTATTCTTTATTATGTCTTCATCAAAACCATTTACTTTAGCAACATGTACAATATGATTATATTCCTTGTCAAAATCTTCTACATTAAGTGGAATATTTATCAATCTGTGTAATAGACTATTGATAAATAATCCACTTAATGTAGAAGATTTTGATTGTCACATAAACATGCAATTTTCAATAGTCCATTACACAGATTGATAAATATTCCACTTAATGTAGAAGATTTTGATAATGAATATAATCATATTGTACATGTTGCTAAAATAAATGGTTTTGATGAAGACATAATAAAGAATAAATTAAAGAAATTTAAACAACAGAAAAGGTTACAGGAATACACCATCCTACAACATGATTCCAAGAAAGATGTAAAATTCAAGAAATTTACTTACCATCCTGAAGTTCATAATAAGTTTCAGAAAATTTAATATAACATTGGCTCCAATTAACAAATTCAGCCTGGGTAATCTTCTGTTAACTAATAATAAATTTAACACCCCAGACAACAAAAAAACTGGAATTTATCAAATTGATTGCAAAGATTGCAACAGGATATATATATATATATATATATATAGGAAAAACAAAAAGGAACTTGGAAACTCGTAAAAAAGAACACTTCAGAAACATAAAGAATGGAGAAATTGAAAATCAGCTATAGCAGCACATAGTTTATTAGAGCATCATAGGATTGAAAAAAGAAGCAAAACTTTTGAAACATTTATCTAAACCTTTGGATTTAACAGTTTGGGAAAAAATATATATTCAAAAAACCATACTAGAACCATGAACTTCGAGATTCTAGACAAACCGAGCTTGATTTCAAAGTTCTTCAAAAATACAACAGATGGCAGTTTAGAAAATAATTACTTCAAAAGAACACCAGATGGCAGTTTGGATAATTACTGGCAAAAGAAAAAAAATGACAGTCGTGAAAACAGCTGACGATGGTGACAATGGGTCGCGATACTGCAGTGCTGTGTTTAAAAAAACATAGAAGTATGAGGTAAGAAGAAATCATGATTCATTTAATTCTTATACCTCAATAACTGTACATCCATCAAACAGAAAACTTTCAAAACTTCAAAGTACTGGAGAGCAAGACTGCTAATGACTTCAGTGTTAGATGTAACACATTAGACACCAACCAACCACCACATTTTGGGATGTACCTTATATTCATTTTTTTTTTCTGCATCTTTGATTTTTAAAGAATGAACAAGAAATAAGGGACTGCCAGACATTAGCATTTTTAAAAAAATCTAAATTTATATTTGCTCTAACCTCAACTTCATCATTACCCAGTGTAAGGTACATATATTAATTGGTGTTTCTCGCACGCCGTAGCGTAGTGGTTAAGGCACTGCGCTACAAGCCGGAAGGTCAAGGGTTCAAGTCCCGGTGGGGTCAGGATTTTTAAACTGACCCAAACCTTCTGGCGGCACTGTGGCCCTGGGGTCGACTCAGCCTCTAACGGAAATGAGTACCAGACGCTTGTTCTGGGGTAAAGGCGGCCGTCACGCAGGGCTGACATCAAGTGCCGATTGTCTAGAAACAGTGGGAGCCTTAACCTCCTACTACCCCAAGGGCCTCCTGAGGCCTGTAGTGGGAATACTTTACTTTACATATTAATTTATCATATTTATACTACAGTTATCATTATTATAATTATC
Organism: Diploptera punctata; assembly: GCA_030220185.1. Taxonomy (NCBI): domain Eukaryota; kingdom Metazoa; phylum Arthropoda; class Insecta; order Blattodea; family Blaberidae; genus Diploptera; species Diploptera punctata. Next base: position 2,424,360 of record JASPKZ010001980.1, read on the forward strand.
ACAAATATTATCATCATATAAGATGTTTATACATAACATTTCCATTGCAACATTTAATATATTTTTAATTCTTTATAATTAGTATGTCCACCGCTGAGGTCTCGAGGTAGCGTGCTGCCTTCTCACGCAGCGGGCCCGGGTTCGATCCCCGGTCGGGGCAGTTTTTATCGGGGTTTTTCCTCACCTGTAAGACAAATGTCAGGAAAACTTTAAGACCCAAACGGTCCCCGAAATCATATGGCCATCATCCTTACCATTATCATTATCATCCTTCACCGGTGTGGAAAGCAATGGGAAGCTACCACAACTACACAATTCCCTAGTAAAGCTGCAAGCATAGCATGAAAATGCTATGATTGCAGTGAAGGACCTGCCTTTGGGCAGAATTACTATGGATGGATAATTAGTATAGTGTTTATATAATCCATACTGTCAAATATGTACTTGTAATTTGTGCTGCTTGAGTGGAAGAGGCCTTACTCTGCCAGAATAAAATCATTATTATTATTTTTGGGTGAATCATTTGTATGGAAATTTACGTTTATAAATGAATAAAAATGAAGTTATTAAATTATTAATTAAATTAATGTTTTTATTACCTCACCTCATATCCTTTTTTCTTCTATACTGCAGTTTCGGAGCTTATCTCCATCTTCAGTAGCCTCTGGTCAACCGGTGTTATGTTGTTTCTTAGTAGTTTTCTTCTTACTTTTGCCAAGAAACGACATAACACCGGTCGACCAGAGGCGAAAGTAAGAAGAAAACTGCCAAGAAACAACATAACACCGGTCGACCAGAGGTTACTGAAGATGGAGATAAGCTCCAAAACTGCAGTATAGAAGAAAAAGGGTGCGAGGTGAGGTAATAAAAACATTAATTTAATTCTTAAATTAAACCTCATAGTGTTCTTTCCCTGTGAAAGTTAAATAATTATTAAATTATTTAAAAAAAACTGAACTTTTTCTTTATTCAGAATTTGAATTGGAATTTTTTATTAACTGCACTAGGGGTTGAGAAAATATAGGGAAGGTAAGTTGATGGTTGGTGAACTGATAATTGAGATCCACAATTACTGAGAACAAATGTCATTTTATAAAATGTACTTATGTTTAACTGTACTATCTAATTCACTTAATTGAAAACAAACTTACTACTGATCTCTGTGTATTGGACCTCCGCAAAGGTGCAGTGGATTCTTCATTGCTTTCTCTTGCAGATTGTGACATTTTTACACTCCTTCATCAAAGATCTCACTATGACTATTCTGTTCACAGAATGCATGCTATACATGTGCTATCTTATCTTAATCCCCACACCTTCAAAATATACGTGTGAAAATACTATCTCACTGTGTTATCTAAATATTTATTTGTATCTCTATATGAATCAGTTATTTCATCACAGTCATAACTAACTCACTGGCACTATTGAACCAATAGGTTCATGGTTGCATAGGCATAAGCTCTCCATACATCCCTATCTCCTGTATAATTTACCTCCCTCAAATCAGTTAATGTTATTCTCCCACCTCATTTTTTGGTCTACCTACTGGGTATTTTCCTACAAGGAGTTTCATGCTCCTCTTTTATTCCCCAATTGTACCATTATGTCTTGCCCATTGCTGTCTATGAGATTTTACATCTGGCTTCCCATAAAGATCAAACAGTTCACTGTTATGCAGTCCTCTCCATTCACCTGTCTATTCATCTCTCTTTGGTTCCATTTTATCAAGAAATTTATTCTCAAAAAACTCAACATTTTCTCCTACCTTAAAGGGCCCATGTTTTGCATCCATGTAATATAACTGAAAGAATTACAATTTTATATATTTTCAGTTTAACATTTTTTGAGAGAAACAGGGATGGCAAAAGTCCTTTGTAATGCATAATATCATGCATTTTCAGAATTGAGCTTCAGTTTAATTTCTGTATGTTCCTCATTTCTGTTTGTAATTATTATTGTGCCTAGGCATTTGAATTAGGCCACTTTTCCAAAATTTCCCTCATTTCACATTAACTGCCTATTTGCATTATATAATGAATTTCTGTGTATCATATATTTGTCCACTGCTGTGGTCTCGAGGTAGCATGCTGCCTTGTCACGCAACGGGCCCAGGTTCGATCCCCGGTTGGGACAGTTTTTCTGGGTGAGGTTTTTCCTCATATGTAAGACAAATGTCAGGAAATCTTGAAGGCCCACACGGTCCCCGAAATCATATGACCATCATCATCATCCTTCACCAGTGTGGAAAACAATGGGAAGCTACGACACCTACAATTCCCTAGTAAAGCTGCAAGCATAGCATACAAATGCTATGATTGCAGTGAAGAACCTGCCTTTGGGTAGAATTACTATGGATGGATCATGTATTTAGTTTTATTGATGGTTACTTCCAGCCCCAATTTCTTAGTGTAGCTCAACAGAATGTGCATGTATCTCCTCGCTATCATCTAATAATACATCATCAGCATATACTAACAGCTTATTAATACATTGAGTTGTAGCTTTCTTTATCCTCTAGATATTAAGGCATGCTCTAGTACAAAATTCACAGTCATAGGTATACAACAACAAGTAACGGAAACTCAACCTGCAGAAGATGGAAGGTAACTTCCGAAAGCGCTCCAGTTAATTTTATATACAATATATTAACAAAGTTGAGGACGATGACACCTACCAACAGGTACAATTTAATTTTTAAATTTCATCATAGGTATTATAATTTCCCTTCTGCCCAGCGCAGAACCCAAAGTTCATAAAATGAAGCGGGTGGCATTAGAACACACTCACAGATTTATTAATAAAAAAATAATTTAAAATAAGGACAAAGATATCTAGATACAAGATACAAATTGAATTTATAATATTAGCTGAGATATAAATTTTCTGACATTTGAGTGCAGAGTCTGAAATGAGGTCCACTTAGCCTCATGAGGACAAGATTAGTTTAGATGAGAAGTATCAACTGGTATGTCAAATGCAAGAAGAAAAATTACCCAGAAAAACTGTTGGAATTGTGTTCACCTATAAGAAGATAAGAAAGGAAGACCTCAAAACTTGTGGATGTAAGAAAAAAAGAACTGGAATGATAACAAGAAAACTGGAGGGCATGGAGTGAATGGATAGAGAAGAGCAGAGAAGGAAAATGAAACTTTTGGGACAGAAAGATGTGTAAACATTGAAAATCTGTATATAAAAAAAATCAACTGGTTAGGGGAAAATAAATTAAGATACAAGGAAAGAATGAATGTAACAAGATTACCAAGAGCAGCATTCAACTACAAGCCAAGAGGTTCAAGGAATGTAGGAAGGACAGTGAAAATATGGACAGAACAACTGTGAGGCACAACAGACAATTTTTGCCTAGCCGCGAAGTGAAGAAGATGGATTGTGATACAGTAACCTTGTAATTTAATGCATTATCTGTTACAGTAACCAATTCAGTCAACCTTGATTCCTTGAAGCTGTTTTGATTCATATCCATATCACATTTTTCTGTTTCATATTTGATATAAAAAACATTCACTGTCTGGGAAATTTAATCTTTTATTATATTACCTTTTATGCTATTGCAATTGGATTAAGGAAGATATTGAAGATAGAGGACAAACATGGACAGAGATAAACAACTAAAACAGGATAGATATGGCTGAGATTTCTTTGTAATAATGATCCAAGTGATTGGGAAAAATTAAGAAAAAAGAGAAGGAAGAAGAAATTAAAATATTTACTTTATCTTGCATATGTTACAACATTAAAAAAATTAAATACTTAAATACAAAAAAAAAAACAATATAGAGACTTATTTTAAAAATACACCGTGTCCCATTCAAGCCTCCCACATTTTAGTAGTCTTTCGAGTATTCAAAGTTTTCCCCATTATAGGTTACCAGCCTATAGTTGGGTAAGTCCAGTGGTCCCACATTTTAATTAATCATAACTCTCAAAGTATGCGGAATTATGAAATGAGATTGATATTAAAAGAAAGAGACATAAAACGAAATGGCGAGCACAAACTGTTTTCTGGTGTGCAGAGACGAAGTCAATAATTACAGTGCAAAGATATTACTGGAGATAATACGGAGGAAATTCACCTGATGGGAAGACCATTAAGGCATGGCTTGAGAAGTTTTTGGCGACTGGAAGCGTTAAAAAAGAATCGGAAGGTGCTCGTACACGTGTTTCAGAAGAAAAGATTGAAGAAATGGTGCACATATAGAGGTGTTTTAATGTCTGGCAATGAAAATTCTTTGAGTTTCTATTTCGTTTAATTCTGGCCTCATTTCATAATTCCGCATACTTTGTTAGTTATGATTAATTAAAATGTGGGAGGTTTGAATGGGACACCCTGTACAATAGGAAGTAACATTAGGTGGTTTTATTTAATAATTAAGATTAATTATTAATATAGAGCCTGCTTACAGTACAATACGTTATTTATCACAATGCATCTCTAAACAATTTACAGATTTAATTTAATTCATGGAATGCAATATGTAATGTTAAATATTTTCACACATTAAATTATAATTACAAACTTTGTAAACTTAGAGAGTACATTACTGATTATATCCACTTTCTGATAAAAATATAACATATTTGATAACTTCATTCTTCTTCAGGTAACATCCTGCTAAGATTTTAACATTAAATAAGTGAATATTACATTAAAATAGTTGTCTCTAACAGTTTATTTTAGGAAGTAACATTTTGATGTTCTTTTAATCAAGTTTTTGTGAGAATGGGAACATCTTACCCTGTTGGTTCATTAATGAAGGAGTTGGAGAAAATACTTTAACATCTCACCTCAAAGTTACATGTCTTCTTTACGAGGTGAGATGTTAAAGCATTTTCTCCAACCCATTCATTAATGTAAATACCTCATAGTGTTTCCTCCCACTGTAATTTTAAATAATGTTGGTTCAGTTTGAACATGAGTCGATATAGAGGATTATATCTAAACATGTTCAAACTGAACCAACACTAATTTGAGGTAAGATGTTCCCATTCTTACAAAAACTTTATTACATTAAAAATTGTACATTTATTTCTCCCAGTAACATGGTACATACAATGAACACTAAGATCCTATTCAATAAGTACATAATATGACAATTTTCAACTTACCTAAAGTGTATTTGCCATAAGATTGCTTGTAGAGTGCACAGAAACTTCAGTACAAATTTTTAATAGTTCCTTAATAATTCATAACGTATTTCCTTTTTATTTCCATTGAAGAGTTGTAAAATTCATTAATATTCTTAACCAACTTCAGTTTTTATTTGTAAGCCACTTTTCCTTTTAATTTATTTTCTTTTAATTTCTAAAAAATCAATATTCTTATTAATTTATTATCCACGATTTATGCTATAACATTATGGTAAAGTAAAATGAATTCTCTATTTGTGTCCAGCATAATGCCAAGCCAAGAGGTAAGATGAGATGAAGGACCAGATCTGTCGCAGCTTATAGGGGCAGACGAAATAAAATAAATGACATGAGTATGGTGTAGTAGTGGAATGAAGTTTTGGCAGGGGAAAATGGGAGAAACCCTCAGAAAACCCTGCCTAGGCTCCAGTCATCCACTGAAAAACAAATATATATGGGAGTAGGGAAAATTAATCAACCTAATATTGAACCCCCCAAAATAACTATAATTAATCCTACCATACCTACCATTATATTCTTGTTTTCTCTCCCATATAATAACCCCACATGGAAATATTAGTGCACTTCTTGTAAAATAAGTTTGTGCTGGTTAATTGGAAGAGAATGGTATAAAAGTTCTTCAAGATGACATTGTGGTCTTGAAAGAATTGAGGATGGAACCTAATAAGATCGTGAAACCGGTCTAAAAAGAAGAATATGAGGTGAGGTGATGATTGGTTGGATAGATTACTCATAATAAACTGTAGATTCTGTTTAAATAATTAATAAAAAACACACAAAATAGAAGAGAAAAACATATGACTAAATGAGGATTTAAACCCAATATTAAATTTAGTTCATCATTTAGTTAGAAGTGATAAATTTAATATTAAACATTGACACAAAATAAATTTTAATCTTTTAAAGAATACTAGTAAAAAATGGGATGTGGTTTGTGAAAGCGAACAAAGATGTACCTTTAATTATTTTACTATAGAATCAAAAAACTATAACATCTATTAAATAATATGGTAACAGTAGTAGTTTAATGCCCAGGATGTTGAATAATCTCCATTCTCCTTCTTGGTTCCCAGTAAAGTTTTGGTGAAAGTCAATGCCAAAAGTTATGAAGTGTAGAGGATTTTGTAAGATGGGCTCCATTGCGACTGAACTCTTTACATAACATAGAAATCGGAGTTCTGTATATAGATATCTTATTTTTTTGGGCAGCCAAGCAGTCATGATCAGTTCTTCAAATGTGAAATACATGAGGCAGCAAATTATCTTATTTGAGCACAATTCAGTTCTTCATATCACATCATATTTCATCTCGTTTATTTGTTTTACTCTAGCAATTTTTAAGTAATAATTACCAGCAGCATATAATTATATGCATTTATTTTTTCTGCCAAATCCATTTTCCCCAATAATGAGATAAACCACATGGTTAGATGTCACACAAATAATGCCTAGGAGACACGAGTATATGGACTATTGATAAATTAGACTTTCCTAGAAGAATATTCAATAGCTTTAGTGAAAATTAATCTATTGTTCATCACATTTTGATACATGTTTTATGGAAAATGACCAATATTACATTTTGTTTAAATATCAACCAAAAATTAACAAGAAGAAAATTTGCATCTAGATTGGAACTCGCCCCGGTAGCTCAGTTGGTAAGAGCATTGGTAAAGTAATCCAAAGGTCCCAGTCTGGGTGAAAATTTCTCTCTTCAAATTTAATTTACTTAATTCTTGTTAAAAATAGTACTGCTAATCTGAAACAAACATTTATTTAATCAAAATCAAAGTGGGAGGTAACACTATGAGGTATTTACAGTTTGAGTGAAGATGAAGTAAAATTATACTTTTGAAACCAGTATTGTGAAAACACGCAACTTTATGAGGTGAGATATAAAAATGAACATTTATTTATTAGACCTGCAGATGTAATAACAGTAACATAAATATGACGATTTTTATTATTAATTTAACACTTCTCATAGAAGAATAAATTATATTTATATAAATATAACATAAATATGATTTATCTTCTCATGTTCCTAAAACAACATTAAGTTTAATTATTAACATAATTTAATAATTAAAATAAAACTCAGTTTATTTCAATTGAATATTAAACATTAAGTTTATTTTAAAAATTCGATAGGAAGTAACATTTAGAGGTTTTTTTTTAGTCTAATCATCTTACCTCAATTTAATGTTGATTTGTTCTCGAACATATTTAGATATAATCTTCTATATCATCTTCAGTTTGGCCAGAGTGATGACTTTTATGTTGTGAAGATGACATAGAAGATTATATCGAAACATGTTCGAGAACAAATCAACATTAAATTGAGGTGAGATGATTACAGACTATTAAAAAAAAAACTTGATTGAAAGAACCTCAAAATATTACTTCCTAAAATAAACCATTAAGAGGTTTATTTAATAATTAATTATTATAATATTATTAAGCATTAAGTTTATTTATGATGAAACCGCCTAGGTTTTGAAACCTGTTTAATTAGCGAAATGGATGCGAGGAGAAGTGTGAAGAATTTTAATTTAAATCTTAACATTACGCTTCACCAAAATCCAGATGCAACATTGAAACTAAACATTATTATATTAATAATTTTGATGTATTATATGTACTAAGTGGGGCACGCCGTAGCGTAGTGGTTAAGGCACTGAGCTACAAGCCGGAGGGTCGAGGGTTCAAGTCCCGTTGGGGTCAGGATTTTTAAACTGACCCAAACCCTCTGGCGGCACTATGGCCCTGGGGTCGACTCAGCCTCTAATGGAAACGAGTACCAGACGCTTGTTCTGGGGGTAAAGGCGACCGTCACGCAGGGCTGACAACCCGGCTGACATAAAGTGCCGATTGTCTAGAAAAAGTAACCTCCTACTACCCCAAGGGCCTTCAGGCCTGTTGTGGGATCACTTTACTTTTTTATATGTACGAGATTTAAGTTGCAAAATTAAATAACATTTATACTTAATTTTTTGTGAGAAGTTTGACAATATGGTCATTTGTGTTTCTAATACATTTAAACATAATATTAAAATGGAACAAGCAAAGGGATACACTGAAGCAACCTTAAGACAAATGCACTATAAGTGGAGATCTGATATTTCATTCAATTATCTGTGACAAATTCTTATACTGCTACCAAAACTCAAATGCTTTTTTATATGATATGTGCTGGTCTTTCATAATATGTAATTTTGAATTTAAGTATCTTCAGATATACCCATACTGTAATTGTACATCTATATGCAGTTTTAGGCTCTAAAAATGTAGATTTAAGCATCTGAAATAGGCTTTAAAAATATTAATCAATATTTCAATAGGAAGTAACACTATGAGATAAGATGTAAACGGACTAAATTATTTTTTTAGAAAAAGAATTATTTAAGTAGAAAGAGTTGTTGACGTTCGTATCAAAGTTCAGATGGCACTTTTACTCTGAATAAATTAGTGTGCTTAAAGCAGGCAGCATCAGCCTGAATACTGAGTGCATGGAATAATGGAATAGGACCTCGGTTCTATTTTGTTGGTTTTCGGAATGCCAGAGATAATGGTCAATAGGTACAGATGGGGGCATTCGTATTGCGACATTAGAGGTGAAATTCTTGAATCGTCACAAGAAGGACTAAAGCGAAAGCATTTGCCAAGAATGTTTTCTCTGATCAAGAACGAAAGTTAGAGGTTCGAAGTTGATCAGATACCGCCCTAGTTCTAACCATGGTCTCATACTAATGTGCAAAGTTAGAGATCCAGGGTTTAAGTCCCAGTCCGAACGTTCATTTTTCTTTCTAAAGTAAAATAAAAATATGACTCAAATTTATTTTTAAATTTTTTAATCTCTAATTAACAGAAAAATGGATAAAAAAATTATGGAATTAAATAAAGTTGTTTTTATTATTGATGATTTATCACTGAAAGATAAATTATATTTGAAGAGAAAAATTTTCGCCTAGACCGAGACTCGAACCTGGGACCTTTGGCTTGCTGGGCCAAATACTCTACCAACTGAGCTACCGAGGCGAGTTGCAATCTAGATGCAAATTTTTCTCTTATATACGTTGTAATTCCCTCTCGCCAAATGCTTTTGAAACCATTGCTTCTATCTTTGCAAATGGCGGCTTCTTAGTTAAGAAGACATTTATTGGGAATTTAACATTACTTTATAAAGCTAGTAAGGCTTCTAATGATGTTTTTTATTATTGATTTAACATTTCTCACTGAAAGATAAATTATATTTGAAGAGAAACATTTTCGCCTAGACCGAGACTCGAACCTGGCAAGCCAAAGGTCCCGGGTTCGAGTCTCGGTCTAGGCAAAATTTTTTCTCTTCAAATATAATTAAATAAAGTTAACTTTAGTATATTTTTCATTAACATTTAAAGGAAGTGACACTGAGGTTTACTTCAATTAATAAGTAGAGTTAGATTTTTACAACTCGCCTCATAATTGTTGACTTACTGAAGAATAGTTTTGATACACTGCTTTCGTATCATATAAATTCTATCTAACTATTGAATTGGTGGTTGGTGATCCTATAGGTTGCCTTCTACTTCCTCTGTTGGCTGGCTAATGAAAAGATTTAATTTGAAAGTTCAACAGTCAGCCAACAGAGAGAGCAGAAATCAACCTACAAGATCATCAACTGTCAATTCAACAGTTAGATGGAATTTATAACGATACGAAAGTAGTGTATCGAAACTAGTCTTCAAGAAATCTACAATTATGAGGCCACTCATAAAAATCTAACTTTATTTATTAAATTATAGTATATTTATTTATTAAGAAGTGTTCTTACAGACCAAATTTCTTTTAATTATTCTTTCAGGGTAAAAAAAAAAGGAAATACACAAAACATAAATTCTGAGGTCTAAAAATGAGTAACACAATTGTAACATAGTTTCTAGTTTTCCAACTAAATGCAAGTATTGAATTTTTGGTAGCACAACATACAGAAAAGACATTTGAATTTTTATAGCAATTTTAAACAATAGTAATAATTTATATAAAATAGTTTCATTTCATAGTACAAAGACTGTAAAATGGCAAATTATGCCCAATTTGAGCAACAATAATGTAATATTACGAAATCATGCTTAAAAATTCTAAAATATATATAGCTGTAAAATTTATTGGACGTGCATTACCATTTCACAGTTTTTTTTTAATTATAGCATTATCACAATGAGAAGCTATGCAAGAATTGAATGATCTGGTTCATCGGCAGGACGATTAATAATGGGTTCAGTGTCACTATCTCCTCTTCCTCTATTTCTGCATCGTTGAATTTGTACTCCTAGTGCAGCAAATACATCATTATATAGACCCATGCCTGCCACTAGTAGAATAAATCCAACTATCTGTAAATATAACATTTTTTAATAAATTATTATTAATTGAACCTCATAATGTTAAAAATTCCCAAATTTAATATATAAATAAAATTTTTTGTATCATTAACTAATAGCAATTTACATGGAGTTTGAAAAAAAAAAATATATATAATGATGAAGATGATAATTTATTTATGCTGACAAAATTAAGGCCATGAGACCTTCTACCCACTTAAGGGTGGTGATGGGTGAAATTTCTATTTCTACATTTTTGGAGCTAGAGACTTGATTTTTTGTACAGACATTCACTGCATGATACATAATGATGTGTTTAAGTTTCATTGTTGTGAGACATTTATTTTATGAGTCATTAAATATTACATTTAAAAAAATTTGCATATATTATAATTAAATGGGTTCCACAATTTTTTAGTAAAATTGTCTGACTTTTTTTTTTCAAGACCCCTGAAATATTTAGGAAAACAGCATGCATTAGAATTCTTATAATGTGAATACAAAGGGAGAAAAAAAAAAAATTAATAATTGCATGCATTTTTTATTTCTTAAAATACTACTTCAATCATGAAACCCATGCACTACTTTGTTACCCATTGTTTTTAGGACATGCAGTAAAAATTTGAACCTTCTAGGACAAAATTTCTGAATTCCATTCAATTTTGAATGTACAAAAATGCAGAGGAAATAAAAAAGTGGAAAAACAAGTTTAAAGATTTGCATGCAGGTAGTATTTAACTGGTGCAGCCTTTTAACTCTGACGTAATTTAGGGCACTTAGAAGCGCCATAGGCCTCTGAAACTTTGCTGACATATACAATAGAGTTCAGGCTATTTTTTAGTACAAAAAACAAAAAAAAAAATGCCAATTTTGATCTCAAATGGTCAATTTTTCACCCATCACCCCCCTTAACCATAACAATTAAAAGCATATAACACATACTAACGCATACATAGGATGGGATAGAACTCTACTGACAAACTCTTTCACAGTTTGTTCCTCGGGATATTGGCTGAATATTTTGATATAAGGAACCCATGGTTGACAGTGGCTTATTACAGAGTAATGGAATATTGATGTCAGACATGTGGGCATGCTATCATCCTTCACATTTGAAGAGAAAAATATATATAAAATCAAATGTTTCATACCTTTCCTCATAATTAACATTAATTCTAAAATTAAACCTCATAATGATTTATTCCTATAAAAGTTCAAGAAAAATATATGCCTAGACTGGGGTCTGACCTTCAATGAGAAATTTTAAATTTATAACAAAAAAACATAGAAAGAAGCTCAACTGGCTTTATAAAGTAACATTAAATTCCCATTAAATGTCTTCTTAAGGGTAGCCATGAGTGAATTTTGAAACCCCGAAACTAAGAGATTTTTCTTTCAAATTTTTACCACAGATGTCTATGTGTATGAATAACATTTATGATAAATTTCAAGTGATTTGTTACATTAGTTCGCAAGTTACATTATTTTTTCTCTATTTTATTTTAAATAATTATAAACGTTCATTGCAGTACAATTTTCAATATTTTGTTAGGATATTTGTTATACTCATTGTTTCTAAATTTGCATTGGATTTTTCTGTGCTGTTAATGCTTTTGAGAAAAAAATGTTTTTTAACTGATTTTTCATGCTGGCAGAAAACGAGATAAATATGACAATATAAAAAGTTATAACTCATGAGCATTTTGAGTATGATTAAAATCCAATGCAATTTTGGTTCTATGTATTCTTATAGATAAGTGCTGAAAATTTCAGCTGAATAAGACAAAAATTGCAGTGCAAGGAACTTTTTTAATGGGCATGCGCATGAAAAATACACTTTGAGAAAAAAGGCTACAAAGTTTTTCATGCGTCTGACTGCTTTAATAACATACAGTTCCAATTTCTGTGTTGAAACAAATATTTCTTCTGGACATTTGTGCCAAACTGTATGGTAGAGACTCTCATTACCATTTTGGATTTTTCCTTTTGTGCCTCTCTCCAATAGTACATCTGATGCCAATCTTTGATATATTATCATTTTTGCCACTAGTTCTGGGGGAGTTTAAAAATGGCCACCAGGGCTTTAATAATGGCAAAATAGTGATAAGTTATATAATTTCTTGAACAGGAAGCTTAGGAGAATTTTATGAGAGATAAAACACAAAATGTATGTTTTGGTCAATTCTCACTCAAAATTCCCTCATGGCTACCCTCAAATAAGAAGCCACAATTCATGTGTTGAACAACAGTTTACTGTAGGAAATTAATATGTATAAGAGATATAATTTGCATTTATATTGGAGGCCTGGCATATCCCAGTGGCAGAGCATTAGCATATAAAGTTAAAAGTCTTGGGTTCAAATCCCAGTCTAGGCATATATTTTTCTCTTCAAATATAATTTGACCTTCAATGAGAAATGTTAAATTTATAATAAAAATATCATCTATCATTTTAGACCAAAACTGAGTTTTACGCTTCCTATAATTCCTACTTACTCTCCTGGCACTTCATTATCATTTATCCTCATCATATCATCAGGGTAACGTAACTCCGCTTTCAAGGTGCCCCAACATAAGATATGAATTACAATTCTGCCAATGCCAGCCAACATACCTGAACACCCTGTGAAATTTTGAGTTCTGACCTACTCAATTAAACTTTTACAAAATTATGTTTAGTAAATGCTAAAAACATTTACAATAATGATAATAATAGATAATTGTATTTGAAGAGAAAAATTATGTGCCCAGACTGAGACTCAAACCCAGGACCTTTGGCTTTCTGGGCCAATGTTCTACCAACTGAGTTACTGGGGCAAGTTACAATCTAAATGCAAATTTTTCTCTTATACACATTGTAAATTTCCATGCACCAAATGCTATGAAACCTTTGTTTCTATCTTTGCAAATGGCGGTTTCTTTATTAAGAAGACATTTATTTGGGAATTTTTATATTACATTATGAAGCCAATACGGCTTCTTTTGATGTTTTTATTATTCATTTCATACATCTCAATGATGGATAAATCATATTTGAAGAGAAAAATTATAAATCCAGACTGAGACTCGAACTCAGGACCTTTGGCTTTCTGGGCCAATGCTCTACCGACTGAGCTACCAGGGTGATTTATCCATCATTGAGATGTATAAAATGAATAATAAAAACATTGAAAGAAGCCATACTGGCTTTATAATGTAATATAAAAATTCCCAAATAAAGTCTTCTTAATAAAGAAGCCGCCATTTGCAAAGATAGAAACAAAGATTTCATAGCATTTGGTGTGCGGGAATTTACAACATATATAAGAGAAAAATTTGCATTTAGATTTTAAACTTGCCCCGGTAGCTCAGTCGGTAAAGCATTGGCCCGGAAAGCCAAAGGCCCTGGGTTCGAGTCTCAGTCTGGGCATATCATTTTTCTCTTCAAATGTGATTTATCCATCATTGAGATGTATGAAATGAATAATAAAAACATTGTATAGACTATTTAACTCATGCCCCAAATGGGAGTCAATGACCAATCACGTTTCAATGATTTCTGTATTACAACCAATCAGAGACGTGTTTCACGAAATAATTATAAACGTTAGGATTATCATATATTAAGCAAAGCTCCTCCTTTTTAATATTCTGAACAGGTCTGACCGTTATTTTGCAGTGACTGAGCCTATAACAAATACGGCTACCAGATTGTATATAATAGTGCTTACATGTCAACATTTGTAGCAATTGATTATACCACCAAAAAAGAAACCACTGTTTGCACTTTCTTAAATGTATACGACATCAAAAATGAATTAATATACAGATTGATGTGTTTCATTTTTTCTCCACTAGAGAGCATTCTTACAATATTGCGTTCCTTTGGCAATAAATAGTATGATCTGGTTGCAGTGATAAACAAAAGAAGCAGTAGAAGCGTAGGCTACCTATCGTTTCTCATTAGTTTTCAAACATCACCGTTTACTTTAAATATAAAAATATTTTTAAATAACTGTAGTTAAATATGATTTGTGAGTAAACAGCTTTATTTTATTCGTTAAATAGTCCTAACAAATGCCACTCTTGATTTCCAAATTCTCTAGATAAATTCACTCCTCACTTCGTGAGTCGTGAATTTATCGATAATTTGGAAATCACTCGTGGCATTACTTATGATAATTAGTTGATATATACAATAATTTTATAGAAAAAGACCAATATATATATAGAGGGAGGGAATTACAAAATCATGAGGATGACAGAGATGCTCAGTGCAGGTGATGTTAGATTCCACAAACATATACATTAAACAAAATATTGCGGTGACTTAAATAAATATTTTTGAATATTGGTTCCCTATTTCAAAACACAATTAGTATTTTGGTAATCAAGTTTTCAAACAACTGCATTTCTCCTTTGTTTTCTGTGTATAAATCTTACCTGTAACCAGAAGAATTTTTGCCAGCCCAGCGCTAAAGTTACAATATATATGAAAAGTGTTCTCACGCTGTCTAGAACCATTCTTGTTGTTGCAGATATTTCTTTTGTTACTGTTACTCCAGCAAAATTGAAGAATGCTATACTTAGAACAGTACCTATGGAAAAACATTAAGAATATCATTAGAAGGCTGATATGCTTGCAAAAAAAAAGGTACACTCATCCAACAAAGTAAGATCAATTACCTATCTTACAAATCAGTACAACTCTACACCAAAATGAAAATAAAATCCCATATAGCTCAACAAAACAAATTCCAATGTCACACCAAGATATGGAAGACATTACTAGAACCAAATACAATACCAAACAGCCCCCGATCAATTGCAGTTGCATCATTTTGTCTTGAAACTGGTCATGATTGCTTGGCAGCACATCTACATAGAATTAAGCTACTAGACTCTCCACACTGCATAGTATGCAAGAACACAAATACTATAATGAACAAGGATCACTTGATGTTCTGCTCTGATCTCAGAAAATAGTTGGAACACGATTCCAAATTGTTGAATATTATTGGGAAGCCTGCAAGCAAATGATGACAAATCAAGAGCTACAGAACATTTGAATACTACTACTACTACTACTACATCATTAATATAATTAACAATAATAATAATAATAATAATAATAATAATAATAATAATAATAATAATAATAATAATAATAATAGTAATTAAACTCCACCATGGCCGGTCCCAAGCCCGGATGAAAAAGGAGGAGGGGGAGAAGTAACAACCTCGTAAAAAAACCAGGGTTCAGTTGGCTCTGACTGATAGTACTCTATAAGGGCCCCTAGCCAGGGTTACGGTGAAGACCTCAACGGCAGATTCGGCACAGAAGGAGTCCTTCATCATGGCGGATCTGGCGGAAGTGGCAACCCTCTAGATGGGGTTAGTACATCCAGAAGCTGGACCTAAAGCTTCGAGGTGGCAGCCCCACCAATGGTCTACTCTGCATAGCGTTGGTACCGCGATCAGAGGAAAACATATTACTCGTATTCTTCACAATGGAAACTCGGACGGACTTAACCAAAAATGGAAGAAAGAAGATTACCAAAAATGAAAGAAAGAAGATTACCAAATAAAATCTTCCATTATTTTCCAAGAGGAAGAAGAGATGTCGGACGTCCTCGGAAGAGATGGTCTTAGATCTATTAGTGAAGACGGAACAGGCAACTCTTGCCTAAACCAGGAAGTGAAGAAGAAGAAGAAGAATAATAATTACTATAATTAAAAAGGTAAAGTGATCCCACTACAGGTCTCAGGAGGCCCTTTGGTAGTAGAAGGTTAAGGCTCCCACTTTTTCTGAGACAATGTGGTCCCTGATGTCAGCGGCCCTGCATGACAGCGCGCCGTTTACGCAACCCACGGCAGACAGTGTCTGATACGCATTTCCATTAGAGGCTGAGTCTACCACAGGGCCGTAGTGCCACCAGAAGGTTTGGGTTAATTTAAAAATCCTGAACCACCAGGATTTGAACCCTTGACCTTCCGGGTTGTGCCTTAACCACTACACTGCAGCATGCCCCAGTTGTTATAATTACTAAATTAATATTTGGTCCCATATGGAATGAGAATGGAGGAAGCTTCGCAATGAGTAGCTCCATACTTTAAATCACTGACTTAATACTATCAATTTTTTTCTTCAAATCAGTATTATCCAGTCTATATGAAAATGAGGTAGGCAAATTATAAAAAAAAAATTTAAGAGAATACAATTATTTTTCATTAATTTGGGCTGAATTAAAATAACCAGCATCTCTTTTTTGGATTGTTACAGCTAATGCTTTTATTTTAAGTTTCTTTATAGTTATATCAACTTAATGGGAAAATTACACAATTATTTTCTTTAATACAAAGGCAGATATTGTAAGATTGTGATTATTAAGGAAGGGACTTTTATGTGTTAACATACTAGATAATATTTTATTTTTTATGTAGTAAAAAATGGAAAAAATATATAAAAAATGCAAGAAGTTTTGTTCCGATATTTAAAAATTTTAAACTCGTTCCCAAAAAAAAATATAAGTTTTTTCTGCCTTTCCTCAAGTATCTCTCTCTATCTTTCTGCCATAACTGAATTTATACCATCTTGAAATATTTGTAACAAATGTCCCAAGTTAAATTTTGTATTTCTTTTTATTTCAAAGTCCTTTACCTGTGCTCATATGAGTTCAAAATGGTATGGAATAAATAAATTATACAATTATATTATTTTGAGTCTGTTTATCTTACCTCAATACTAATTATCTTCTTCTTGTACCTTGTAAGCCCATGTTTCCTTAACAGAGATTTAGGTGCTCCCCCCTACAGGGAAGAATTTGAACCATACTAATTTAGTTACACTTGTTTTCGTATAGATGTCACTTGAGTGATCCGTGGTCAGCATTCCACCTCATACTGACATCTAGGAAACCAAGGTAGTACTAGGATGGGAAAATTCAGGAAATTTTGCTTAGAGGCCTTTTCATTCAGGCTTAAGGATCTTTTACGAGCCTGAAAATCTTCAGACTCGGGACCCACGGCTTAAAGTCCCTCCTGGAGGACTTGCTCCTCGGATTTTTCCATCTTAAAAATCCATTGACCCCAGCCGGGTTTGAACCTGTGACCCTCGGGACCAGAGGCAAGGAGCATAACCACTAGTCCACTGCAGCCAATAATACTAATTATACAATGTCTAAATTATTCTGCAGTTTTGTCTATTTTATTTTATCTGAATTGTGATATATGTAACTTTGTAATTTTTTACATTTTAGGTTTTACCATGTGGTGATCAAACACTATTCCTTAATCATTCCTGCATATTTGCTTTACAGATTTAAAGTTGGAGTTTTTTTAGTTCATGCAAATGGGAAGCAGAACTTCCATTATAATAATAGGTGGAGTTTTTGGTATTGACTGCTCTATGTATTATTTTAGAAATTTGTCACTGTGCATTTCCTCCTGATATCTTTCGTAGATATTTACCGAAACACACCCTTCACAAAACCTATTTCGTTCCAGCATGAACAATAATAATACACGACACCCTTTCCTATTCATGTTCATATACTTTCTGTATCATCCTCAGTCACTCATATTTTTTCTCTCATAAGATTAACATTGACCCAAGTTTCGTCAAGAAATATTACAGGTCTACCTTATTAAGTTATGTAGATAGGAAATAACACTATGAGGTTTTTTTAATATGTTTTTTTTTTGGGAAAAAATTTACATATGCAAGAATGAAAATACAACTATGAATTTTGAAATGCCCGGTTATAAGGAGAGAGGACTGATTTGGAAGTTCGTCGGTCAGCCATCAGATGGCACGGAGGTCAGTCTGCAGGATAGAAGGCAGCCGGACGTCAGTTGTGAACGTGACACAGCATTGAGAATGTCAAAAAGGATGTGACGAAACCCTGGGTATGCTAGGAGTTATGAAGTATGAGGTGAAAAAATAAACAATCAGGTCTACCTGTTTATCATGAATTTTTTCTAGTATATAAGTATTAATTTCTCACCTCATATTTTGTTTTCTCATCTGGACTTGATTCAGGGACCATTTTCATCATTTCCAACTAGTATCCGACTAGTCAAAAATGGTGATGATGGTCCCCAAAACATGTCTGAGTGAGAAAACAAAATAAAAGGTGAAGTACATATTTCCAATTCAATCTCTTAATAAGGTTCAAATATTATAAAATTACAATAGGAAGTAATATTGTGAGATTCTTCTTAATAAATAAGGTGGGTCTGTTTGCATCTTACCTCATAGAAGTTGAGTACTTTTTTGAACATGTTTTATTTTAGGAAGTAATATTTTGAGGTTTTTTAATCAAGTTTTTTGAGTCTATACTACCTTACCTCAATTTAGGGTCGTATGTAAATACATTAGTCTCTACTCAAATTATTTCCAATCACTGGTGAGCTGACTCACCGTGAGCAATTGCTGAGATCGAATTAACGGCCGACTTACTGGTCATGCACGAAAGTTGACATATTCGTAATATTGGCAATGAATTACCCAGAATTCTCAGCGATAAAACCACTTCTGTTATTTTTGTCTGCTATAGAGGAACGCATTTACGCTTGCATCCTGCAAATAATACCGTATACAACGACGTCTGCATAGTGCAATATTACGCCGATTCTCCTGTTCTTCCAGTTGAATTCTTTGGTAGACTCTATCAAATTCCTCTTCTCCGCGTACACAGAAAACATGATCGAAGTCTTCAAGGTCCGACATCTTGGATAAAGCTGCAAAGGTTTCAAACTACACCGGTTACCATTGGTTCCCTTCGGGATTTTCACGATAAGTTTCTATCTTGAGCTATGATCTTAAGGTACCTCGTCAGGTAGCTTACAATTATTATCGCATGAATAGATTTCTGAGTAAGCAAAATGTATTTGGATAAAACTTTCTCAGCAGAGAACACCTTTTACTGTCTAATGTGTTCAAACATTCGACCCTTAATGTTGATTTGTTCTCAAACATGTTTCAATTAGTCTTATAATCATCATCAGCATAGCCAGACTTTTAGAACATATTTCAAAACAAACTTGTTTTATCTTCAGCTTGTTCAGACTTGATTTTTATGTTGTATTAAAATAGTTAGAAAATACTAAAGAACTCGCCATTTTGGAGAAGTTCTACATCCAGAAGAACAAGGATAGAATCATGAATTTTTAAATTCCTGGGGAGAGAGATTTGATATGCAAATTCTTTGGACCACAAAAAGATGGAGTAGGAGTCAACATTCAGGGCCGACAATGTAAAAATCAGCAGTCTGAATAAGCTGATGATAAAATAGAAGTTTGTTTTGAAACATGTCCTAAAAGAACGAAGTAAGATGAAAACAGACTTATCTTTGATGTTTTTATTATTAATTTAACACTTCTCACTGAAGGATAAATTATATTTTTGAAGAGAAAAATTATACGCTCAAACTGGGGTTTGAACCCACAGGACCTTTGGCTTTCTATGCCAATGCTCTACCACTGAGTTACCTGAGAAACTCCAATCGAAACACAAATTTTTCTCTTATACACTGTTAATTCCTGATCACTGAATGCTACGAGCATTTGCTTAATCACGCAAATGGCGGCTTCTTGTTTAAGAAGACATTTATTGCAAATTTAAACACTATTTTACAAAGCCAGTAGGGCTTCTTTCGATGTCCTGGGTTCAAACCTCAGTCTGAGAGTATAATTTTTCTCTTCAAACAGACTTACCTTATCTATTAAGGTTCAAATACTTATCTTTCTAATTATATTTGACTTCGTAAATTAATGAGTTATTTTTACATCTTACCTCATATTTGAAGAGAAAAATTAATATGCTCAGACCGGGACTTGAAGCTGGGACCCTTGGTTCTCTAGACCAAGTGCTCTACCACCTGAGCTACCTGACCAAGTACTGGGTTCAAGTCCCGGTCTGAGCATATAATTTTTCTCTTCAAATATGATTTATCCATTATCGAGATGTATGAAATTAATAATAAAAACATCTCATATTTCATGTTTCTTTAAACACGGGAACTAGTTTTAAAGAGAAACATCTCTCTCATTTTTAACCGACATTATGACTACCAGTTTTTCGTTGGAATCTCCATTAATAACGTTGCCATCTGATGTTGATTTGATGAATTTTGAGATGAGGTCTCGTTCATCAGAAATCTTGAAATTCATGGATCTAAATTTGTTCTTCTGAATATATATCTTCTCCCAAATTGTCAATTCTAAAGTTTTTTCTAAATGTTTTAAAAGTTGGGCCTCTTTTTCAATTTTATGATTCTCCAACAAATTATGTGCTGCAATAGCTGATTTTTCAATTTCACCATTTTTAATATTTCTAAAATGAATATATTTGAGTTGTTTATTTTGACTCACTTCATTTCTTGATTTTTATGCAGACCTAGGTTTCATTGCTATCTGTGCGACATTCTTGATGCTTCACAGATAGCAACGAAACCTGCATAAAAAATCAAGAAATATGAGGTGAGTCAAAATAAACAACTCAAATATAATTAAAATAAACCTCATAGTGTCAATTCCTACATATATTTAACAACTTATCTTTCTAATTTTTTGAATCCCCATAAACAGTGAAACCTACATTCACATATTTTAATGGAGGTGCTACAATTACTCAAAGCCATAGTGAATGAAGTTTCACTGCTTATAAAGTCTCAGAAGACAGAAAAAGCAGAATAGAAACCTGGTCCGAGATATATGCTTCATTAGCTCAAGGGTAGAGCCAATATAATACATAGCTGGATATCCACCCATCCATAGTTATTCTGCCCAATGGCAGGTATTTCACTGCAATCATAACATTTTCATGCTATGTTTTGCATCTTTACTAGGGAATTATAGGTGTGGTAGCTTCCCATTGCTTTCCACACCGGTGAAGGAAGATGATCATCATCATCTGCATTCATGAATTAGGTCTGTTGACTCGTTCCGACTTCAGCCCATCTCTTTCTAGGTCTGCCCACAACTCGGGTGCCTTTAGGTTTGTATTTTGTTATTTGTTTTGGATATCTATCTTCATCCATTCTGTCTATGTGTTGCTTCCATTTTTGTCTATATGTATCTATTTTATCAGTTATTGCAAATATTTCAAGTTCCTGTCTTATTTCTGTGTTCTTGATTCTGTCTTCCTTAGTGAAGGAAGATGATGATAATAATGGTAAGGATGATAGTGATGGCCGGATGATTTTCGGGGACCATTGAGCCCTAAGCTTCGACATTTGTCTTACAGGTGAGGAAAAACCCCAAAAAAACCTCACCCGGGAGCCTGTCCTGACTGGGAATTGAACCCAGGCCCGCTGTGTGACAAGGCAGCATGCTATCTCGAGACCACAGCGGTAGACTATGTGCTTCAAATTTCACTTGGGTAAATTTTACTCTTTTGATATGTTTTAATAAATATTTTATTCAGAAAGAACATTAGTACATTTTTAAAATAAAACTGAGATTTTTGTGTTAGTATGTTTTGCAGTCCTACACACGTTCTTTCTTGAATACTGCTCATATATTTCCCTTATACTCACAACAATGAAAACTGGATTATGGCCTTTTATTGTGAAAACTAGCATGTGGAGTGCAGAATACACTAACAAGAAATCTCCATTTCATTAAAACAAAATAGACTGTAGGTCTTTCTGCACGAGACAATCTGGCTATAACAATTGATGGCTAGTTTAGATCTAAAATCATATAATAATACGAATTTTCAGCTAATTAATGTTAATATTGATAATACTCACCCGTAACAGCACACACAATTAAAGGATTGTTTCCCATTTGTACAAATGCATCTATTGCATCTTCTAATGATCCTCTTGCATTATTAGTGAATGGTGCTGGCACATGAATATAATAAAATGGAATGAGAAGTAAACCCAGGATGCTGAATCCAAAAAGACCTGTTAAAAAACAATAAAAAAATCTTGACTTAGGCTTTCACGGCCGGAGTTGCTATGATGATCTTGAAGAAGATTTCCAGGCTGTAGGCTGTGGTATTGAGGCTTGAAGTTCCCTGACGTTTTGCCAGAGACTGCGTCTGGCATCCTCAAGCGTTGTCTTCAGACTGGCAATTTTGTCCACTGTCTGTCCTTTAATACACAATTGATCTTCTTGGTGATACAATATTAAAATATATATACAGTCAATATGCCCATTTCACCAATAAATGTTTAAAATGGTCAACAAGTTTCTACAGCCAAGCTGTCATTCTCAAGACCAGATCTGGTCTTGAGAATGACAGCTTGGCTGTAGAAACTTGTTGACCATTTTAAACATTTATTGGTGAAATGGGCATATTGACTGTATATATATTTTAACACTGTCTGTCCTATTTATAACGTTCACCACGATGTGTTTTCTGCATGGTCCATTCCTTCATAAGTTATATCTGCCTTCTAATTGGTCAGAGGTAGGGACTCTCATTGCTCAGCAACCTCATTGGAGCAATGGAAGTCCCTACCGCTGACCAATCAGAAGGCAGATATAACTTATGAAGGAACGGACCATGCAGAAAACACATCACAGTGAACGGTATAAATAGGACAGACAGTGGACAGTCTCAAGACAACCCTTGAGGATGCCAGACGCAGTCTGGCGAAATGTTGGGGAACTTCCAGCCTCAAGACCATGGCCTACAGCCTGGAAATCTTATTCAAGATCATCATTCAAAAATCTTAATTATTAATTTTCATACTACCACTACTACTACTATTATTATTATCATTATTAACACAGGTGTGAGGTTTTTCTCCCCTTTTCTTCATTATTTGCATAAACTTCACAATAAAATAATAGCTAGAATATTTAAACTTTACTGCTTAAAAGCAATGAATATTGCTCATTAAAAATACTTTGAACAGAAGTTGTCTGACGGCATTGTTAATAGCACTGGCTATCAGCCTTCAGACATAAGATAATTCTACAAGTGGAAAGAAATTGTGGGATTTGTACAGTGTCTTGAATGGTGTAGTGAGCTGCACACTGAGGTACGGAGTTGGAGGTCCAGGAATCAATTCCCATTCAGACTTTTTACATATTTCTTAAGACCAAACAAATATTCGTTATAATTTTAATTTGAGGTTATGTCAGCCATTTACAAAATTTTACAAAAATGGTGGACATAACCTCCAATCCCATTCAGACATTAATTTTTTTAAAAAAAAATCCATTTGTCCAATAATGGAACATGTTAAACTAAACATAACATAAAAAAACTAGATGAATATTTTTAAACTGAAGCCAACTACAAGGTGTGGATTGCCAACAGTAATTCATCAATTCTAGTCTCCTAGACATGAAGCAGTATAAAGGTCCTGTATCACCAGAGGACACGATTGTCTGGCTGCACATCTCTGTAAGATTTCCATCTATCCATCACCTAAATGTGTACATTGTATAATTCAATGATGAAAATAGAATACTCCCTCAGGGGTCCTCATCTAGGGGATATGTGGATGGCGACCACAAGGTGCCCAAGCTGAGCAAATCATTTCTTCCACTTACTTGTGTTTTGCACTCTTTTAACTTTACTATCTAACCTCTCTTGGTTAACTCTTGTTTTTTCGACCCCGATGCCATTAGGGCATCCGAGGGCTAGGGAGTCCTTCCTTTCTTCCATTTCTTCTTTCCTTTATTTTCTTTTCTTCTCCAGAAAAGCCTGACCAGAGGCTTTAAGATGGCAGCCCCATCACTGGTCTTGCCTTCCTTTGGCCAGCAACCAATCGAAGGGACTATTATTTGCTTTCAAGTCTTATATGAGAATTTCCCGGAATATCACTGGGCCGTCCTATAAAACACTGGAGGGAAATTTTCTATAGGATCGTAACAGGCCTTAGCCTAATACTTGGAAGGAAGGAAAAAGAAGAAAATAGAATACCTACAGAACTCAGAAGTGTCTCATCCTGACTGCAGCAAACTTGGATTCAGCTTTATTGGAAAGCAAGAAGGAGAATGGATATATTAAATTAATGTTGGGAAGTAAACATTATGAAGTATAATCATTGAAATTTATCGGAGAATTCTCCGATGAATTTCAAGGAGAATGGAGTTCATCCAAGTTCCTAGGCAACAGATTACTACTACTACTATTCATAAGAAAAAAGACCCTAGCTATTTATCAATAACTTAAACACCTGTACCATCTCTTGTGATGTGTATCATTGTATTCAATTGCAAATAGGGACAGAGGGAATCTTGATAATTCATTCATGCACATCACTAATTAGATGATGTGGCATTTGGCTGCTGTAAGAGTCATAGTATTGTCATGCATTAATCTTTATGTCTCCAACTTAGAAATTAACCATCGCAAAGAATTTTCTATACAAAAATTCATGGTGGTGTACCTGTCTGCAAGTTTTCTTGCAATTTGAAACATTATTTAATATTTCAAGAAAGTAACACTGAGGTTTATTTTAGATAATATGAGTTAGATGTGTTCTTCTTCTTCTTCACTTCACGGGCTAGGCAAAAATTGCCTGTTCTGCCTCACAGTTGCTCTGTCTATCTTTTCATTGGCCTTCCTACATTCCTTGAACCTCTTGGCTTGTAGTTGAATGCTGCTCTTGGTAATCTTGTTACTGAATTATCTTAATAAATATGAGAATCAAATAAAACTAAGTTTTAATTATATTATTTTTGGTCTGGACATCTTACCTCAATATTAATGTTGATTTGTTCTTGGACATGTTTCAAAACAATTCTCTGTTTTATCTTCAGCTTTCCCAGACTGGTTTTATTTATGTTGCATTATGTTGCACCACCTGGATGTCGATGTCAGCTCCATCCTGTGGTTGGCCAAAGAACCTCCAAACAAGGTCACCCTCCATCGGAATATCAAAATTCATAACTCTGTTTCTGTTCTTCTGAATATAAATTTTTTCCCAAATAGTCAGCTCGTTTGTATTTTCTAACTGTTTTAATAATTTAGTGTCTGAATTTATATTATGTTTTTCAGACCAAACATGAGCAGCAACTGCAGATTTTTCAATTTCTCCATTTTTAATATTTCTTATGTGTTCTTTGGTTCTAATTTTTAGGTTTCTTTTTGTTTTCCCTATATATATCTTTTCACAACCCATGCATTCAATTTGATATATTCCTGACTTTTTATTTTTATCAGTTTTTTCATTTTTGTTGGTTTTTATTAGTTTATTTAAACTGTAGTTATTTTTTAATAACTAATAAAATAACTACAGTTTAAATAAACTAATAAAAACCAACAAAATGAAAAAACTGATAAAAATAAAAAGTCAGGAATATATCAAATTGAATGCATGGGTTGTGAAAAGATATATATAGGGAAAACAAAAGAAACCTAAAAATTAGAACCAAAGACACATAAGAAATATTAAAAATGGAGAAATTGAAAAATCTGCAGTTGCTGCTCATGTTTGGTCTGAAAAACATAATATAAATTCAGACACTAAATTATTAAAACAGTTAGAAAATACAAACGAGCTGACTATTTGGGAAAAAATTTATATTCAGAAGAACAGAAACAGAGTTATGAATTTTGATATTCCGATGGAGGGTGACCTTGTTTGGAGGTTCTTTGGCCAACCACAGGATGGAGCTGACATCGACATCCAGGTGGTGCAACATAATGCAACATAAATAAAACCAGTCTGGGAAAGCTGAAGATAAAACAGAGAATTGTTTTGAAACATGTCCAAGAACAAATCAACATTAATATTGAGGTAAGATGTCCAGACCAAAAATAATATAATTAAAATAACCTCAAAATATAACTTCCTAAAATTAAATATTAAAACTAAGTTTTATTTTTATTTAATTAATGAATATGGATTTTCATCAATTGATTACTTAATCTTGTTACATTCATTTTTTCCACATGTGTAAACCATTTCTCTCTATATTCTTTGATTTTCTAATTCAATGGATATGTATTTAACTCTGTTCTTATATCTTCATTTTTCATCCGATCCAATCTTGTGCAGCCTTTTGTACCTGTCTGCAAGTTTTCTTGCAATTTGAAACATTATTTAATATTTCAAGAAAGTAACACTGAGTTTTATTTTAGATAATATGAGTTAGATGTGTTCTTCTTCTTCTTCACTTCACGGGCTAGGCAAAAATTGCCTGTTCTGCCTCACAGTTGCTCTGTCTATCTTTTCATTGGCCTTCCTACATTCCTTGAACCTCTTGGCTTGTAGTTGAATGCTGCTCTTGGTAATCTTGTTACTGAATTATCTTAATAAATATGAGAATCAAATAAAACTAAGTTTTATTTTTATTTAATTAATGAATATGGATTTTCATCAATTGATTACTTAATCTTGTTACATTCATTTTTTCCACATGTGTAAACCATTTCTCTCTATA
Source organism: Diploptera punctata (assembly GCA_030220185.1). Lineage (NCBI taxonomy): Eukaryota > Metazoa > Arthropoda > Insecta > Blattodea > Blaberidae > Diploptera > Diploptera punctata. The sequence goes on from JASPKZ010001980.1 coordinate 2,451,230, forward strand.
TTCTTTGATTTTCTAATTCAATGGATATGTATTTAACTCTGTTCTTATATCTTCATTTTTTATCCGATCCAATCTTGTGCAGCCTTTTGTACATGTGTAAATCTACAAATATGAGAGTTATACATTGAACTTTTATAGGAAAAAATCATTATGAGGTTTAATTTAAGATTAAATTAAAATGAAATCCGATGTTGAGTTTATGTTGGTTGGTATCTAATGTCGAACACTTGATAATGAAATAATTTGCTCTCTTGCACTTCAGGCTGTGGAAAGGCTACTGTCTTTAACAGGGAGGAGACCCTTTAATTCCTTCCATCGAAGGCTTAAAGGAACCGACCTGGACAGTAACCTAGTGTCCAATCCCTCACCTTCTTGTGGTGCAGCTGTTAGTAATCATGCTTATGCACGATGAACGAAAGGGAAGGGCTACTCACCAATAAGCACTGGTCAGCTTGGTGAGTTTTTCTTTTTTTTGACCGAATTGGTATTACTTCTTCTTCCCATACCAATTCCCTCTTTCAACTTTTCTATCCAGTCTCCCTTGACTGACCTCTTGTTTCTTTCAACCCTGATGGTATTAGAGTATTTGAGGCCTAGGGGTTCATTTCTCCTTCCTTCCTATACCTACTTTCTCTCTACGGGTAACGTAACCACCACATGTGGTGCCTACCACTAGTTTATTGTACTCCAATACAAATATGTTGAGTTTATGTAATGGTAGGCCATTTTGATTTCCTATTCAGACTTGAGTTGTCACTTAATATTGTGCCGGGATAGCCTTGACTTTCCTTCTATTTTATTTATGTAAATAAGCACAATGAATTTATTAAAAATTTTCACTAAACACTTTATTTCACTCTTCAATTATCAACAAACTTCTATTCACAATTACAATTTCAAAATAATCTCCTTTTAATTGTTATCTCAGAACAATTTTCCACTCACTGATAAATAAATTCGGCACAACTTATCATCACACTGTTAACCACACGACTGACTATCGCAGACTGACTGTGGTCTCATGCCTCTGCTCTTATATAAAGCGCGAGGAAATCTCCAGAAACAGCTTCTAGGCAGTTCGATGCCCAGATTCCTCTAGCATGGATCTTTCTCCAAAGAAGAGAGAGACACCGGTAGAACCATCTGGCAACACACTCCAGACAATTCTGCTGGCGGTGCGGGTAATCTAACTGCCATGGGCAACTCGCCATGCAATTCAAACATCGCTATGCGACACGTAACAATATATGAGGTGAGGTATGAAGCATTTTAATTTAATCTTGAGTCATATATATCTAACTCATATTATTTGAAACATTATATCAATTTGCGTAAGTGTGTGCAACTATTATAAATTACAAACCTTCCCAGCCCACTGCTTGTAATGCAGGAATATCCAATCCCGAAACAAATTTTTCCTCCAGCACCATTTGTGTGGCTGCAACAACTTGTGCTCCAATAATCAAGGCATCACCTGTAAAAATTAATTTAATTAAGTAAGTTCAAACTTTTTTGGGGCATGAGGTTGTGTATTTGGTTAAGAGAATATGCTACAATCTAGAGAGTAGCAGGTTTGATTTCCAAAGAGGCCAGAATTTTTATAACCATACCTTTGTTCAATAAAGCAAATAGATCAACGTTAGTAATTATTCAGTTTTAATGTCCTCTTGCTATATTTCAGAAACTGGGATGACATAATATTGCCCTCATTTAACTAAAGTTTTTTGAAAAAAAAAAAAGAGAGAAGAGAGATTATAATATAAATGACAACAAAGCATGGAAAAGATAAGCAACATTAAAAATAATGTCAAAAGAATATGTCAAGGGATGTAAACCATATTGCAAAATATATTGAAGCTAGTCCTATTTTCAGAGTTAATGGCCATTAAAATACATGTGAGTAGAGTTCATCTTCCTATAGTCTGTTTTCTCTACAGAAGGAAAGATGCCATCAATATTTTCAAACCGTACAATCCCTCTTTCTAAGGTGGAGTTTGTGATAGAACATTTTACAACCCTCTTAAACATCAATGGCTTTTTCTCTTTCCATGTTGAAATGAGTTGACAGGATCCTTCCTTAGGGAAAAAAAGAAAAAAAAAAAGGTAAATGGTCTCCATTAAACTCATCTTACAAAAAGCAATGCTTTGTCAATAAAACTATTCTTCTCTTCTTTCAGTTTTCATTTCTCGATAGTACTGGCATCCTATAACTTCTGACACATCTCCCAAAACAGTCTTCCTTGAATCATCTACTTAATTTTTTCCCCAAAATTTTTCCTTCAAAAATTATTTTAACAAAGTATATGGCAAAAAAAAAAAAAAAGGATATTCTCTAACACTGATTTTGAAGATTAAAGACTTATCTTCTTTTTCTTTTTGTGCTTTGGTTTCTGCACTGGTGGATATAAGTCATTAATATAGTTTATTTTCAATTTATATACCCTTTGGCAGACCACTTTATGTAGATGACGTTTTCTTGAATTGTGTATAGGGAGGAGTGTAGGATGAGTGTATGCATATGTGTTGGCAAAGGGTAAAGTGTGCTATATGAGGGATGATGATGATGATGAAGAAAGGGAGAAAGTGAAACCCAGGACTGGTATAGAGCCTATGTCTGTTGAAAAACACCAAGGGGGCCACCAGGCTTAATGTCCTTATCCAACGGACAAATCACAATCAACAGTACCACATGTTTCTCAACATATGCACTGCAGAAGATTTTGAAATTTAATGGAGGAATCTGATGCACAATTAGCAATTACAAATTGTACACCACCATCCTTTCTGGCACAGAGATTAAAATTTTATAATTTATTTCCTGGGCAGGACATGTTGCGCGTATGGGGAATGAAAGACGTGCATGGAAACTTCTTCTAGGAAAGCCAGAAGGTAGACCAAGAATGAGATGGGAGAACAACATTAACTATGATTTGAGGGAAGTAGATTATACAGGGAATGATTGGAAAGCATTGGCTCAGGATAGGGATGTATGGAGAGCTTATGTCCGCGTGGCCATGAACCTACGGGTTCGATAGTGCCAGTGAGTGAGTAAGTAAGTAAGTAAGTAAGTAAGTAAGTAAGTAAGTAAGTAAGTAAGTAAGTAAGTAAGTAAAGTAAGTAAGTAAGTAAGTAAGTAAGTAAGTTTCCTTGAACTAATTTTACAAGTAAAATTTTCAATCCTGCCGGGTACTAATGCTAGGTCCGCTGGTCAGGAAACAAGATATGCTACCATCTGAGCCAACATGTTTAATTCTTGAATCAACCTTCTGTAAGAGAGAGACAATAAGATGATATTTAATTTTTCTCATTTTATTTCATTACATTGTTTGTCTGTTCTTCTGCATTCAGAAACTTTCATAGAAATCTCATTTCTCATACTTCTATTTGTGTTCCTAATTTTTCTAAACTGTATGTAAGACATGAAATTGCTAATACTTTGTAAAATTTTAAAATTGTAATTTAAAAGATGACGCACAATTCTATAAAATTCTCGCTAGACCCATAATCTGTTATGGCAGTGAAGCTTGGACCATCAGAACTCAGGATGATCGTCATATTACAGCCACGGAGATGAAATTTCTGCGACGAACTGCAGGTTATAGCCTTCTAGACCACCAAAGAAATTCAACAATAGCCAGAGAGTTAAACATCGTACCTATATCTGAATACCTCCAAGAATATAGAAACAATTGGCTAGCCCATATTCAGCGCATGGATTGTCACAGAATACCAAAACAAATTCTTCACTGCATTCCTCGAGGCAGAAGATCTGTGGGTCGACCTTTTCGGAGATGGCGGGAGACCGTAACGGGCCACTGGGCCTAATACTTGAAAGGACGACGACGATGATGATATTTAAATTAATACTACTAAACTGAAATGGGGTAAAATCAAATTATATTGATATTTATAGGAAGTAATACTATAGGATATTACGTAATAATCAGTAAATGAAACAAATTTGAAGAGAAAAACCTTCGCCCAGACTGTCCCAGGTTCGGGTCCTGGTCTGGGCAAAGGTTTTTCTCTACAAATTAAATTTATCTTTCAATGAGAAGTAATAAATTAATAATAAAAACATCAAATGAAACAAATTTTAAACCTCACCTCATATTTTGTATCCTTTCTAGGAGCAGGTTCAAGGAACTTTTTTTCAATGTCAACTGGTATTGTCCACTGATAGTAGTTGACAATGAAGGAAAAAATCCTTAAAACTAGTCTTGGGAAGGATATAAAATATCCCCTTCATTTATTTGCTTACCTTTTTATTTAAAATTATTAGGAATTTTTATTAGCATTGTTGGGGACTGATTTGGGTTTGAAATATTTAAGTTGAATGTTGGTAATAGGATTAATTTACTAATTAAGAAGTTTAGATATTTGATATTTTGAAGTCTGTTGTGGAAAGCATAATGACTTATGGTGCTGAGTGATGGACTTTGATAGAGGGACAAAAATCTAAGATCTTGGCAGTGGAGATGGATGGAATAAGACGCAGTGCCAGGGTGTCCAGGTTGGAAAGAAGAAGAAATGAAGAAGTGAGGCAGATGATGGATATGGAGGAGACAGTGGTGGAAAGGATCGAAAGACGAGCTCTTCAGTGGTATGGCCATGTCAGGAGAATGGAGGATGATAGGTGGCCCAAAACTCTTTTGGAATGTTCACCTTCTGGTAGAAGGAAACGGGGCAGGCCAAGAACAACTTGAAGAGGAGAGATCCATAGATTGATGAACGACCGAGGTCTGGAGGAGGATGAATGGCATGATCGGCAAGAATGGCGAATGGGAATACAGGGTAACCGCTGAAAAGTGGAGAGGCCCTCAAAAGTAAAGTAAGTAAGATATTTGATGCTTTAGATATTGTTATTCAGATAATTAATCAACATTGCATTGCTAATGTATTACAACAGCTAATATGATACTTTTTTATAAAACTTAATATGGGAAACAACATTATTAGGCTTTCAAGTTAATAAATAAAATTAATTGTAATATTTTACCATGTACACAGGGCCACAGTTTTAGGTATGAAGCGAGATAATTACGACTCATTTTAAGAATTAAATTAATGGAAAACCGCCAAGAAACAACATAACACCAGTCGACCAGAGGCTACTGATGATGGAGATAAGCTCCGAAACTGCAGTATAGAAGAAAAAGGATATGAGGGAGGTAACAAAAACTTTAATTTAATTCTTAAATTAAACCTCATAGTGTTCTTTCCCTGTGAAAGTTAAATAAACGGCTCATTTTATTTATTAATATGATACTGTCAAATCCATCATATTATTACCTAATATAACCTGCCCTGTAGTTTTATTGGATTCCTCCAATGTAAGGGCAAAATCTGTTACATTACTTGGCTGATGTTCAGAAGGTGAAAAGACATCTGAGAGTCCAACTATAGCCAAGCCACCAATCACTAGAAAAATGCCTCCCCACTCTCTGAAACTCAACCGTCGATTGAGAAACAGCATCGAAAATATTCCAACAAACACTATCACTGCACCTGTAAAACAAATATTTTAAAAAATTAGTTCACCCTTTGTCCTGCAGCATAGTTGGGTGGTCTAAACATCAAGGCCTTGGTATAGTGTTACAGGACTAAGCTAGTTTGAGTTCACGTGGGAGAATAAATTTTCTCATGGAATTTTGGCCAGTATTGGACTAGTGCCCACCCAGTATCATGAAGAATTTAGGTAGCCACAAAAGTAGAAACTCCAAATTGAGAAAATCAACTATAAAGGCTGGGGGAGACAACATGCTGACCAAATGTTGCCCCTATACTGGCTAGATGAACATCCACTTCCATAAAGGACACATGTAGATGTGAGGTCAGCAGCTGGATTGTGAGCCAAGAGTCTTCAGTTAACTTCAGTTCACTATTCTCAGCGAATTCTGGAGGATTGAAGCTACTGAGATTGTTCTTATGAAAAGGTTTTGAAAAAATGTTTACAGATCTTCACTGATACTGTCTAGTGGACACTGAAAATGACCATGACCAAAATTTATATATATATATATCCATTAAATGCCCTAACAGCAGCTACAATTTTTGTTCCAACGAAATCAAACTTGGCATATATTTAATTAAAAAAGGTAAGGTCGAGTTCAATAATCAACAAAATCAGACCATTAGGTGAAGGATTTCACCTGAAACAAAAATTTAATAATTGCCCAAGAAGTTGCAATTTTCAATGTTTCACCAACGAAACTTAGTATATGCTGAGAAAAATTGTTCTCATCAAATATGATTTATCCATCAATGAGATGTATGAGATTAATAATAAAAACACCGAAAAAAGCCGTACTGGCATTACTGTATAATTCCCAAATATGTCTTCTTAATAAAGGAGCCGCCATTTGCAAAGATAGAAGCAAAGGCTTCAAAGCATTTGGTGGGCGGGAATTACAACGTATATAGAGAAAGATTTGTGTTTAGATCGGTACTTGCTCAGGTAGCTCAGATGGTAGAGCACTTGGACTAGAAAACCAAGGGTCCCGGGTTCAAGTCCCGGTCTGAGCATATAATTTTTCTCTTCAAATATGATTAGTATATGCTATTAAAATAAATTGAAGAAGGTATTCTCCAAAAGTCTGCAAAATCCGATCATTTGAAGTGGGGGTTTACCTGAAACCCAAAATTAAAAAATGACTAACAACCGCCATGTTTGGTTTGTTACATTTCACACTATGAGTAGCTAACTTCTCAAGAGATTCGTTACTTGGATTTCAAGACTCAATACTTGAAAATACTGTCAGTCACATCAAGTTTTCGAAATATCCACCTCTCATCTCATTGCAGAGCTGTACATCGGCGGTGTAATGACTGGCACACACCTTCAAATATGCCTGGCTTCGTTTGAATTATTTGTGTAGCAATGTGGATTTGAGCTATAAGATCCATATGTGACTCTACTGGAGTCTGATAAACTGACTGTTTCTTGTCGCCCCACAAAAAGTAGATGAGAGGGTTAAGATCAGGTGGTCTTGGAGGCCATGTGACTGGTCACCCTCGATCTGGATACGTGGTATCCAAAAGTCTCCTCACATTGGCAATGAAGTGAGCTGCAGCTCCATCATATTGCAGCCACATTCCTTTGCGAAGCCACGTATCATAGGTTCCATATCTGTGATTTGTTGTCAAGTAATGAGGCTTCAAATTCTTTGAACTAACACTGATCTTGAGACATAATTAATTAGTCACAGTATGAAAACGCATCATTTCCAGACATTGTTACCTTATTAAAAATGATCAGCATATCTCAATATACCACCTCACCTGTGTTGTCGGTGTTTTTTGCAACACCCTGTATATTCCGTAAACCAGAAAAGTGGGATCATAAATTTGACATACTGAGGAATTTGTTTAGTTTATGCAATTCTTGCAGGATGGGCTTCTTTTAATATTTAGGAATACTATCATTAATCAAGTTTAATCTTTTTTAAAATAAGCAAATGGTAAATACATGTGAGTATAATAGCAATATACTGAACTTTTATCAACTTCAGATGTAATATGACATTAGCATTAATTACTTTGAATTTTTGTACTATTTAACCAGATTACATTATGCAAGATGATGCATATGGTGTAATTTGTCTTTAATGCCTGAAATGTAAATGGATCATAGTTACATTTGAACATGCCTAGATTTGAGAAGTGACTGCTCTGTATTTTAATTGTCAGCATGTCTGACTGACAACCTGCAGTCTGGATTTGATTCCTTACTGTACAGTATAGGTAAGTATATTCTATCATATTAGAAGAGAAAAATTATACTCTCAGACTAGGGATTGAACCCAGGACTTTTCACACTGTAGGTGAATGCTATAACCAAGTGAGCTACATGAGCAAGTTCCAATCTAAACGCAAATTTTCCTCTTATATATGTTAATTGAAACAAAGGTTTCATAGCATTTGGTGTGCGGGAATTAACAACGTATATAAGAGGAAACTTTGTGTTTAGATTGGAATTTGCTCAGATAGCTCACTAGAGCATTCACCTAGAGTGTGAAAGGTCCTGGGTTTAAACTCCAGTCTGAGCATATAATTTTTCTCTTCAAATGATTTATCCATCATTGAGATGTGTAGAATGAATAATAAAAACATCGAAAGAAGCTGTACTGGTTTTATAATTGTAATGTAAAATTCCCAAATAAATGTCTTCTTAATAAAGAAGCTGTCATTTGCAAGACAGAAGCAAAGGTTTCATAGCATTTGGTGCACAGGAATTAACAATATATAAGAGGAAAATTTCAATTTAGAATGGAACTTGCTCAGGTAGCTCACTTGAGAGCATTTGCCTAAAGTATGATAGGTCCTGGGCTCAAGCCCCAGTCTAAGCATATAATTTTTTTCTTCAAATATGATTTATCCATCATTGAGACATATGAAATGAATAATAAAAACATCAAAGCATATTCTATGTAACATTATATTATTTTTGGTCTGGACATCTTACCTCAATATTAATGTTGATTTTTTCTTGCCTCAATATTAATGTTGATTTGTTCTTATTGAGGTAAGATGTCCAGACCAAAAATAATATAATTAAAATAACCTCAAAATATAACTTCCTAAAATTAAATATTATTCTATTTAACAATTCATCGTAATTTAAATCTGGGCATTATAAGGGTGAACAAATTTTGCTCAGAAGTCTCTTAATTCAGGCTTGAGGTATTTTTACATGCTGTAAATTTACAGCATAGGGCTTATGACTTTATTTCCCTTCTAAAGGAAGCCATAGTCTTTTATGTAATAAAAAAATCCATTGATTTCAGTCAGCTTGAAGCTGTACATCTCTGAAACAGAGTTGAGTATTGTAAACACTAACCCAACAGGACTGACCTGGCTAAACCATAGATTTTAATGTAAAGGATCTGGCCCAGGATTCACTCAGCCTTATGAGAACAAACAATTAACTATTTGATACAAAAATAAAAAATGTAAGTAAGAAACTTTAATGTTGAGAGGCATTGATTCTCTGCATTATTTCCTTCTAAATTGCAGTAACCACTTCAATTGGTCTTAGCTCTTTGGAGTTGTCATCCATTGGATTTATTGTTTTTTAAAATTGTTTTTCTGTTTCATGAGAATTAATCATGTGCAGAAAATCTGAAATCTGAGTAACATGTGTACAAATAATTGAGATTTTTTCATAAATTAATTATGGGAAATAACATTATGAGGTTTTACAAATTAATAATTAATAAAAAATTAGTCATATCTCACCTCATAATCCGTAAAAATGGCTGAAGATGAGAGGGGTGCCTTTTGAAACTGTAGTACTGGCTTTAAGATCACAGATTATGAGGTGGAATACGACTCTTTTATTAATTATTAAATAATTGAGAGATTGATTATGCTTACTCATATCTCGTTGGTAATCCCCAAATGCCTCATAACTATATTAAAGTAGTATAAAAAGATCTTGGTATCTCTCTGGACTAGCGAAGATTTCATTAAATTAATTTATTATTCCCATGGTTTTATTAAAATTAATAATTTTATTTGCTATGTCTACTTCATCCAAATATGTTAATGTATTTCCAAGGTAGGTAAATGAATTTATAAATTATATTTGAAGAGAAAAATTTCACCTAGACACGTGACCTTCGGCTTGCCAGGCCAAATGCTCTACCAACTGAGCTACCGAGGCAAGTTGCGATCTAGACGCAAATTTTTCTCTTATATACGTTGTAATTCCTTCTCGCCAAATGCTTTGAAACCTTTGCTTCTATCTTTGCAAATGACGGCTTCTTAGTTAAGAAGACATTTATTGGGAATTTAACACTACTTTAAAGCCAGTAGGGCTTCTATTGATGTTTATATTATTGATTTAACATTTCTCACTGAAGGATAAATCAATAATATAAACATAAATGAATTTATATTCTTCCCAGTATTTTTGAATCTATATAAATTTTGCTAAGTACATAGAGGGTATTTTCCTTGAAAAGCCATTACTTTTATTTTCTCTGTATTGATTTTCATGTTATATTTTATGGCTGTTTTGTTAAAATTATATACTGAATATTGTAATTCGTCCTCTGAGGGTGCCACTAATGCTACATCATCTGCGAAAATTAACCTATCTAATGTCATTATTGTCTAACAGGGAAAAGATCTCTGGGCTGTCCAAGGAAACACTGGATACAAAATTCACCAGTGAGATGGTAACAGGCCTATAGGCCTAAGACTCGGTTTGATGAAGAAGAGAAGAAGATAGAAAGATCATAGCTCTAATAAAAAAAGGAAGCATTTATTTAATGCATTTGTTATTAACTAGATAATATTCCTTACCTCTGAGCATTTGAAATGAGGATGCATAAGTTAAGGTGAGTCCAATATACATAACAGATGTGGCACACATATCACACATTGCTGGAGCCAACAGAACAAAAGGATTGAAGGTTCTATTTCCTTTCACTAGCTTCATCTGATCATGTGAACCATCCTGTAAATTATATATAACAGTTAATATAATAAATTTGGGAATTTTTAACATTATGAGGTTTTCTCAATAAGAATCAAATGAATCGTGAATTCTTCTTACCTCATATATCTATGTTTCTTTTAACATAGCACTGCAGTATCGGAGAACCATCGTTCCCATCCTCAACTGTTTTTACGACTGTCAATTTTTTCCCTTGCCGGTAATTATCCTTAAGTAACTGCCATCTGGTGTACTTTTGAAGAACTTTGTAATCATGTTTGGTTCATCCGGAATTTTGAAGTTCATGGTTCTAGTATGGTTTTTTTAAATGTATATCTTTTCCCAAACTGTTAATTCCAAAGGTTTAGATAGTTTCAAAAGTTTTGCTTCTTTTTCAATTCTACATAAAACATATTGAAAAATCAGCTATAGCAGCCCATAGTTTATTAGAGAATCATAGAATTGAAAAAGAAGGAAAACTTTTGAAACAATCTAAACCTTTGGAATTAACAGTTTGGGAAAAGATATACATTCAAAAAAACCATACTAGAACCATGAACTTCGAAATTCTGGACAAACCGAGCTTGATTACAAAGTTCTTCAAAAGTACACCAGATGGCAGTTTGGATAATTACTTCTTCAAAAGTACACCAGATGGCAGTTTGGATAATTGCCGGCAAGGGAAAAAATTGACAGTCGTGAAAACAGCTGAGGATGGGAATGATGGTTCTTCGATACCGCAGTGCTGTGTTTAAAGAAACATAGGTAAGAAGAATTCATGATTCATTTGATTCTTATTATATATTATAGTACTTAATTACACATGAGAAACAAATTTATAAAATCAACAAAATAATATAATCAACAAGATCTCTGCAGTCTGAGGCTCTATTGAGCCTGTTTTTATCTTTCACAATTTCATTGAGGTGTTAGTAAGATAACATAAAAATATATCTGTAGGCATTTTGGGACCAGTCCCATTAACCAATTACCTTCTGCTGATAGGACTGGTCATGAAAGGCATACATTGTTTTAATCATTTTAACAGTTCAGGAGACTGAAAAATAAGATTTAATTTTATATTATCTACTTCCTAGGCATTGTTAGAGAAGATTTCATTCCAGCCTAGCAGTGCAAAAGAAAAATTAAATGCCAGCAAAAGATGTCGTGAACAAAACAAGAGTTTTTTTCAACTCCATATAAGAAACAACTATAGGAAAAGCAAGCCCATATATCTGAAGATACCATAAAATTGAAAATCCTCGAAAAAGGAAGGATGCAAGAAAGACCTTAAAATTTAGTAACAGTGCTCAAGATGACAAAGTTTGACTGCATAATTTGTGGAGAGGATTTCAATGAAGATTAGATTCAGTGCAGTATTTGTAATGGCTGGGCTCATGAAAATTGTGCAAATCTTGAAGGGGACGCTTTATAAGTGTGATACATGCATATCGTCGCTTAAGAAACAATACCGCATAACTAACAAAATGAACATTTTACATGAGAAACAAAAAAAACTGTTTACTTTTCCCCTTAGAACCTATACATTGAAACCATTGTATCTATAAGTTTAGCAAGGTCATGGTACAAACTTTCATCCCAATCTATGTTAGAACTGAGCGCACTTCTTCTGTGATGCTAACAGTATAAAAATGTCAATTTCACCAAAAGTGTGAGTTATGCGGTATTGTTTCTTAAGCGACGATATATGTTAAATTCAAGTAAAGTTGTGTTGTTAATAGTTATATTGTACGATTTTGTTTAAAATACTGATTGTCTGATACCACCCTCTGGATTTCACCCTGTTGGGTCATGTTTCCTGGACAAGGTTTTATTTTAATATATGAGAAAGTAACTTTTTTTTAAAATTTGATGTATTGTTCATATTATAAAACTAATTATATAACTTTTTGAATAAGATTTTATATAATAAATTTGGGAATTTTTAACATTATGAGGTTTTATTAATAAGAATTAAATGAATTGTGAATTCTTTTTACCTCATACTTCTATGTTTCTTTAAACACAGCACTGCAGTATCAGCAACCATCATCACCATCCTCAGCTGTTTTCACGACTGTCAATTTTTTCTTTTGCCAGTAATTATCCAAACTGCCATCTGGTGTTCTTTTGAAGGAATTATTTTCTAAACTGCCATCTAGTGTTCTTTTGAAGGAATAATTTTCTAAACTGCCATCTGTTGTATTTTTGAAGAACTTTGTAATCAAGCTCGGTTCGTCTGGAATCTCGAAGTTCACGGTTATAGTATGTTTTTTTTAATATATATCTTTTCCCAAACTGTTAAATCCAAGGGTTTGGATAGATGTTTCAAAAGTTTTGCTTCTTTTTCAATTTTATGATGCTCTAATAAACTAGAATTGAAAAAGAAGCAAAACTTTTGAAACATCTATCCAAACCTTTGGATTTAACAGTTTGGGAAAAGATATATGTTCAAAAATATCATACTATAACCATGAACTTTGAGATTCCAGACAAACCGAGCTTGATTACAAAGTTCTTCAAAAATACAACAGATGGCAGTTTAGAAAATTATTCCTTCAAAAGAACACCAGATGGCAGTTTAGAAAATAATTCCTTCAAAAGAACACCAGATGGCAGTTTGGATAATTGCTGGCAAAAGAAAAAATTGACAATCGTGAAAACAGCTGAGGTTGGTGACGATGGTTGTTGATACTGCAGTGCTGTGTTTAAAAAACATAGAAGTATGAGGTAAGAAGAATTCACGATTCATTTAATTCTTATTTCAAATAAGAGTTAAGAAAAAATATTTTATATATTATATATTACATGCAATACATTATTCTTGAAAAAAGTTAGGTGAAAGATTCTTACATGTCCAATACCATCCGACTCTCTCCAAACCAATCTGACATGCAAATCATTACACCACAGAAGTGGTCACATTAACTGTAACATTTAAATAATACTTACATGTTTTCTCCAGTAATAGAAGTACATAGCTTTAAATGCTATTAGGCACAAATATTCACCTAGGAACATAGAACATGCTTGAACAAATGGATGATTAAATTGTCTCTTTTCACCATCAGCACCTTCTGACACCATGCCATCAGCCCATCTGAAAATATAAATAATGGATACCGTGTCCATTAAAGTAATGTCACTGATTTGGCCTTTATCAGGCCCAGGTTTGATTCCCTGTCAGGTCATGTTTCCTGGACAAGGTTTTTTTTTCTTCACCTGAAAACAATGTTAGCAACCTTTAAGAACCAAACATCCTCTAACCCACCATCATAATCCCCAAATCATATTTTCCTTATATAGTTTGAATGTATGTCAATTATTATTAATCTTTTATCCCCTTAAACTGTGATATACTCCTAGATTTCATTAACAACAATCTGATTCTCAATGAATACACACCTAATCCACACAATCCTCTGTACAAAATTCTCACAACCAAGTCAGTGCTTCAACAAGGGTCAACAAGAACGGACCTAATGCATTCTGCTGATGGGACTAGTCCCGAAAGGCCTACAGAGTTTTAAAAGAACTTAAGTTGAGGAGACGGACCTACAAGGTAACTATATTATAGTTTTTAACCGTACATTATATTACTGTATAACCCAGGAAGCCAGATATAATGAGAAGAGTTAAGTCTCGTAGACTGCGATGGGCAGGACATGTGGCACGAATGGGGAATGAAAGATGTGCATAGAAGCTTCTTGTAGGAAAACCAGAGGAAAAACACCCAGTTGGTAGACCAAGAATGAGGTGGGATAATAACATTAACTGTGATTTGAGGGTAGCAGATTATACAGGGGATGATTAGAAAACATTGGCTCAGGATAGGGATGTATGGAGAGCTTATGTCTGTGCAGCCATGAACCCACAGGTTCAATAGTGCCAGTGAGTTAGTTAGTTTGAATGTATGAGTACATGGTGTGTCTTGTGTTAAATGTCTATTGTCTCAGAGATTGGTCTGGCAATGATCTAATTTTCAATTATACACTGCTTTAACAATCGGTTTCTTTGATTTATTAGTAAAACAAACAGAAATATCTACAGAGCTTACAGTTTGGTGGAAAAAAAAAGTCTACATAAAAAAAGAAGAAAAAATTAATGAAATTTGAAATTACCAGGGAATGTGACTTGATTTGGAGTTTCATCGGTCTACCAACAGATAGAGGATGAAGCAGTGCATCACCATGACAGAACAAGGTTGTGAAAATACTGACGATGGAATAATTCCAAAATCGGTCTAAAAAGAAGACAATATATGATGTGGGGTGACATATTTTTTTAAATATTTATCATAATTATTTATACCTCATTGTATCACTTCCTACTAAAGTTAAGCGGAGAAAAAAAAATCTTAAAAAAGACGGATGTAATATAATCTGTGCTGATTCAATTTACAGATCAACTTTCTTTATTTAATTCCATGGCACAACAGGCCTAGCCATCCAACTTGCTGGTCTCACATCCACATGTGTTAATCACAGAGGTAGATGATCATCTAGCCAGTGTAGGGGTGACATGTGGTCAGCATGTCAAGTCCCCCAGCCATTATAGCTGGTTTTCTCAACCTGGAACCGCTACTTATTGTAGCTATCCAAATGCCTCATGATGCTGGGTGGGCACCAGTCCCATACTGGCTGAAATACCACGAGAAAATTTCTTTCCCCATGGAGACTTGAACCAGCACAAGTCCCGTAGCTCTGTGCCAAGGCTTCCTGCCTTAACCACTCAGCTACGGCTATAGCAACAGAATTTCATGGATTACATTGTGCACTGAAAGGAATTTAGATTAGATTGAATGTATGCAGAGAAAGGAGAAGACAATTATATGCTGGAAAAAAAACCTGCTATTGTTGATAAGAAATCAATAGTAAACGGATAATTTTAAAAAATTGTTATATGAATAAAATAATTATTTTATCTTAATAATAAAACCCTGGCAAGATGTACTCAAATCTCCTCTCCCCAAATAGACCAGAAGAGAAGCTGTTGCAAAGTTCTGCACAATAACAGGTTATGACTGCCTGCCTAGCCATCCCTGCCAAATAGGTGTACTGCTCAGCCCCAATTGCATGCTCTATGGACATTCAGACAACATGGACTCAATCCATATTAAGATCTTCCCAGCACTACCATCTGTTAGCTCTGTCGATAAACACTGGGAGACCAGAGAAGAATGCAACAGCACTGATACCACAGACATTAAAAGTCACTCATAGTTCTGCTTTGCATTTGTATTTTGTTGAATTATTTTACTATTTTGTACATATTTTGTTTTATATTACACCTCTAGCCACCAGGCTAAATAAATCTAAATTTATATTGTAAATGTGTCCACCACTGTTGTCTCGAGGTAGCATGCTGCCTTGTCACGCAGTGAGCCCAGGTTCCTGGGTTAGGTTTTTTCGGAGTTTTTCCTCACCTGTAAGACTAATGTCAGGAAGCTTTGGGCTCAATGGTCCCCGACAATCATCGGGCCATCATCATCATCCTTATCATTACCATTATCATCCTTCACCGGTGTTGAAAGCAAGGGGAAGCTACCACACCTATAATTCCCTAGTAAAGCTGCAAAGAATGGCATGAAAATGCTATGATTGCAGTGAAAGATCTGCCCTCGGGCAGAATTACTATATGGATGTATTGTAAATGTATTTGACATTGTACAGATAACGAATTCAGTCAGATGCACCTGAATTAAATAAGATAAATATTTCTGTGCAAGAGAGCTGACAAAATGAGCTTCCTCACTTGATAAATGCATGGATTTGTTAACATTTGTAAATTAAATCTATCTATTTTTTAATATATTTCTTTTTATTAATAAGGAGTGGAACTTTATTTATTCTAGTTTTATCATAAATAAATAATTGTATCATAAATAAATAGGACTTTGGAATTTAATCCAGGTATCTGGTGCACCATCTAAATATTAGAGCTCAGAAATTGAAAGTTAATATTACAATTGTCATCCTGTCAATTATTGAACGCAGATATTTTGATACAGAAATCAATATCCTAACTTCTAAACCAGCATTATGGACTTTATAAATAAATAACCTCAACTCATGTCCAACTCAGGGTTGGGTCGATGGATGAGGTGAGATGAAGCCCCTTATATAGAGGTCTGTGAATGACAAGGGTTCCAGCCGACTTTGCCTGACACACCCTCACAGGGGCAGATGAATGAAATGGATGAGTATGGAGAAATGGTGGAATGAAATTGTAGAAGAGGAAAATGGAAGAAACCCCAAGAAAAACCTGCCCAAACTCTGTTTCTTCTACCACGAAATCCACATGGAGTGACAGGGACTTGATCTTGGGATCTCAGCGGTGAGAGGCGAGCATCTAACCATTTGTGCCACATAGCCGCCATTATAGACTTTATACTAGAAGTAAATAACTGGATTCATAATGTTTTAAGACTGAGAAAAGCTTTCATCGTCTGCTACTTTTAATAGTCTGGTCATTAGCATCACAATTCAAATCTTTCTGTGAATGGGCTGGCAAATTTTGCACACTGATTTTTTTATTTGTAGTTTCAGTTTCCTTTATGTGATGCAAATCTATGACATGGGCCCCATGACTATTTCTCTTCTAAAGAGTTTTTATGCCCTTAAAAATCCCTTGACCCTGACCGTGTTTTAATCCAAGACCTCGGAACAAGAGAAGCATAGTAATCATTAGTCTGCTGCAAGAACTGACTATCATCGTCTGTGACTTCAGGCTGGAGAAGGATTTTAGTTATCTTTGCGAGGGGATCAATGTGGCATTCTTCAGATAAATTGCTCTGAACTAGAGGTTTTCAGGTTCTTTGAATTCAGTGAGCAAGGACAATTATTAACCAATGGTACGACAGAAGAATTTTATGGGGATAGCAACACCAACAATGTTCACTTAACGATAGTAAATGTTTATTAGAGTAAATTTTCACTGATTAAAATATATGTGTGTTACACAGATATTTGGTATCTGGCAGGAATGAATTATTATGCAATCAAAACTCTGTCACTTTTAAGTAAAGATCAATTAATTTGCCAATATAAGTTTGAAATTTACATGTCAAAAGAAAATGTGTACATTAGGTGTTCTACTGTATAACGTCGGACAATGTCCTATATTCTATTACTTGAAATTTTAGTGTTTGTCTCTTCTAAGTTCTGTTTAGTCACTTGCAATTTTATCAGAACAAGTTGTTAAATAAAATGTGTTTCTCTCTCTCTCTCTCTCCATATAATTCATTCTCCATAATGCCTACATTATTTTTATTACAATATTTTTGATTGGTACATTTTGGACAAGAGGGGGATTGTGGGCTAGTTCATCTACGATATTTTTCTGTGATCTATTTAGGTATGTAAGTATGGAAGACCGTGTACCTCTCTACACACATGTTGATGATATGACAATAGGATCAATGAATCTAGAAGATCTGCAAGAATGCTGGAACTGTCTAACAATATGGGCCAGGAACAATAAGCTACAGCTCAACAGAGAGAAAACAGTTCATGTAGTCTTTAGAAGGCGGAGGAAGATACCAGCCAAAGACCAAGTCTTTCAAGATCAAGAACCACTTAAGATTGTAAACTCTTTCAATTACCTTGGCATAACATTAGAGACCAGTGGAACTACTTTCATAAAGCATGTAGAAAGCAGGGTGACTGGCAATAATTGCTATCAATGATATTCAGTTCCTACGAAAACTATCTGCGACAACTGCTACTAAGATCTTCATCACAAAAATAATCCTCATTGTGAGCTATGGTTTGGAACTCACATGGCCTCATCTCACTAAGAACAACCTCAGGAACATAGAGAACATCAAGTCAGCCTACCTAAAGACAATACTATGTAGGAAAAACTGCACTTAAACTCACTTGATATATTATCAAAGTCCTATAGAACAACAGTGCGCATGCACCAGAGTTTATAGAGCCAGCTATAACCCACCATCGAACCACATATAGATTATTATCAATATCGTACTAAAGTTCATACAGCTTATGCTAGATGGCAGCAAGTTGCTATGAAATTTAAATGACCAATCTTTGCAATAAATCCCCAAATGTATGTTAAAGAAATGTATTAATAATATTAAAATTACCAAATGTTTATTAAAAATGGGTGTACACTTATCACTTCCTAACGCCATTCAAACCAGCGATAGAAAAATCATAAACTAAGTAATATACACTGTGGAGAAAATAACAGTTAGCATTATAATATTGTCTAACAGTGTCATAATATTGTGATTTGAGTATTTAAATAAATACTTGAAAATTGTCGGAAAAACTGCACTTAAACTTACTTACTTACTTACTGGCACTATCGAACCCGTAGGTTCATGACCACACGGACATAAGCTCTCCATACATCCCTATCCTGAGCTAATGCTTTCCAATCATTCCCTGTATAATCTACTTCCCTCAAATCATAGTTAATGTTATTCTGCCACCTCATTCTTGGACTGCACTTAAACTAGCATGAAATATTTTCAAAGTCCTACAGAACAAGAGAGTGCATGCGCCAGAGTTTATAGAACCAGCAATAACCCACAATCGAACCACATATCGATTATCATCCTCGATTACTATCCGTCGCTATGAAATTTAAATGACCAATATTTGCAATAAATCCCCAAATCTATGTTAAGAAAATATATTAATAATATTAAAATTTCCAAACGTTTATTAAAAATGGGTGTACACTTACTTATCACTCCCTAACACTGATCAAACCAGCGATAACCCAAAACAGCGATAGAAAAATCATAGACTAAGTAATATACTCTGTGGAGAAAATAGCAGTTAGCATCACAATATTGTCTATTAGTGTCATAATATTGTGATTTGCATATTTAAATAAATACTTCAAAATTGTCTAATAATGTTATAAAAATTGTTTGAAAAAGTTTAAAATATTAAATAATGTTAGTAAATACAGAAGAGCTATAGTTTACAACAATATAACTGAAAAATCAAGCGCTAGTAGAAGTGCAGTTGAGCCAAATTGTCTAATAAGGTTATAAAAATTGTTTGAAAAAGTTTAAAATATTAAAAAATGTTAGTAAATACAGAAGAAGAGCTATAGTTCACAATAAATTGAAAAATCAAGGGTAATTAGAAGTGCAGTTCAGCCTACTATGTGTATCCAAATTCACCCCATCCCAAATCAACTTTCAGCAGGGACCTTCTTCATAGAAGTTATGAATGCAGATACTCTTGCAGTCCACAGCAGTCTACCAGAGCTTCAAGCCAAGAATAAAGAAATCTGGATGGAATTTTGTCCAACTGAAGCAATGCTATCAGCAGACTGGAAGGTGCAAACTATGAACTACTTCACACGATGACACACTTTGCCATGCATGGTTTTAATTTTTGTGTGTGCAGTGTTAAAAACTTTCACATACCAAGCAGACAATGTAAGTGTGGAAGAAACTGCACTCTATGCCTCACCATGAATTTTTCAAATAGTAGAGCACATGCACAAGGGTTATTGACTTGTTCCATAGATAGCATGACTATCTGTGCAGTCAGAATGACCAACCTTCGCAATAAATTATCAAACGTGCTTTTAAAAATGGATGTACACTAATACATAATTCATAACCTAACAAAGTAAAACATTTATATATTATTTCAATAAAGCATAATTTAATTTTAAATCACTAACTTATCTCTTCTTAATCTAAAAAAAAAATTAAAAAGTAGTGCAATTTCTTATTGTGATAGTTGATCACACTGGTAACTTAAGATAGCCCTGACAACTGTTGATGATGCCTTGCGCATGCACACTACGGTTCTGAAGAAACTTAGAGAAGAAATTACTTATTTTATATGAGGTGAGTGATAAGAAATTCTACCTAAATTAGAGAAGAAATGATTGAGATTTCACGTACATAAATAAATAATAATTGTAAAAAATTAATTAAGTAGCCTATCGTTAAAAAATGTTAAAATAGTAGGAAATGTTAGGACACACAGATAAAATAAATAGTGCAACAGTGTCATAAGAATATTGCAGTGTAGCATAGTGAGTACTAACTAATCTATAGCTGAGCCAAAGTGTGTTTTACGTGAGAAATAACGCAACTGATATCACATGATCAGATGTAAGAAAAGAATGATCACATTATCAGAATTATGTAAAGACTGGGAAAACGCACATAGTGTACAATTCATATATTATTTAAACATTCAAACTTAAAACCTAATGATAAATGTTTAATATACGAAAGGATTTAATCTGTTAAATGTCATAAAGTCAAATAAAAATAAGGGGCAATTGACAAATCTTTAGGTATTACATATTTTTCAGTTTAATTTTACGTTTCCCTCCATGGTATCTTATCCTTGTCGTGGTAGAGTGGCTTGCGTGCTTAAATGATCCTGAGAGCTATGCCGGCGGTAGCATTGCTGCCGATAGGGTTACCCGTGCCGGACTGGTCGAAGGTGATAAGCCAGACGAAAAAAGTACCTTGGTCGAAAGAGTGACGATCTTTCACCATAAAAATAGAACCGTCAAGAAATGCAAACATGGGTTCAACTGGGGTAAAATTTTCCAGAGGTCAAATAGTCCCCCATTCGGTTCTCCGGGCGGGGACTACTTCAGGGAACCCATGCCAGAAGTAGATTATATAGGGAATGATTGGAAAGCATTAGCTCAGGATAGGGATGTATGGAGAGCTTATGTCCATGCAGCCATGAACCTACGGGTTCGATAGTGCCAGTGAGTAAGTAAGTTAATTTTACGCTTATGACGAGCTAAAATAACTGAATAGTTTGAATATTATAATTCAAGACACAACAGTTAATATTTATAAACTTGCCAATCACCAATTTCATGAAATTACCGACTTCTCTAATCTGTGTTGATTTGACACAAGAGGTCTGGGACATACTGGTACCGCAGGCCCATGTAATTTAAGTAAGTCAGATCATATTAAACGAAAAATGCATTGGAACAGTTTAAGAGCACTTTGTACGTTTAGAAAACCATAGTCACTATAATTGTTGTATCCAATTTAAACTAAATCATAGTATTGAACATTATTATAAAGTAATTCTAGAATCTTTTAATCATACAAATTAATGTAGAAGTTGGATGCTCAAATATCCATATGCGACGCAAGTTTTAAAATACCCACATAAGTTTTGTCAATTGTAGAGTAATGGTATAATTTTTAATAACATTTATTGTTCTACAATATTTATACCTTATATATATTTCAAACTCTTAACTAAAAATAATGGCTAAATTTTATTTTTAAAAAGTATGCCATCTTACTTACTTTGTACTAAGTGTATTTATTGAACCAGTTATTACCATAACAACAGCAATTGCTCCTTGATACGCTGTCCACCCCATTTTGATCCTGACGTCAAGTAAGGCAGATTAAATCAATTATACAGTATTTTGGTTTTCTCAATAATAATTTACAGAGATGTCACATGACCGAACTAATCAGTCATAAATGACTAATGAACCCTGACTAGATGCAGATGAATCACAAGTAGTCTCTATCTGACGTTTCAATGAACTGTACAGAAAAAGAGCAACAACATCGACCTCGCAATTTTACATACAGCTGAGAGTCAGTGTTGTCAACGCCAAAATAAATATTCCACTACTCAATGGAAGGGAGACATGGGGTAGCAGCGATAATCCACTGTAGGGTAAAATGATTCGTGTTTACATTTCAAGAGCATACTATACATAGAGAACCGAGATCATTATAGGGCATAAAGTTATAGGGAGATTTGGACGCAATTTTTTAAATTTTTTTTCCACGTAGTACCGTGGTCATCTTAAGACTGCGCCACCGTCGCTATTTTTATCGATTGTTGACTATGACGTACATATAAATCGAGTTGTAAAATCGAATTAAAATTTAAATAAATAAACGGTGGATAGGGTACTTTTTATGCGATTGATCCACCGTAGCCATGCTCAAGTAGTACCGTAGCCATCTTCAGATGGCGCAGCGGTATGAAATTGCTTCTAAAATTTAACACAGAGAGGTCACTCTTCGTTCTCTATGATTTACAGTGCTGTCATTCGGTACATTCAATAACAAATAAAAGCGCGATGGTTGAATGCAATGGATAATATGTGATCGAATTTGAATAAATCTGTATTATGTGTTATTCACATTCCAGAAACTTAAATTCGTAGTTATGTATTAAAAACTTGCATAATATACCTATTTATAATAATGGAAGTGCAGGTAAAGTATGTTGTTAGTTATTCCGGGTTCTTCTGGACTATGCCAATGAGGCTATTGTTTTCAAGTACCATAATTTTTATTACATCTGCAGGTTGATTCCAGAGATCCGTTGCTGAGTTATAATGCATTGGAGTATGTATATGTTGTGGTGATGCTTCTTTTGTACTACACTTTGGGAATGTCTTCTTGCCAAATATTATTTTAAAAGAGGTAGAGTATGATTATATGCAATGTTATGTCTAATATATGTTGCACAGTATAGGCCAACCTGTATTATCATGATAAGTTTGTAGACCATTCATGGTATATGGCTTAGATGGAGATAATTTCAATTAATTTTAAGTACGTATAAAATTATCTTATAATAGGGATCAACCTCATGGTCCTGTGGTGAGAGTTTCTGACTACAGTGTGAGGTCTCGAGTTTGATTCCCACTCTGATAACAAAAATTTTACCTTGAAGGAAATTATTTCTTTGGTCTCTCATGATCTGGAATTTAGGTTTAAGGAGGCACGCCCTAGCATAATTGGTTAAGGTGATATGCTACAAGCCAGAAGACAAAGATTCTAATCCTGATGAGGTCAGGATTTTTAAACTGACTTAAATTTTCTAGCAGGACCATAGCCCTGCAGTCGACTCAGCCTCTTAACAGAAATGAATATCAGACATGTTTTGTGGGTAAAGGTGGTCATCATGCAGGGCTGACAGCCCAGCTGATATCTCATGCCGATTGTCCAGAAAGGTGGGAACCTTAAACTCCTACTACCGTTAGGGCCTCCTAAGGCCTGTAGCAGGTTCACTATTTAGGTTTAAGAATTCTTCTGGTGCTCCATTATCATTTATCACTCATATCATCAGGGTTATGTAACTTCACTTTTCAGGTGCGCTAACTTCAGAAGTTGGCTATGATTCCAGCAATGCCATTAGAAAAGGGTCTACTGAAAAATTCCATAGGTTTCTCTAATACTACTCTAGTTTTTTTTAACGTTACAAATAGACTGGGCGAATAAGGACACAAAGATTAAAAAAAAAATCTGCTTCAGTTCACATAATGTGTCTGTATTAAATGGTTAGCATGTCTAAGTAGCATCCCAGAGGAATTAGTTCATTTCTTGACTATACCACAGAAATACTTCTTTTAATAAAGGGGTAGGGGTCTAATCTGTTTAAGTGAGGGCATTTGACTGTATATTTGAAATGACCAGTGAATACGATAATGAAAATAAAAATTAAGGTAAATTACATCATATTAACCATAGGATTCCCTGTACTGTCATTTTATAGCCAATAACCGAACCAGTTCAGTTTGAATTTTTTTAGGAATGAATCACTATGAGGTTTAATTTATGATAAAATCAAATGTTTCCTACCTCTCCTCATATAAATCTTCTAAGTTCAGTTATCTTAATATATAAAAATTTTGTGTCACGTTGTTTGTCTGCGATGGAATCCTAAACTACTGAACCGATTTAAATAAAATTTTGCACACTATGTGCTGTTTGATCCAACTTGAGACTTAGGTAGTTTATAACTAAATTTATAGTCACATTATTTTTTTATTGCAAATTATTTGTTTGTTATTTAACAAAGAGTTATAATTATCTGCGAGTTCCATACGATTCTAACAGATGGCGCTGTAAGGTAATTTGGTAAGGTAATTGGTTTATTATTTAACAAAGAGAGATTCAGATGGCTGTGCTTTTTGTTGCAACTGCAAATTTCAATTGAATTACAAATATTGATTATTTCATAATTTAAGTGTGTTCAGTGTTTATTTTATTTTCAATATTATTAATTTCGTGTGTAAGTATTAGTTTTAAGTAATCTGGCTGAAATACAGCAACTTAATTAAAATTTTTAACGTATACCTTAGCCACAGCAACGCGTGGCCGGGACTTCTAGTATTTATATATGTTAGCGTGTAAATAAATAATAATTTATTCAAAAGATCCAAACAATGATATATTTACATACTATTATTTTGAACGATCTGTAAAACAAGTCTGGGAAAAGGAATCGTATATATCCAATTTATTCGAAAAATAAATTCTGTAAATTCACTGTCAAATCATTTTTTCCATCTTCAGTGATTTATCCCTGTTTGTCCAGCTTTGGAAGATCATTGCTCCCCTAGAGGGAAGTTTCTTAACCAGATTAATTTAGTTATGCTTTTTTCTCTATAGGTGTCAGCAAGTAACATGTGGTTAGCACATCACCCCTAGGAGACATCTAGTAGCAAACTAAGATTTTAATAAATTGCAATAGGAAGTAATGTCCTGCGCCATAGCCGAGTGGTTAAGGCAGGAAGCCTTGGCACAGAGCTATGGGACTTGTGCTGGTTCGAGTCTCCATGGGGGAAAACATTTTCTCATGGTATTTCGACCAGTATGGGATTGGTGCCCACCCAGCATCGTGAGGCATTTGGGTAACTACAATAAGTAGCGGTTCCAGGTTGAGAAAACCAGCTATAATGGCGGGGGGACCCGACATGCTAACCACATGTCACTCCTACACTGGGTAGATGATCATCTACCTCTGTGATTGACACGTATGGATGTGAGGCCAGCAGATGGATGGTAGGCTAAGGGCTTTCTAGGCCTGTCGCACCATGAAAAAAAAACATTAGGAAGTAACATTATGTGATTCTTCTTAATAAATAAGTTGAATCTGGAGTCACCATACCTCATAACTTGTTGTGTTCTATTTGAACAAGTTTTGGTATGCCATGCATACCATCATCAGCTTTTCCAGATTGTCGAATTTTATGTTCTCAATCATACAACAAATCCTAGAAGACCAATAGCTAGTATAGCAAAAATTATACCTAAATTACCGAATGCCTCTTTTTTTCCCTCTTTCGTGACAAATAATATGGGAAATTATTCCAAATCCGAGAAGAATTAAAATGTATACTTCTGGATGACCAAAAAATCAAAATAAATGTTGATATAGAATAGGATCTTAGCTCCCGCTGAAGAACTTGTAAATCAAATCTTTTTCCCTGGGAATTTCAAAATTCATAATCAGATTTTTCTCCTTCTAGATATGGATCTTTTCCCAAATGGTAAACATATAAAAGAACTGTTTGGGAGGAAATCTACATCCAGAAGAATAAAAACAGGATTATGTGTGCCCATTGTTGTGTTTCACTAGAGTTTTATGATCTATGAATTGATGATTTTTTTTACAATGGATGCACAGAGTAGTTTGAAGTCAAACATGGTGTCTATAATATAGGCTATAGCAATAGAAGATACTACTGGCATGGCAATGTCAGTATGTGGTACTATGCATCTAATCATATGGGGGTGTTGAATGGAAATATTAAACAGATAATTTTATTTTTGGATTTATTTTTTAAGTACTTTACATTTTAATACTTGTATTGAAATAGTACATAACTGATTACAAATTACGTTTTAATATATGTAAAAAATAAACTGAATTTTAACTAAATGCTTTGCAAATAAATGAATTATGTCCAAATAAGAACATGTATTCTATTACATATTTCACAGTCATTTTTTTTTTCGTATATACATGGTTTAATAATTAAAGATAGATATCCTCATTGCCGATCATGCATTATTTTTGACTCTGCTAGTATTTACACTGTTAAGCCTATAGGCCAAAATGAAATGTTATAATTTTGTTTTTAATGATATTTATAGTTACTTTAATTGTAGGTTAAGTAAGCATATTCTATTTTCTCATTGCGACTTTTTTATGTATTGATAAAACAATAACCCGTGTAACAAATATGCACGTAAATGTTTGTATATACCACATTTAAAAGTACTGTGTATCTAAGTATGAAATGGACCACGAAGAGATCGTTTCATGCTTTGTTTTGATGCTAGTATGCACATAACATTCTATATATATATATATTTATACTTATGGAATTTATTAACATTTTTTTCCAAAGAAAGGAAATACATTTACATTGTGCACGGGCCTGCTTGGCCATATATGGATATTCTGTTCCATGAGTAAAGAAAAAAAAGACGAATATATAAACAAATGCATTCATGGCTACACACCTACACTCATACATAAAAAAAGGCATAAAAACAATAAATATATGTAAGTCTACATCTACAATACATATAAAATAATGCACATTTACACTCATACATAAAAGACCATGTGTACATATATATAAAATTTAAAAAAATTGTCACTTTGTAAAATAAAAAAAAAGATAGCTACAGTCTAAGAACTTGTATTTCACCAACTTACTGTTCTGCCTTAAGCTTGGGCACACAGTATAAAGTTATATATTGTATTATGATTTTTTAATATCAGACATGTCATCTGTAGAGGATTAACTTTGACATGCTTTGATTTTTCGAAGCTTAAAGTTAACTGATCTGGACTTGATATGAATCAGCAATTTTTGGGGTTATTGGTGAACTGGTTATCAGTGTTTTATCTTGAATGTACCTGAATATTATGTAGATGTTTATTTTATTTTTCGTGCTGTAATATAACCAGTTCAAGATCCATTTAGATCTGTTGATGTTCTGAAAAAAAGTTACTTAAAACATTCCAGCACCAGATCCTGTCAGATTGGGTATTAACATTTATTGCAGAAGCAGGCATAAGATTTCATAAAAGTCCTTGTTTAGATTCCCTCGGATTTAATTGAAATTCCGTGAATTATCAGATTAAGAATTGTAAAATTAGTTAACATTTTGAATATTAATCTGTTCTAATTTGTAAAGCAGATAATGCATTGTACAGGTATCTCAAATTAACCACCAAATTATTTGTTTAACATATATCAATATGTCAATTTTGTTTTTCCAATATACTGATAGCTTGAATTTGTACTCCGATTTTTTGGTTCAATAGTGTATAAATAATTTCTAAATTTGATTTAATCCATTCGCTTCAGCTTTGTTGTTCCCTTTTTTAGTTTTTTTTATGTGTTTAGACATTCATCATAAACAAAAGATAAAACTAAAAGGTCTGAAAAAGGCGATAGATAAGCTATTAATTTAACACTTCTCAATGAGAAGTGTTAAATTAATATTAAAAACATCAATTGAAGCCCTACTGGCTTTATAAAGTAGTGTTAAATTCCCGATAAATGATGTCTTCTTAACCAAGAAGCCGCCATTTGCAAAGATAGAAGCAAAGGCTTCATAGCATTTGGTGCTGGGAATTACAACGTATATAAAGAGAGAAATTTGCATCTAGATCGGAACTCATCCCGATAGCTCAGATGGTAGAGGATTGACCTAGAAAGCCAAAGGTCCCAAGTTCGAGTCTCGGTCTGGGCGAAAATTTTTCTCTTCAAAGATAAGCGATATTCTTCTGCTAGTTGCAAATTGCTGACAAAAGAATACCCAGTTAATGAATGTACAAAATATAAAAAAAATACATATCTTAGCATGAAATGATGGACTTACTCATCTTTTGAACTATCATTAAAATATACATGAGTAGAAATTATTCTACCGTTAATCTTCCAATTCGAATGTTTTAATGAATTTTATTACAAGGGTAATTATTTTACAGTCATTTGTAATTATCTTTCTGAATCTTGCATTATTTTTGAAACCGAATGATAATAATGCATTGTTGACTTACTAGGTCTGTCACATCCTCAATTAGAATCACTTTGATTACAGTTTTCTTGGTACACACTAGATCTTCACAGATATCTTGGAAGTACCAAGGACCTGTCTCTACTGTACTTCATACTTACATGCATTTTCCTGTCTCTCGCAGTGGAGAAATAGAAAACCAGTAGAAGAGGTCCTAAACAGTATAAACATAATTTGATGATAATGATTATAATTATAATGCGATTTTTATTTCAAGTAAATATTATTTTGATAAAATTTCTTTATGGAGGCAGTGTAGTGTGAATACAAGAAGCTGTTAGCATATAACAATAATTTAATTTGAGACAATGTCAATTTTTGCATGGAATAAAAAGCAACATCGTGAGCAAAGGCTATATTTACTTTATTTGCAAAAATCGGTGTTATTTTTATACTTTTATGTTTGGGAATTGAATGATTCTATCATAGTGGTTTCACAAAATTATCGGTAGTGGCATCCTCGATGTAGGTCTGTCAGAATTTGTCCTCTGTGTCTTGGTCAAAACTTAGGTCGTTTTTATAGTGCTGTTAAATGATTCGATCCTGACATAACATGCATTACATGATATTTCAGCAAAAATGTAGGAATATTTCATGGCGTCCCAGTAGCTTATCTCAGTGCTGCACTGCACAGTTTAGGTACCATTGTATTAAGAATGTTATAAATCTTTTGTTGCAAAATAAAATATCAAATGGTAACAAATGAGACATGAAAATGGCAAATTTAATGATGCAATCCCAAAATAGAACTTTGTTTATTTGAAATAAGAGGAACTGATTGAGTAAGCTGGAGTAGGCTTTCTCTTGAAAGAGCGTTTCCTGAATCTTTCACAGTGCATAATTCTTCTAAAATGTTGTTGGTAGGTATTGCTAGTGAAATAAAGAGCAAGGGGATTAAGCCAGGCATTAGAAAAATAGAGGCATTCTGTTAAAAATATTATAAATCTTACATAATCCGAATTATTATTTAAAATTGACCATCCAATTAAAATTCTCATTAAAAGATCTGGAGTGTAAGAAATGAGAAACACCAACACGAGTATTAAAACATTTCTAGTAACTTCTGTCCGTGCTTTAGATCTTTCATTGATGACTTTCTCATGGAAAGTAATTGACTTTAATTCAACGTGTCTTCTTGTAATGAAATGCATTATTCCTATGAAACAGATGGGCAATATAATATATACGATAAACTGTGTAACAGTTACCCGACGAATAAAGCCTGCATTTTCTATTGCATACATGCAGATAGCACCATCAATAGCTGCAGAAATTGGAGCAGGTGAAGAAAGACAAATGGCCATAAACCAAATTACAAATAAATGAAGAATTGCTGTCTTTGAATATGATCCAAAACTGATATGCTTCTTGCACTTGGTAGTGTTGAGTGTGTATCTGTGAAAACTAAGCATCAAAACTGAGAATACAGTTAGTCCTATTATTAAATCACGTATAAACATGAACATTTTACACATTCCAAGTCCAGATTTCCAAGTTGATGTAAGAGCAAATGTGTAATTCATGGGAAGAAACACGATGACAATGATGAAATCACCAAGAGCTAAACTGAATATACAACTGTTAGGCATTTCAATAATTCTTTCATAACAACCAAAAATTAAGAGCAATGATCCAGTACCAACTGCTCCTAAGAAGAAAATTATGGCAAATATTATTGGTTCTACAATGTGTTTTAATGTAATGTAGAAAACAGTTTCACATCTTATATTCTCAACTAAATACCAGGATTTCCTCTTTGGGTTTTCTGCTTTTAAACAGTGTGGTGTTTTTACTAGAGTTAAGTTTTGAGCATGGCACCATTTCCAAGTTTCTTTTAAATCACAACTGCAAATCAGAGGATTATTATATATTGTTAGGGTGGTTAAATTTACCAAGTTCATGATAATTTCTTTATTGAACGATCTTAATGAATTATTGTCTAGATAAATCTCTTTTAACTTTGGAAGAAATTCAAATGAAGTGTTAGACAATTCCATTATTTTACATTCTGAAAGTTTCAAGACTTTAAGAGCAGTAGAATTCAGAATTGGTACTGACTTCAGTATTTCTAGTTTTGGATTATCTGACAGGTATAATTCATTTAAGAACAAATTGTAAATAAACGTATTTGGATGCAACTTTGTTAATTTATTTGAAGATATATCCAGGAATTTCAAGCTAGAAAGATGCTTAATCTCATTTTGACTTATTTTCTGTATTCTATTTCCACACAGCTGAAGATTGATTAATTTTGAGAGAGGTTTTGAAGGAATTTGGTTGGACATTGTGAACTTCCTAAACTAATTGGTCTGTTGATAAGAAATTCCATGTTGTATAGCAGATTATTATTCATATTGATATTTGTTATGTTTATTAGATTGGAAAACACACATGACGACACATTTGAAATGGAATTATCATCTAATCTTAAAGACTTCAAATTCATCTGTTTCTCAAATACCTTCACATGTAGGTTGGTCAAGTTATTTATGTTCAAATTAATAGTTTTTATTTTGTGAAGTTCGTGAAACATTTGAGGAGTTAAATCATGGATACAATTCTGTGCCAATGATAGAATTTTCAATTCTCTAAGACCGTTGAATGCCAACTCATTTATTTCAGTGATTTTATTGTGGTCTAAATGCAGCTCAGTTAGTTTCTCAAGATATATGAATACACTTGGTTTTAGATTTTTTATCATATTTCCTTGTAAACTTAATTCTGTTAAACTAACCAGATCTTGAAACATGTTTTGTTCTAACTCTTCAATACAATTATTCTTAATTGACAATTTAGTCAAGTTATGGGATCCATTAAATGCTCCTGATTGAATGGTGTAGATATATGAATTATCAGCGCTAAATTCAATTATTGTTTGATTAACCGTGCAGCTGTAGACATCTTGGGAATTATTATTAGTGATGTGAAGTTGAGTTATATCTTCAAGTTGAGTGAAGTTCTTGTTGCTGCAGTTAACTATTAAACCATTATACTTTTCTTCATAGCAGGTACCGATACATGATTCATATCCATAAATAAATCTGATAATTTGTAGTGTTAGCAAAGCAAATATTACCGGAAGGTATGAGGAGGTCATATTGAACCTGGAAAATAAAAAAAATAAATTTTATTGATGAATAAAACTTGGATCAATGAAATGAGCATGAATTTAATGAATGAAGCATAATGTAATGTTGTCCACCGCTGTGGTCTCAAGGTTGCATGCTGCCTTGTCATGCAGCAGGCCCGGGATCGATTCCCAG
Source organism: Diploptera punctata (assembly GCA_030220185.1). Lineage (NCBI taxonomy): Eukaryota > Metazoa > Arthropoda > Insecta > Blattodea > Blaberidae > Diploptera > Diploptera punctata. The sequence continues at coordinate 2,482,779 of JASPKZ010001980.1, forward strand.
TCAGGACAGGCTCCTGGATGAGGTTTTCGGGATTTTTCCTCACCTGTAAGACAAATTTCAGGAAGCTTAGGGCCCAAAGATCCCCGAAAATCATCCGGCCATCATCATCATCCTTACATTATCATCTTTCTTCACCGGTGTGGAAAGCAATGGAAAGCTACCACACCTATAATTCCCTAGTATAGCTGCAAAGCATAACATGAAAATGCTATGATTGCAGTGAAAGACCTGCCCTTGAGTAGAATTACTATGGATGGATGGAATGTAATGTTTTAATTACTCGGAAATACTTAAAAACAAACTCCATGGCATGACAGGCCTAGAAGGCCCTTGGCTTAACAGCCACCTGCTGGCTTTACATTCACATGTGTTAATCACAGAAGTAGACGATCATCCATTCAATGTAAGGGTGACATGTGGTCAGCATATTGGGTCTTCCAGCCGTTATAGCTGGTTTTTCCAATCTGGAGCCACTACTTATTGTAGCTACCCAAATACCAGATGCTGGGTGGTCACTGGTCCCATACTGGTCGAAATTCCATGAGAAAATTTCTTTCCCTATGGAGCTTTGTATTTTTTTGGGCTTTTTAGCTTTGTATTTTTTTTTTCAAACGAACAGGAAGGTGCCTGATGTATCAACACCCAACCTGGTGGATCAGGAGATTTTAAATCAAGGCTCTCTTCCTTTAGCCCTTGATGAATCAATGCCTAACAGCTAGGCTGCAGTTCCTGTAACCCTAGGCAGGTGTCCTCACAAAGTACGTTCTGCCGGGCATACTGAACCCTGGTTTTTTAAACGAGGTTGTTACTTCTCCCCCTCACCGTTTTCTAACCTGGTTTGGGACAGGCTTCTAGATTGGGAGCCACATGGTAGAAGGGAACGACCAAAAATAACGCGGATTGATGGTGTTGTGAGCAGCATGAGGGAAAAAAAGATTGGACGATGAAGATTGGAATGACAGAGATGAGGAGAATAACAGTAGAATAATTGGGCGCAGGAAGATGTAAAACATTGTAAAACTTGCTAAATAAATAATATTTTATATTTAAAATTATTACTTTTAATTGCTGAAATTTATTTTAAAAAAAACCTTCCAATACCTTAATAAGAATTGCATGATTTTTTTAAAATATATTTACAGTGATTTGAAGTTTATTTATATTCCTGACGAATTTTATATCTGATAATTTTCAAAGAAATTTTGAACGGTAAAATGTAGATAGTGCAAAGAATCCATTCTCTGACTTTGGAATAACAGTAGACTAGAATATCGACATAAAAATCGCAACTAAATTCTGGGCAAGAATAGTATTTTAAATACGTTTATTTTCATTTATTTCATTAATATCTAATTATAAAAACATATTGCAGATATAGTTCACTATTATAGCTACCAATATAAATCTTCACGAGATACAAGGAGATAAATAAGTAAGCCCATTTTGTGTCTACTGTTATAGTGCAATGTATGGATTTATTAGAGAGAGAAGGAGTGAAAATGAGCAACCTCTCTACGGCGTGCTCCACATACATTTATACGAGTACTAAACAAGGCTAATACAATATGTATGATTTCATCCATAGTACTTCTGCCCGAGGACAGGTCTTTCACTGCAATCATAGCATCTTCATGCTATGCTTTGCAACTTTACTAGGGAATTGTAGGTGTGGTAGCTTCCCGTTGCTTTCCACACCGGTGAAGGATGATGATGATGATAGCCATATGATTTCGGGGACCGTTTGGGCCTTAAAGTTTTCCTGACATTTGTCTTTCAGGTGAGGAAAAACCCCGATAAAAACCTCACTTAGAAAAACTGTCCCGACCGGGATCGAACCCGGGCCCGCTGCGTGACAAGGCAGCACGCTACCTCGAGACCACAGCGGTGGTCTATGTATGATTATGATGGCTAATTGTCCCGCGCCGTAGCCGAGTGCTTAAGGCAAGAAGCCTTGGCGCAGAGTTACGGGACTTGCGCGAGTCTCCAAGGGGGAAGAAATTTTCTCACGGTATTTCGGCCAGTATGGGACCGGTGCCCACCCAGCATCGTGAGGCATTTGGGTAGCTACAATAAGTAGCGGTTCCAGGTTGAGAAGACCAGGTATAACGGCTGGGGGACTCTACATGCTGACCACATGTCACCCCTACACTGGCTGATGATCATCTACCTCTGTGATTAACACATGTGAGGCCAGCAGCAGGCTGGTAGGCTAAGGGCCTTCTAGGCCTGTCGCGCCATGGAATTATTATTATTATTATTATTATTATTATTATTATTATTATTATTATATTATGGCTAAATGTATTCAGTGACTATTTGAGCCTTGAAGTTTCCTCATCCAATCATAAATGAACAGAAAATATTGGCAGTTTTACTAAGAATGCTATAATTATTCTTAAATACAAAGAAAATTTAGAGGATTAAATTAAATTTATTATTTAGATTGCATAAACAATAGTTTAGAAATAGAACTAAAGTCCTTGTCCAGGGCGGGGATTGAATCCGGGGCCGCTGCATCTGAAGCAATGACGGCCACAGCGGTAGACTACAATTTTACTGCTGATGAAAATGAACTAACACTAAACTCATCATCATCATTAACAATCACGGATTAAGCCCATGTGGCTTGTTCTGGTCTCATACAGTAGATTCTCATTCAAAAAGTTGAATCCATCTCTTTTTCGGTCTACCAACATTCCTTTCTCCTTTTAGTTTGTAAATAAGTATAATTTTTGGTATGCGTTCATATTTCATTCTTTGAACATGTTCTTTCCAGTTTTTTTCTAGATTATTTTATTTGATCAATTTTAAAAATATTTAGTTCATTTCTAATATCTTCACTTCTTATTTTATCTTGAAGTTTGCAGCCAGCTACACTTTTCAGAAATCTCATTTCAGCTGCTTCTATAATCTTCTGTTCTCTTTTAGTTAAAACCCAAAATTCACAGTAAGGGAACTGCCACAGCTTTATAAAACTTTAGTTTTGTTTCCTTTCTTGTATTTTAAAATATTCTCTTAATTTATACTTATCAAATTCATTTTTAAATTATTTTATATTACACTATTGAGGCTATATTTCATTATAAATTGTATATACCTTTTTTCTTCTGTATTTTTACACCCCGTCTTCCTCAATTTTTCTTCATTATTCAATGTATCTTCTTTCTGTGAAGCGTTTCGAAGTTTTTAGTTCATCTTCTTGACTTCTGTTGTATCAAAACAACAAAAGTTAAGAAAATGAAGCAAAAACTTCGAAAATCTTCACAGGAATAAGATACATGGAATAATAAAAAAAATTAAGGAAGGCGGAGTGTAAAAATACAGAAGAAAAAAGGTATATACAATTTATAATTCTCTTAATTGTGTCACATATATAATTAAATAACCCTAACTTTAATCGGGCAAATCAAATATCGTAGCAAAAATTAAAAGATAAAAAAATTGTGTGGGATATGTAGTCAGAATGTATAAAATCGAATGGTTTTTAAAGAGATTTTCAGTGGTAAACCGGTGGTAACAGAAAGATAAGAAAACCAACACTTAGATGATTTGACTAGGTGGAGATTTAAGAATGACTGTTAAGATACTGAGATTTAAGACTTTGGAAAGGGAGGAATGGAATGGCATAATAGAAGCTGTGATACCTCATTGACTGTAACCCAATATACTAGTAATCACTAGGGAAGGGATTTTAAGGTACAAATTTTTGTCGTAAAAGGGGGGGAGAAGGTTCTGAAAATACATACAAAAAGGTGCAAAAAAAAAAAAAAAGAAAAGATGCTGCTGAAACAATTGAATTAATGTTTAAACCAGTTACATGAAATCAGTTTATATAATATGTATATCATTTTGCACCAAATTTTTCTTCTTTATAGAGTCCATTAGAGGTAATTCATAGTTCTTTAGTTTATTGCAATATTTATTTCGCAGATGGGACATCGAAGAATGATGCAATCAGTTTCGATAAATTGCGTTTTGAATTCTGAAAATGCAAACAACTTATACTTCTTAATATTCGCCATGTTATTGTTGTGAAAACCCAGTTGTAATACTAATAAAAATACGTTGTGGTCCAGACTAGTAAAACACAGCCAAAAACAAGTCGCTAGATAGAAAACTGTTGAAATATTGTCAATACTAACTGAACTTATTTTAAACTGTTACAACAACACTATTTAGATTGAAATTTGACTTCACAGCTGCAGATAGGCCATTGTTTCTGGGGTATACATTACATAAAGTATATTTTAATATTTATTTAATATTCTTTATTTCTGATTGAGATTTTAAAATGCTGTTCAAAGAAAAAATGCAAATTTTTCTGTCCTATATTAAAAAAACGCGGAGGAAAAGCATAAAAAAGACGGGAAAAGGGGCAAAATGTAGTAATATCACGAAAAAGTGCAAAAATGTGCAACAAATTGTGTTCATTTCGCTTAATTTCATCCCTCGAATACATATCTAGAACTATTGGTACACCTGGACGTCTCTAGATGGCGAAACTCGGAACCAGATAGATCACGTATTAGTGGACAAACGCTGGCACAGTAGCATCATCGATGTTAGATCGGTTAGAGGGACAGACTGCAATTTGGATCATCATCTGGTCAGGGTGAAAATCAGACAACGGCTATCGCTTATGACAGGAACAAACGCTAAAGATGATTCTGAAAAAATTGATTTAATAAAATTGAAAAATGATGAAATGCGGCAAGAATATCAAATTAAAATTACTAATAGATTTGAAGTGCTGAAATCTTCAGATGACAATGTGGCAAACGAAGAAGAAACTGATATAAATAAAGAATTGGAGGCTATAAGAGATAATATTAAACTGTCAGCATCAGAAAGCATTGGTTATTTAAAAAAAGAGGCAAAACATGAAATTGTTTGATGAGGAATGTACCGACATTGCAAAAAAAAAAAAAAAAAAAAGAAAGCTAGCAAAAATGAAATGGATACACGAGCCAAATGAGGTAAATTTAGAGCAATTGGGTAGTATTAGACGGAAAACCACGAGGTTACAAAAGAGTAAAAAGATGGAATATTTGAGAGAGAAGATTAATGATCTTGAAATGAATGCCAAAAATAGGAAACATTAGAGAATTATATCAGGGATTTGGATTGAGGAGAAAGGGTTTCATTGACAGCTATGGGCAGGACATGTGGCACGAATGGGGAATGAAAGACATGTATGGAAGTTTCTTGTAGGAAAACCAGAGGGAAAAGTCCAGTTGGTAGACCAAGATTGAGGTGGGAGAATAACATTAACTATGATTTGAGGGAAGTAGATTATACAGGGGATGATTGGAAAACATTAGCTTAGGATAGGGATGTATGGAGAGCTTATGTCCGCGCGGCCATGAACCTACGGCTTCGATAGTGCCAGTGAGTTAGTTAGTTATTGGTATTGATATATTTTTGGAAAGGTGCCCCGCACCTCAAAATCCTTTTCCTAGAATAACTAAATGGCAATAACAAACAGACAAACCGTAATATTATGAAATCTTTAGAAGCGGTTTTATAACTCACCTGTGAAACGTTTGACTGGCGAATCCTCTCTGATACACATATTAGGGTGTGTGCATTTATGTCGGGAGCCTCGCGTGTTGCGAACATTAAGGGCGGGACACATATACCCACATTGAGGTCGCTCTTATTGCGTTTCGGAATAACGAACGCTAGTTGCATTTCTTTGGTTGTGTGACAAATTACAAACATTTTTCCTAGATTAAATTTCTAAATACGACTCTAGTGTTATCGACCCTTCAACTGTCCCAACCAAAACGACAAGCTATTTTTAATTTCCATCAGATAAATTGCTTTCATAGAGTTTGCTCATGGATCGGATAATTTTCATTAAAGCAAATGTAACTTGCAATCATTTACAAAATAAACTGTCCTTTTTGATAACTCATATAATGAAACATATAATAATAATAATAATAATAATAATAATAATAATAATAATAATAATAATAATAATAATAATAATAATAATAATAATAATAATATACTTACTTTCTTACTCATTGGCACTATCGAACCCGTAGGTTCATGGCCGCGCGGACATAAGCTCTCCATACATCCCTATCCTGAGCTAATGCTTTCCAATCATTCCCTATATAATCTACTTCTGGCATGGGTTCCCTGAAGTAGTCCCCGCCTGGAGAACTGAATGGGGGACTATTTGACCTCCGAAAAATTTTACCCCAGTTGAACCCATGTCCGCATTTCTTGACGGTTCTATTTTTACGGTGAAAGATCGTCACTCTTTCGACCAAGGTACTTTTTTCGTCTGGCTTATCACCTTCGACCAGTCCGGCATGGGTAACCCTATCGGCAGCAATGCTACCGCCGGCATAGCTCTCAGGATCATTTAAGCACGCAAGCCACTCCACCACGACAAGGTGAAGATACCATGGAGGGAATAATAATAATTATAATAATTGTATTTATAAACAGGTTTACAATGTAATAAAACACCTCCCTGTGCCCAAAGCCTTTTTTTTTTAATTTTTATTTTCTTTCTCCATTCTTCTCTATCTTCCCATCCCAATTCATCCAGACCTATCTCCCTCGTACTACTTCTTATATCATCCATTCATTTAATTCTAGGTCGACCTCTCTTTCCCTTCCCAGCTGGAATTCATTCCAAAGCTTTTTTCTTTAATTGAACAAATTCTTGCAATCTGCGTTTTACTCTCTGGCTATATCGCAGGATATTTAGTTTACAAAGCTATTTGTCAAATATGGAATATTGGTCCTTTATTATTATAGTTGTGGAAAGCAACGGGAAGCTACCACACCTAGTAAAGCTGCAAAGCATAGCATGAAAATGCTATGATTGCAGTGACAGACCTGCCCTCAGGCAGAATTACTATGGATGGATTATTATAGTATTGGGAGTTACTGCTTAGTAGTTAATCGCTAGATTGTCTAGATAATCTTTTCTCTGGCATCCTACGTATATGATCATACCAATCTAGTTGTCTGTATCTCACAAAATCTAATATTGAATTTTGTACTTTCGTTCGTTGTTTGATGATTGTATTTCTGATTTTTTCCAATTTAGAATGTCTAGTTGATCGTCTAAAACAATCCATTTCAGTAGACATAAGTTTTAATCTCATATTTTTAATAATAATGATAATAATAATAATAATAATAATAATAAGTAATTCTCAACTCCCTTAAAAAAACGTTAAACTGAAAATATAAAATTTTGTTATTCTCCCAGTTATATTATATGGATGCGGAACATTTACTATTACTTTAAGGGAGGAAAGGGGATTACGAGTATTTGAGAACAAAGTTATTAGGGACATTTTTTGACCAAGAGAGATGAACAGACAGGTGAATGGAGAAGACTACACAACAGTGAGCTACATGGTCTTTATAGAAAGCCAGGTGTAATAAGAACTGTTAAGTCCCATAGACTTGCGATGGGCAAGACATGTAGCACGAATGGGTTATGAAAGAGGTGCATGGAAGCTTCTTGTAGGAAAACCAGAGGGAAAAGGCCCAGTTGGTAGATCAAGAATGAGGTGGGAGAATGACATTAAACCATGTTTTGAGGGAAGTAGATTATACAGGTGATGATTGGAAAACCTTAGCTCAAGATAGAGTTGTGTGGAGAGCTTATGTCCGCGGTGGCCATGAACCTACGGGTTCGACAGTGCCAATGAGTTATTATTATTATTATTATTATTATTATTATTATTATTATTATTATGACGACTATACTCCACAAGTATTGTAACATTTTGCAGACTGAAAACTTAAGTAATATACGATTATGTGCAATAAATTATTATTATTATTATTATTATTATTATTATTATTATTATTATTGGGGGCACGCTGTAGCGTAGTGGACAAGGCACTGCGCTACAAGTCAGAAAGTCGGGGGTTCAAGTCCCGGTGGGGTCAGGATTTTTAAATTGACCCAAACCTTCTGGCGGCACTATGGCCCTGGGGTCGACTCAACCTCTAACGGAATTGAGTACCAGACGCTTGTTCTGGAGGTAAAGGCGGCCGTCACGCAGGGCTGACAACTTGGCTGACATCAAGTGCCGATTATCCAGAAAAAGTGGGAGCCTTAACCGCCTACTACCCGAAGGGCCTCCGGAGGCCTGTGGTGGGATTACTTTACCTTTATTATTATTATTATTATTATTATTATTATTATTATTATTATTATTATTATCATCATTATTATTATTTTATTACTATTGGCAGTAGGTAGTAATGTAGTAGTAGTAGTAGTGTGAGGGAATCTCTGAAGACAGAACACTACACCTCAGTGAAACAAACCACAGATTTGTGTTGTAAACTAGGACCTACTACTTAACCAGATTCCATGGGACAACATGCTTTTGTGGATCCTTAGCCTATCAGACTACTGTTAACCTCACTCCCACACGTGTTGATTACAGAGGTAGACGGTCATTCAACCAGCATAGGGATGCCATGTGGTTAGCAGCCGTTACAGCGGGTTTTATCAATTTGGACCAGCTATTTATTGTAGCTACCCAAATTCCTCACAATTTTGGATGGATACCGGACCCATACTGGTCGAAATTTCGAAATTCCATGAGAGTTTTTCTTTCCCATAGGAACTGGAACCAGCTCAAGTCTCGTGGTTCTGCCACAAGGCATATGTCTTGAATAGGTATCCGGTCACTTACAGGCAGAAATTCCATGTTTTTGCTCATGCAAAAAAAAAGTGTGCTTTCCTATTAGCATTTTCTAATTCAGACATTATATTATTCAGTATAGCCTACCTCAAATATTTAAAAAATAATTCTCATTATTTTGTCATAACACAATTTTATATAAAGATGTCCAAATCAAAGTACGTCCAAGTTTGTAACCACCTTCAAGGATATAAAAATACTTAGGAAATTTGGCACACAGTTTAACACTGCTATTTTATAATTCCAATCAATGTTATTATTACTACTACACGAAATGTATATATATACATATGTTATAATTAAATCTTTAACATTGAGAAATGCAAACTTAATATGGTATGATAAGAAAAATAAATGCCTGGACGGGATTCGAACCCGGATCTATGAGTCTGTACCTCAGCGTGATATCCATTACACTACCAGGCGAATCCAATTCAAATACTTATTTTTTTTATATATGTATTATACTCTCCAATATTACTAGATGTCGCGAGAACACTGTCTTCACTGCCATCTAGTAGCTGACTATATCAAGTAAGCAAATTAAAGAGAATATTTATTTTACTTTATAGCAGTGACGCTTTATAGATGTTATAATTAAATCTTTAACATTGAGCAATGCAAGCTTAATATGGTATGATAAGAAAAATAAATGCCTGGACGGGATTCGAACCCGGATCTCTGAGTCTGTACCTCAGCGTGATATCCATTACACTACCAGGCGAATCCAATTCAAACACTTATTTTTCTTATATATGTATTATACTCTCCATTATTACTAGATGTCGCGAGAACACTGTCTTCACTGCCATCTAGTAGCTGACTATATCAAGTAAGCAAATTAAAGAGAATATTAAAGAGAGTATAATACATATATAAGAAAAATAAGTGTTTGAATTGGATTCGCCTGGTAGTGTAATGGATATCACGCTGAGGTACAGACTCAGAGATCCGGGTTCGAATCCCGTCCAGGCGTTTAATTTTCTTATCATACCATATATATATATATATATATATATATATATTATATAATTCAGGATTGTTTCTGTTATTTACACAGGTATCCTCAACCAAAATATACAATTTTTTTCCCCCACACTTCTGCTTCTGTCATATTTCTCTTCTTCATGTTGTCTTGAATTCCCTTTGTCCACGTTGGCTTTGGTCTACCACGTTTCCCTTTTCCAGGCGGTATCAATTTTAATACTTCTTTATTTCTGTGTCCCGTCTTCTCATTATATGTCCATACAGTCTTAGTTGGATTTCTTTAATCTCTTGTACAATATCCTTTTCTACATTCATAATTTCTCTTATTGTATTATTTTATCTAATTTTGATATTCTTGCCGATCTTCTTAAAAAGTCGATTTCTGTAACTAATACATATATTCCTCAAATAAAGAAATAAGTTTCAAGTCATTCATTCGCCAAAATGTAAACATCGTTTACAAATTCGCCCTAGTTATAACACTTTCAATTTTTTAAAGGTTTAAAAAATATGGCACGTCATTTTATAGGTTTAATAAATTTATTAAAAAGTGCACATTATTAGTATTAAGTTATATAAAACAGAGTAAATTATGAAAATAATATTTTTAGTGTACAGAAAAAAATAAGGGTACTTTTTGCTAAATACACTTCAATAATTATTAATATTAATAAAAATATTACATGATTACATTTTGTTCTGTTGATTTACGTGTAATTACCTGAGTTACATTTTATTAAGGAATATATTGCATTTTAGTCACGCAAGGACGAGCAAAGAATTAGGTCATGATAACAACTGAAAGAAAAACACAGATAATTAAAAAAAAATATCATTTGTGTTATTTTAATTGTTGTAATTAAAATTTGGTAGGCATAAGATTATTCTAAGATTTTTTATTCATATAAAATATCACCAGTAAAGAATGTAGGAACTGCAATCGTGAAAAAATCGACCTCTAGATTTTAACGGATAAACACGTATCATGTGCCCTTGAATGCAAAAAGTAGCTTTTCTCGTGCTTCCTCACTGCGTTTCTTCCTTCGCCTACGAAATTCTCCAACGGTTAGTTTCCGTGGCGGTAATCAATTTCATAATTCATTTTCGCATCTGATCTTTATTAAATGTTCATAAATGAGATATAATTACAACGTTGACCATTTTTGGGCTGTTACAGCTTTCAAAAAATTAAACGAGTGGTTTCAAACCCACTCCGTGCTCGAGCGGTCTAAGGCATCATATCTTGACGAAGAGTTGTGAAGATGCTCTTGGAAAACCCCAAAAGGTTTTTCTTGCAATTTCGGACAGTTTTATGAGACCGGTAAGGAGTTTGGCTAGTTACAATAAGAAACGCCCCAGGTTAAAAAAAAAGTTATAATGGTTTGGTGATCCGCCATGATTAACGTGTATGGTTGTGAGGCCAATAGCTGGTTAGTAAACTATGTAGTTTTGTTGAGACAATTTGATGTTTTGTATGTTTTGGACTACCTTACTTACTTACTCACTGGCACTATCGAACCCATAGGTTCATGGCCGCGCAGACATAAGCTCTCCATACATCCCTATCCTGAGCTAATGCTTTCCAATCATTCCCTGTATAATCAACTTCCCTTAAATCATAGTTAATGTTATTCTCCCACCTCATTCTTGGTCTACCAACTGGGCGTTTTCCTTCTGGCTTTCCTACAAGAAGCTTCCATGCAAGTCTTTCATTCCCCATACGTGCAACATGTCCTGCCCATCGCAGTCTACGAGACTTAACTGTTCTTATTATATCTGGCCATCTAGTTCATTGCTATGTAAGTCTTCTCCATTCACCTGTCTGTTCATCTCTCTTTGGTCCATAAATTGTCCTAAGAACTTTATTATCAAATACTTGTAATCTCCTTTCCTCCCTTAAAGTAAGAGTCCATGTTTCGCACCCATATAATATAACTGGTAGAATAATAGTTTTATATATTTTCAGTTTAACGTTTTTTGAAAGGAGTTGGGACATCAAGAATCTCTGCAATGCATAAAAGCACGCATTTCCAGAATTGAGCCTTTGCTTAATTTCCTTGTGCATCTCATTCCTATTTGTGACTACCTTTTGTATTAATTTACTAACAAACATAAAGCCTAGTATACAATGATTCAAACTTTTTTTTTGTCTCAGAAAGAAACATATATGTGATTCTGATAGTATTTTTTCTCCTGAATTCAAATATGATATAGGTTTTTCTCCATCACGCAAGGTTTCCGAGAGACAGGAATTTATAATTTCAAACAAATATTTTCTACATTCGTAACTATACAATATTCGAACATTCGGACTCACCTAGAAAGTAAGAAATGACGATTTTCTGCTATATTTCGTCTGTGGAGCATCCCTCTTGATGGTCCAACAATAATCGGCCAGCATATTAGGATTCAATTTCCCTTGATATCTCTTTTCCATAGTTCAAATCTCCTGATTTAGCTCATTTGGTTTTATTTTACAATGGACAAATGGACGAAAAAAGTGTATTAAAATAATTATTTAAATCCATTAATTGAAATTGAAATAAAAAGAAAACTGTGGGCGATGGAGAAATTCCGAATACATATTTGAAAACACGATAAACAAACTGCATTAAGTACAACTATTGGTACTCATGAGACAAAAAATCATGTTGACCAGTATTATTACTTACGTTTTTTAGTTTTTTTAATAGAGTTGGTTTCAAGCAATGATCAACATAAAACATTTTGCTCTGAAAGGTAAAAAAAAATCAATTTGTTTTTTTTTATTGTAAAAGTCACAAATATGTTCTCGAGATTCATTTTAGATACAATGTAAAGATTTTATGATTTTTTTTCAATTAAAGGGAAATATATGACAAAAATTGTTGAGTACCTTGTTCGGCTTGGTGTCTAGAGTGGATACGGCTTTTGTATTGGAGATGTTTATGCGTTATATTTCAATCAAAATGTTTCATGAGGAAAGTCCCAATAGTTTCATTCCATTGGAATTCGCTAAATTAGAAAAAAAAAACATGGGTTGTTGATTTCTTTAATTATATATTTTAAAATTTTATAGAGCCGAACAAGATATCGTATAGGCCTATGTGTTATGTCCCGCGACGAAGCCGAGTGGTTAAGTAATAATTCTACATAACCAAGTTAATGTATAAAGTAATTGTATTGTTATGTAATTGTAATATTATTGTGGTTTTTTGTTTTAAGTAATATTATTACCAAACATTAACTTATTGTAGTTCACCGCTGTGGTCTCGAGGTAGCGTGCTGCCTTGTCACGCAGCGGGTCCGAGTTCGATCCCCGGTCGGGGCAGTTTTTCTTGGTGAGGTTTTTATCGGTTTTTTTCCTCACCCGCAAGACAAATATCAGAAAAACTTTAAGGCCCAAATGGTCCCCGAAATCATATGGCCATCATCATCTTCATCATCATCATCATCCTTCACCGGTGTGGAAAGTAACGGAAAGCTACCACACCTACAATTCCCTAGTAAAGCTGCAAAGCATAGCATGAAAATGCTATGATTGCAGTGAGAGACCTGCCTAGGGCAGAATTACTATGGATGGAACTTATTGTAACGGACTGTCAACAGCACGTACGGCTTACTGCCCTTGCAACCCATATTTGTAAATAACATTGTATGTATCTTACTTTTAGTCTAATCAAGTATATTTCAATCAACAAAGCGGATCGAAGTTTTCAGATAGAAATTGCGACTTCCTCTGAAGGTTGAGTTAAAGGGTGTGGTTCTTATGTCACAGAAAAGTACGACACAAAAAAAAAAAAAAGAAACGTGGCTAGAAAATGTTGAAGTATGGGCATTCAGCCATTGAAATATTAAACTAGTGGAGGACGACTGACAAAATAAGTACGGATTTTAATATTTTATTCAATAACCTCAACGGTGGTTTACCAAGAAGTTTAAAAGTATTGATTCATCCATTGACCATATGGCAAACATAAGAAACTTTATACCTCAAAATAACAAATAAACAACCACTTCATATTTATTTAGTAACAAATTGTTTGTAATTTTTAATGAGGAAAATTTTGTTATAAATCATTAGCTGATTTAAACAAATTTTATTAAGTTAAAGAAATTAGAATGGGCTGGCTGGCCATCTTGTTCTAATGTTTTCCAATCATCCCCTTTATAATCTACTTCCCTCAAATCATGGATAATGTTATTCTCCCACATCATTCTTCGTCTATCAACTGGGTATTGTCCTTCTAGTTTTCCTACAAGAACCTTCCACGCACCTCTTTCATTCCCCATTCGTGCCACATATCCTACCCATCCCAATCTTCGAGACTAACTGTTCTTATTATGTCTGGCTTCCTATAAAGACCATGTAGCTCACTATTATGTAGTTTTCTCCATTTAACTATCTGTTCATCACTTTTTTTGGCCCAACATTTTTTCTGAGAACTTTATTCTCAAGTACCCGTAATCTTTTTTTCCTCCCTTAAAATAAGAGTTCATGTTTCGCATCCAAATAATGTAACTGCGAGAATAATAGTTAATAATAATAATAATAATAATAATAATAATAATAATAATAATAATAATAATAATAATAATAATAATAATAACTGGAACAACTTGGACAGATGATAGAAAACAAGTTCATAGCAAAAGAATGAAAGAAATTTGGGTTCAAAGGAAACGCCTCTAAGTACTTTGCGTAGTCCTACATGGGCTCATCCGCAATAAAAAAATAATAAATATAATAACAATTCTTAACTTTGTTGCATTAAGACTTAATGAACATGTAATAGGCTTATAGCAGTTAATTTTGCTGAAAATAATGATAAAGTTATAAACTAAATTCCATGCCTAAGATAAGAAAAAGAGATTATTATTGTTACATTAGATGTACATAAGTGGTAACTCTTCAATACTGTAAATGGATGTTAATGACCTCACCACTTTATCTGCTATTATGAGTATTGAAGTAGGAAGTAATTTTAGTAAAACGTCTTCAAATCGAAATAATTCTTAATGATTTCAGTAAATTGTAGGAAGTGGTGAGCGCGCATGCCATACTAGCGTAGTACTCTTGTACTACAACAGTGTGTGGTGGGAAGTGGATTCAGCAGGGGCTATGTTGCTGCAGCCGCTTCTGAGAGACTAACAGCTGTTTGTTCATGTCGGACAGAGATAGAAATGAAAACACAACCGAGTAAGTGACTCGCCTTTTTAATATTCATTAATTATAAATTATTTTAGTGAATTTAATTTTAATCAATCTAAAATTTAAATAAAACTTACTACATTTAATGGTATACTATTTTACGTAATATAAGTTTCTTCATATTTCACTTTAATATTATTTCCTAATTAGATATATACGATGTGACTTGGTTCAGATAGTATAATTTCATATTCGTGTTCGGGACGACCCGAGTTCAAATTCCGGGGTGGACCAACCCGACTGTTATTTTTTCGTAATTTTCTGAGTCGATAATGATAGGTTGGAATTTCATTAGCACGAGCCATTAATTTTGTATCATAATTTCATATTTCGTTAAAATTAAATCAGCCAACATAATACCTAAACAAAATATTCATTACTTACCGGTAACTCAGTGTATACGACTAAATTCCGCATACGGCATAAAGCTGGTGTTAAAGCGTCTAAAAAATAAAATAAAATAATTATATATTTTTTATACTGTGTATGGGGCATGAAAATTACGTACAAAGGAATAGGTTAAACTAAGAAAAGGAAAGAGAAAACATTGTATATGAATAAATTAAAGGTAAAGTGATCCCACTAAAGGCCTCAGGAGGCCCTTGGGGAAGTAGGAGGTTATAAGGCTCCCAATGTTTCTGAACAATCGGCATTTGGGTCAGCCGGGTTGTCAGCTCTGCGTGACGGCCGCCTTTACCCCCAGAACAAGCGTCTGGTACTTATTTCAGTTAGAGGATGAGTCGACCGCAAGGCCATAGTGTGGCCAGAAGGTTTGGGCTGGTTTAAAAATCCTGACCACACCGGAACTCGAACCCTCGATCTTCCGGCTTGTAGCGTAATGCCTTAACCAGTACGCTAAAGGCGTGCCCCATGTGAATAAACTATCATAAAATAATTATTTAAATAATATAAGATTAATATTGAATTATAAATTGACTTGTTTGTATGTTTAACTTTTTTTGTCTTAAGGCATGTGTAATAATTCTTTTAATTTCTGAATGTTATCTTATTACAGAATCGGTACCATTTTTTTTAAAGAATAAGAATAAATTTTATTTACAAATAAATGTTATATACAGTATTGACACCCGAATGAGCAAGTGCTCGTGCTCGGGTGCAGTTCAGTTACATGAATAATACAAATAGAATATATACATTTAAAGTTAGAAGCCAGTTTCATTTTTACATAAATTATGACACATACAAATAAAAAATAATAATGTATTGGGAATAAGACTTATTCTAACAAAAGAATTAATGGAATGGAGAATGATTTACATAAAATAATATAAACCATATAATGTGATTGATTATAACCAATAATACAGAAGAAAGTAATTAGTAATATATTGATTTATAATAACATAAACAAAAAGTCCACCGTTGTGGTCTCGGGGTAGCGTGTTGCCTTGTCATGCAGCGGGCCCGGGTTCGATCCCCGGTTGGGACAGTTTTTCTGGGTGAGGTTTTTATCGGGGTTTTTCCTCACCTGTAAGACAAATGTCAGGAAAACTTTAAGGTCCCCGAAATCATATGGCCATCACAGTCAACATCATTCAAATTCATTTTAGGTTAAGCTTTCAGGTTTTCATCATCACCCATAATATCATCGGGGCAACGTAACCCCGCCTTCCAGGCGCCTCAACCTCATAAGTGGGTTACAAGTATGCCAGGAGAGAAACCAGGAATGTCGAAAGACAAACCTGGGACATTTGAAAAAAAAAATAATATAAGCAAAAATAGATGCTTTATATTTATTATTTTAAAATATTCAAATGATTAATTTTATTCACTTAATTAATTAATTAAAAATAATTAATTTAATTGTTTTTTAAAACTAGCTGTGTTTAGTTTACTTAATTCTGGATTGGATCTAATTAATTCATTATATAATTTGGGTCCTAGATATCTACTATGTTTAGATCCAGAAGTTGTATAAAATTTTGGAACACGTAGCAAAGAAGTAGTATTTTGTCTGGTGCTGTAAAAACTTCGATTGTGCTCTTTAAATTCGTTTTTATTTTTATGAAAATAAGTAAGCAATGTATGCTTGAATATTTGTTTAATATTTGTATTTTAATTATAATTAAAAATTAAAAATGGACGCTCTCTACCTTTATTTTTTTGTGATCCCGCTACAGGCCACAGGAGGCTCTTGGGGTAGTAGGAGATTAAGGCTCCCACTTTTTCTACAAAATCTGCACTTGATGTCAGCCGAGTTGTAAACCCTGCGTGTCGGCCATCTTTACCCTCAGAACAAGCATCTAGTACTCATTTCCGTTAGATCCTGAGTCGAGAGATATGATGCCACTAGAAGGTTTCGGTCATTTTAAAAATCCTGACGTCACCGGGACTCGAACCCTCGACCCCGCTCTTTATATTATTGATAATAATTTATATTTTTTCTACCACGTTTAGAGTATATTCCTACCCATTTTAAATAATTAAGAAGTACCTGTGTTTTAATGTTAAAATTCTGTTTATAAAGAGTATATTTTGTCGGAATCTTCAAAGTTGAAGATTGGTCATTTATAAAAGTTTGATATTAGAGAAAACTAATGAATTCAATTTAAATATTCCTATCTGTTTGTAGATTTCAAGGCCGCTTGCGATTGTTTAAATAGAAACCAATCAGTACTGGCGGTGATAGAGTTTAACCTCCCATCAAAATTGGTTCATCTGGTAAGACTGACCCTGGAAGACGTAAATGTAAAGTAAAGATTCAAACGAACTTGAGTTATGAATAACAAAGGATTGCGGAAAGCGGATGTGTTGTCCTGTCTTGTTTGACATAATTATGGAAAAGGTGGTGCAGAGGTCTTTCCGGGCACAGAAGCATTTTTCATCTTTGAATTTAATCCAAAGAAGATGGGACCGGTTGCCTATTAAAACAAATTTTAAGAAATATAAAACAGTACCTGAGATCTCACTCGTTCTCAAAATTAGCTGTGTAGTTTTGTAGGAGGTCTTTCGAAAATTAAATTTCATTTTCTGTTATCAGTTTGGTAATTAAAATGAAACAAAATATGTGGCTTCTGATATTAATTATGTTGTAAAAACGGAAGTTCAAATAGGAGGGCATACATTTTAAACAGTTGACCGTTTCACATATCTATGGGCAATGATTCAAATGGATAATGATACAGCGCATGAAATAAAGCATCGAATAAATACACCGTGTCCACAAATATAGTATCATTTTAAACTACGACTACGTCGCTTTGGATAATCGTTATGAAATTGGTGACTCAAAAAGTTTTTGCTTTACCTCATAGACATTGAATGTGGCCCCCACGAGTGAAGCTGCAGACATTCACATTTAACCTGTCTGCTAAATATCCAACAATGGACCCATATCGACCACAAAAAACATGATTAAATTTAGTTTAGTTTCTATATTGTTGTCCATTATTCTCCATTGTTAACATGCACAAAACTTTTTGAGTTTCTCTTTTGATTGTCACCAATTTCATTTAGATACGATTATCCAAATTCCAAAGCGATGTAGTAGTAGTAGTTTAAAGTATGATACTATATTTGTGGACACGGTGTATGTCTAATAAAACTTACGCAGACAAAATATATGTAAGTTATTAATTCTTACAGTTGTTTAGACTATATTTTGATGCTCATAATCCAGTATTAGAATAACGTAGGAATATGGGATGTTTTGAAATAACTTCTGACCCTAATTTGAGATTGGATAAAAACTAAGTACAAGGAAATATTCACCATTTTTCCAAAATTTAGCTTTTACGGAATCTGTAAAATTGACCAGCAAGTAACGAGTAATATTTTAGAAGCCAAAATTATAAAATACAGTTAACCCTTAAGTTCGTAATGTATCCTTTTGGATACATCAGTTGGTTTAGTTAATTTAATATTTTAAATAAATGAGAAGAAAACGAACAAAAAGAAACCTCTTAAATGTGCGTCTAATTATACAACATACATAATAATAACAGTTGCACAACATTCCGTTTTCACTGCGGTCCGCCACATTCAAATAACTAAGAGAATAAATTTGTGTTTTGCCAATTTAAGGGTTAATTAGAACTTAATAATTCTGTTTCATCCAGTCTCTAAAATCTGAAAATATCCCAATCCATCTTATACTCCTTTTTAATGTCAATACTACATTATGTGTACCAAATGTAAACAACTTTAACAACTGATAACTCAAGCATTTTTGTCTGATATCTCAATTTGCTTGTCTACACTCCTGTAAAACTAGATAAATTACTAAGGTTACTCATTTATAACTGTATTTGCGTTCTTATATAGGTAATAGAGGCGGTTAAAAATAAAGGGATGTAAGTGAATTTATTTCGCAAGAAAGAGTTTGGTGCATAATTACATTCTTGAAGCTAACTAACTCACTGGCACTAACAAACCCGTAGGTTCATGGCCGTGCGGACATAAGCTCTCCATATATCCCTATCCTGATAATGTTTTCCAATCATCCCCTGTATAATCTACTTCCCTCAAATCATAGTTAATGTTATTCTCCCATCTCATTCTCAGTCTACCAACTGGGCGTTTTCCCTCTAGTTTTCCTACAAGAATCACATAGTTTTATTTAGTGGCAAAAATATAAAAGCGTTTGCGTTAGGAGTAGATAAAGAATTATTATCATTTTTAATTAGAGTCCATTTCTAATAAATGTAGCCGTCTTGGTGTATGGTAGGATGGTAACATTGCCGAATGGGGAAGGAACTAGTAACCGTGCAAAAACATTTTCTTATTAATAATAATAATAAAATTAATTGTTATAAAAACAGCGCTATCCTGTAATGAACACTCTAAACTTATTAAACAACGAAAATATTCACTAACATAGAACTAGTAAATAAGAAAACTCAACGTGTAGTAACTATTATGTTTTCTAAACTGAGGATACTTTCTGGCAGTACCTGCAACTCGCTCTCCCCTCTTACCGCACCATACACCATAGACCCATCAAACGCGGTTAAAGAAGTCAGAACTGCACAGTACTTACGATTTTATTATAAAACTTCAACTTCAAACCTGTTTTTCTCAATACTGAGAACTTGTACCCTTTTGGTTCTAACATTCTCAATTTAAATATTTTCCTAACTCTAAACTCATATCATCTTCATCATGAAAAAATCCGTTTTAGGCCATGTGAAGTTAACTAATGATAGGCCTAAGACATAGAAATCATCCATTTCACCTAGTTGACAAAATAACTTGACCTGTGGTGGCCCTACGACGGTAAAAATAATGAAGATAGTCTTGATATTTCCACCGATGTTTTGGTCCCTATGTCCAGTTGGAGTATATTGGAATGCGAATTTTGGAAGTCTATTTCTTTTAGTTCGTTTCAGATGATTTTTAAATTTTTACACGCTTTATATTAGCTTGACCTGTATCTATCTATGTAACGGAATCTTTCAACACGATTTTCGCCCACTTGAAAATATTGGATGACTTGAAACTTTGTATACTTGTAAAGGATCAATGACAATACAATAATTTCATAAATTTTTTCTAAGATCCTGGCCAGGATCATCAGGACATAAAAAAATAAAGACCGGTATAATAGGTTGCGGACTTATCAACTTTTTAGTCCATCATTGTAAGAAATTATATCCTCTAATATCTCAGTTGGTAGAGCGGTGGACTGTAGTGGTATATAATTTCAGTAAACCATAGGTCGCTGGTTCAAATCTGGCCCCGAGGATTTTCTTTTTAGGAGAGTATTACTTCTAGCTCATACTACAATAGTATCGAATTTAAAGATATTTACATTTTTATCTTATTCTGTAAAATATTAATGACAATTTTGTTAACTTCCACATTGTAATTTATCCAAAAGATATGAGAAGGATACGATTAACTGCAACTATCTATCTATATTAAAATATTCAAAAATATTATAATAATGTTAGATAATAATAATTAAAAAAATAATTATATTCGTGCCTAGACACTAAAAATATCGTAAGCAATTAAATTTTCATGGGATTCCGGTTTATGACAATCGATTAAACTAAAAATTAAAAAAATAAATAATAGTTTAAAAATACAAAAATAACACGCTTTATTAGAAAATCAAACTAAAAAATAAATAATAGTTTAAAAACTAAAACGACACGCTTTATTAGAAAACCGAACTAAAAAAATGAAGCATTTTAATTTGTAACACGCTTGGGATAAAATTAAAGTGGTCAGCAAAAAAATCATCTCCAACACATCTAGAATAAAACTAGAGTTATCTACAAAAAAAAATACCATCAAAAGCGTGGGGTGCTTTTTATGGTGTTTACGTTTTCTTCTTAGATACTTTACTTTTAACAATATCTGTTTATTATCAAATATATTAATTGATAAAGAGCACCCCACGCTTTTAATGGTAAAATTATATTTTTACTCGTAGATAACTAGTTTTATTCTAGATGTGTTGGAGATTTTTTTTTGTTGACCGCTTTAATCTTGTCCCAAGCGTATTGGAAATTACGAGTAATTATTTTTCATTTTTAGTTCGGTTTTCTAATAAAGCGTGTTTTTTTTGTTTTTTTAAATTATTATTTATTATTGGTATCTTTCTGCATCTTCATTTAAACTTGGTATTCCAAGTTTTTCTGTGATAATAGTTTTTCTTTGGTGATCGAGTCTATTAACTCCTAACAGTAACTCTAAACTCCAAGGTTTAAAATTATGTCGAGGATAGTTAGAGTGGAGCTAGGCGGTTGACATAATACAATTTCTTCTTCTTCTTCGGCTTTCCCCCACTTATAGGTTTGCCGTCTTCAGTTTCCATTTATTTTTATCATTCCAATCCCCTTCTTCCAAATTCCTATCATCCATTATAGTTCTGACGTAGGTTTTCCATTTCCATCTTGGTCTGCTACGTTTATTTCTTCCAGTGGTGACCATTGGTATGTATTTTTTTTAGCCATCTTTCATTTTCCATTCTTTGTACATGGCCGTACCATTTAAGCGTTAGATTTTCAATCCTCTTAACAACATTCATTTCTCTCCAAAGGAATTAATTTATTTTATCCTGTCTTGTTTTTTGGAGGCTTCTTCTAAAATAATCAAATTCAACTGTTCTAATTTTGTTGTTTTGTAATTCCGCCAAAGGCGAAGCTTCTCTTCCATATGACAAGATATTCTGCATTATGCTCTTATAAATTTTCATTTTAGTTTCCTTTGTAATGTTTTTGTTCCAAATTATTCCATATGATGTCTTAGTTGCATTTTTTGCCATTGCAATTTTAGTTTGTACATCTCTTTCACAGGTACCTAAACTTGTAATTATTGTCCCAAGATATTAAAAAAAATCACTTTTTTCCCCCTGTTTAGAGTATGAGGTCATCCACATCCGTTCCCAAACACACATATTCTGTTTTCTGTAAATTTATATTCAGTCCCCCATTTTGTATATTCATTAGTTTATTTATACATAATAAGATATACAAAGGAAAATAACAAAACGAGAACATAATATTGGCGTAGGGAAGAAAGAGGGGATATCTAGAGCTTCATCCCATGTTCATCTTGACAAATGTTGTGAGATAGGATTTAGTTATTACATTCAGTGTATTTAATCCAGACTCGTCTAGTCAACTTGCTGTATTTAATTTATAACAACATCGTTTTGAACCAGATTTGATAAGTTTCTCCGGGGAATGTAATAAAGTTAATGCCAAGGAAAATGTTATCTGGTTAGTATATACGTATTTTACAAGTACCTACTAATAAAATATAAAAGGGTATTCGTTAAAGAGGATCTAATTACAAGGAGATAGAGATAGAAAAGTAATATCCTCTGAAATAAATCGTAAAAATGTAGCATTACTGCTCTTAGGTTGTTATCCGTGAATTAATGTATAATAAGATGACAATGGTTATTGTGCAATGTTATTATTTTTGTGATGTGCCGAGAAAAAGCGGCCCGAGCGGCAACCTAAAACAAGTTATGTTACTTACTTTCTTACTTACTTACTCATTGGCACTATCAAACCCATAGGTTCATGGCCGCACGGACTTAAGTTCTCCATACATCCCTACCCTGAGCTAATGCTTTCCAATCATTCCCTGTATGATCTATTTCCCTCAAATCATAGTTAATGTCATTTTTGGTATACCAACTGGGCGTTTTCCCTCTGGCTTTCCTACAAGAAGCTTCCATGCACGTCTTTCATAAAACCTAACATTTCATGTTCCTAGGAACATGTCCTTGTGCTTAAGCCCTTGGCATAGGTTCCCTGAAGTAGTCCCCGCCCGGAGAACCTAATAGAGGACTATTTGACCTCCGGAAAAATTTTACCCCAGTTGAACCCATGTTCGCATTTCTTGACGGTTGTATTTTTACGGTGAAAGATCGTCACTCTTTCGACCAAGGTACTTTTTTCGTCCGGTTTATCGCCTTCGACCAGTCCGGCATGGGTAACCCTATCGGCAGCAATGCTACCGCCGCGCCGGCATAGCTATCGGGGATCATTTAAGCACGCAAGCCACTCCTCCACGACAAGGTAAAGATACCATGGATCGCCCAACAAAATTACATATACGTAACTCCTCATTTCAAGCTTATAGATTTCTGAGTTTACAGCTAGAATTATTACCTGTATTTTTCACAGAAGATTGGTATTTCATTATTAATAATAATGCCATATTTTATTGAAAATAATACTCAGTGAATTTGCAGTTTTATATTAATAATTGTATATTATACGTTTAATATTTTATATTATTAAAGTAATTATAAGCTTATTAAGGTAAAGTGATCCCACTAAAAGCCCTAGGAGACCCTCGGGATATTAGCAGGTTGAGGCTTCCACCGGGACTTTATGTCAGCCGGGTTGTCAGCCTTGCGTGACGGCCGCGTTTACCCCCAGAACAAGTGTCTGGTACTCATTTCACCAGGGTAATGGTGCCACCAGAAAGTTTGTACCAGTTTGAAAATCCGCTACTTATTGCAGCTACCCAAATTCCTCGCGATGCTGGGTGGGCACCGATCCTATTCTGGCCGAAATTTCATGAGAAAATTTCTTTCCCCATGAAGACTCGAACCAGAGCAAGTCCCATAGCTCTGCGACAAGGACTCTTGCATTAACAACTTGGATACGGCGTGGGACTTCTCGCATGTAATAGTCATCATTAATTATATTATTATTATTATTATTATTATTATTATTATTATTATTATTATTATTATTGATATTGTTAGTGTAAATATTGCAGACAGTTATTGGTATTTACTTCCAGTCCTAATTTCTCAGTGTTACTCAATAGTGTGTGCGTGTTGTCCTTTAGTATCTCCTCTCTATCGGCCAATAGTACTACATCATCAGCATAAACTAACAGCTTATTAATACCATTGAGTTGTAAGCCTTCCTCATCCTCTAAATATTTAATGGCATGTTCTAGTACAAAATTAAATAGTAGAGGAGATGGTGCATCTCCTTGCTTCAACCCATTCTGGATTTCAAAAGTGTCCGAAAACTGTTTGCCTACACGCACCCTACTCTTTGTGCCATTTAGACACATTCGTATAAGTCTTAACTAACTTTTTAGGAATTCCGAACTCCAGCAGGATACTATATAACTTCTCCCTCTTAATTGAATCATATGCTTTTTTTGAAGTCTACATATAGTTGATGTACAGTACCATTATATTCCCATTTCTTTTCTAAAGTCTGTCTTATACTAAAAATCTGATCTGTTGTAGACCCGTTTCTTCTAAATGCACATTGATGATCTCATAGAATGTCATCAATGTAGGGAGTAAGTCTGCTGACTAATATATTTGTTAATTATTATTATTATTATTATTATTATTATTATTATTATTATTATTGATATTGTTAGTGTAAATATTGGAGACAGTTTCTTAACATACTATTTTAATGTTTAACAGTAAATTAACCTCATCGTCAATTATCTCACAGTAAAGCGGGCTTCAGCTTCCTTCAAAACTTATTTCTAAGCCTCTCTATTTCTGACATCCTGCTACCAATTACTAAATGTCAAGCCAGTATCCTTCCTCTTCAACCCCGTCCTGCCTTGGTCTTTCTACAATATTTTCTGTTCTCCATTTTTCTCTTCATTAACCTCTTCACCAAATTCTCCCTCTTCTTCCTCTCAACATGTCCGGCCCATTTTAGTCATTCTAATATCTATGATAATGTCTGGGAAAAATTAGAGAGTTCTCTATTGTACCTTAGTAGCCACTCACCGTTTTTCTTCATAGGCCCATATATCAAAATCATCCTCTCAAACACCTGAATTCTAATCTTATCGCCCACAGATATCGCGCATATCACCTCTCCATATATCAGCAGGCTTACATGTTTTATTAGTGCCTTACAAAGTCTTATATCCCTTTTTCGTATGGGTATTTGAAATATTTAAGCAATACGAAGTAACTTCTATTAACATTTTGTATTTGTGTATTTATTTATTCTTTAATATCCATTAGTACGTGTACATTGTTCACTATGTATCCTATGTACACAAAGTTATGTTTAACAAAGTTGTTATTATAACAATTAAACAATGGACAATTAAGCAGTAGACCTACATGCTACCAGAGTAGTAAGTACATAATTAATTGATAGGTGAAAATTTAAAGTGAATCTGACCCTAATAATAAAGGTATAAAGATATTAAACCATATTTTATGGGAAATTATTCATTATACACCGTGTCCCATTCAAACCTCCCACATTTTAATTAATCGTAACTCTCAAAGTATGCGAAATTATGAAATGAGGCTGGTATTAAAAGAAAGAGAACCTCAAAGAATTTTTGTTTTCATTGTTGCAGTTAATTCATCTGTCGCATGTTGGACAATAATGCCATAAAACAAAATGGCGACTCCTCAGTCACGAGCAGAAACTATTTTCTGGTATGCAGAGATGAAGTCAATAATTAAAGCGCAAAGAAATTACCGGAGAGAACATGGAGGAAATGCACCTGATGGGAAGACCATTAAGACATGGTTGAGAAGTTTCTGGCGACTTGAAGTGTTAAAAAGAATCAGGAGGTGCTCGTACACGTGTTTCAGAAGAAAAGATTGTAGAAATTAGAGCAGGATTTCAGAGAAGTCCACAAAAATCAATTCGCCAAGCTTCCCGGTAGTTCAATGGACATGTTGGACAGAACGTGACACGAAATCGAATACAGACTTGATATTGTTCATGCTACTAATGGTGCACATATAGAGGTGTTTTAGTGTGTGGCAATGAAAATTCTTTGAGTTTCTGTTTCGTTTAATACCGGCCTCATTTCATAATTCCGCATATTTTGATAGTTATGATTAATTAAAATGTGGGAGGTTTGAATGGGACACTCTGTATTACTAATATCTAGTAAAAAAACCCCAGTAAAATGGGCGGAAATGACTCGTAAACAATAACGATCTCATTAAAAATATCTAATTTTTTTCACGAACATTAATAAAAATAAATTTCGTATATCAAATTAATGCAGGCTTATAAATTCATCAGCCACTGTACTTCGGTAATGAATCAGACAAATATACCATTTCCTGGTTTATAATTCATATTGCGGTGGTAAACGTAGTAACACTTTCATTTGTTTAAGGCATTTTTAAAAATAAATATGGGGAATCTCAAATTTTTCGTTGATGAATGTAAGTAGATTTTGAAATGTTATTGGAAAACAACGGATGTAATTGAAGCTAAACAATAGATTTAACCCATTTCTATTTCAACTATATTTCATAACTTCATAATAAAGTTAAATAACTGCATAATTAAAATTAAAATTTCACTTAAAACTTTACATTAATAAACTATTTATTAATTCGATTTAGTTCATCTTTTGGGAAATGATTAAATATTTTTGGGGAGTTTTAAAGAACATACTTACGTCACAAAAACTAGAATATGGTGAAACAGAGAACCGTTTGAAGATGCCTCAGTACTGTGCCACTAGCAAAAACCAATAATGTTTATGCATCACACTTTTTTGGGTCATCACTTGAATTGCAGTATGGCGGAGTTTGAACATAATGAGCAAGAATAATAAAATATTTTTAGATCAATGAACTTTTGTTGACTAGTACCCTAATAAGGAGCTACTGATCTCTAAAGTAGCATAACTAAAAATGATACATTGTTCTAAACATTTCTAAAACAAATATAGGTTAATATCATTTCCAGCAGTTTAAGGCCTCTTCCTCAAACCATGTTCCAGATTACTTTTTATTCTGGGTATTTTGGCTACTGGCATCTATAAATAGGAAAATAAAAAATATTTATATTGACGATATCATATATAATTGGCAGATAAATTTGGACTCACATTTCAAAATAAGAAATAAGATGTTAAATACCTTACTTTTTGCAGACGACCAAGTTCTAATATCTAGTTCAGAAGATGGTCTACAGAAATCGCTTTTTCAGTTAAATAACATTATACAGAAATATAATTTCAAAATATCAATAAGTAAAACGAAAATCAAAGCTTTTAAGGGATCAGATACCGTAAGAGCTTGTGGCACTATTGGAAACCAACCACGGTCTGCATACCATTTGTGGGGGTTACGAAACCCAAAACCACGCATCTACTACCTTTGTGGGTAAGTAAACCACACTACTGCTACCATTTACGACGTTACAAAAGCAAACTACGCTCAGCGTAACACTTGGCCGGGATCGAGTTTTGTTAATGCTGTATTTATTAATGTGATCGTGAGATTCAAAAATGTTATCGGTAAGAAAGCAGCCTGCCTCGGGCCCATGAAAGGCAGCTATTAATTCATCTTTCTTTCCCTGATGAACATACATACAAATAGCCTATAGATTCTGATTACTAAATGCATACAGTGAGTGATTTTGTTACAGGATAGTGATCAACTACTATACTTGAATAATAACAAAGGGGCGTTGTATAAAAGATAAGCTTTTAATATAAACAAGTTGAATATTAAAACTAATAATAAATTAATAACATAAAATAGTTCTTGATCAATCAACCAAGCATAGCTTGCAGAAATAACTAAACAAATAACGTACCAGACATAATGCCACACTCACACAGATGTCCAAGCTTTTAGGAAACACTTCTTCCGTACATAGCTGGACTAACTCAAAATCGACCTCTTCTCGGTCTTAATCAACTTGTCTATACATAGACCACCATGTTAACTTCCCAACTGCATAGTGAGTTAGAATTGGATTCCACTATTGAATCCGCTTTTAAGTAACTAAACGCCACTTGCTAGGCTGATCGAATGATGATGTTCGGTAAGAGTACAATGCATATAAAGGTTCACAAGTAGAGGGGATATGCGCTGTAGAGATGCGCGGCAGAAAGGATGAAAAGGGAAGGGGTAGCCACACGGAAAAGAGGACATTGGCATAGTTCACAAATGTTCTGTAGTAGGGAGGAGAACAAAGATATTATACTGAACCGCAAAAAGGCACTTTCGGTTCAAGCTAAAATAATTCTGGAGGGGAAACCCACTGAACAAGTGAACCATTTTAAATACCTGGGTTATGAAATCTCCTATTTTAAAAATGAAGATCTATTTAACAAACTTAATAAATTTAATTATATATGTGGAACAATCAGAAGGATATTTAAAAGCACAAGAAAAGAAACAAAACTAAAATCTTATAAAGTAGTGGCAGTCCGCTTACTATTGTATGGTAGTGAATTTTGGGTTTTAACTAAAAGAGAAGAGAAGATCATAGAAGCAGCTGAAATGAGATTTCTGAGAAGTGTGGCTGGTTGCAAAATTCTAGATAAGAGAAGAAGTGAAGATATTAGAAATGAGCTAAATATCTTTAAACTCTTAGATAGAATAAAAGAATCTAGAAAAAATGGAAAGAACACGTTCAAAGAATGGAAGATGATCGAATTCCCAAAATTATACTTAAATACGAACCAAAAGGACGCAGGAATGTTGGTAGACCGAAGAAGAGATGGATCCAACTTTTGAATGAGAATCTATGAGACCGGAACAAGCCACATGGGCTTAATCCATGAATGTTGATGATGATAAAAAGTAAATATGTGAGATTTTGGACTTTTCACTTTCTCATCCATAACTAAATTGCTATCAACCGTGAGAAGTGCCAGGTAGTTTATGTCCGCCGCGCTAAAGCAGGTGACATTTTTAATTGTAAAATTTTCAATTTTAATCACTGGATCTTGCAGCAGAACCCTGAATTAAATTTCAACCCCCTACGCAGTTCATAATGTTGAGTACGCAGGGGTACTGCTGGTAGCGATTCGTCCTTCGAATAGGGGCATTAAGCTTGGCTTTGGTGCTTTACGACAGGCTATGTGCCTGTATCGGATTCACATTTTCCCTTCTTATCATCAACGCCATCCCTCATACAGCACACTTTCACTATACAAATAATTAAACATACGCTCATCCTATTCTACTCTCTGATCCGACTACAAATGCTAATGATCTGCGTCCAGGAGTCTGCCGAAGTGGTGCTTAAAGTGAATATAGTTCGCATTAAGCATAAAAATTGCAGTGAATGACATTGAAAAACGTACACACGCACACATTTTCTGACATTATAAACAATAAAAACATGCTCATACACAAAACATTACTTATTTTTTATTGATCTATAGTGATTTAAAGGAATATATATATATATATATATATATATATAATCTTCTTGTAAGTCCTTGTGTCTCTCAACGAGACGTAGGCGTTCTCCCCTACAAGAGAGAAATTTAACAATACTAATTTAGTTATACTTGTTTTCGGATAGATGTCATTGAATGACCCTGGGCCAGCATTTCGCCTGACAGTGACATCTAGGAAACAAAGGTAGTACTAGGATGGAAAAATTCGGTAAATCTTGCTTAGAGGCATTTTTATTCAGGCTTAAGGATATTTTACAAGCCTGAAAATCTTCAGACTTAGGACTCACGGCTTAAAGTCCCTCCCGGAGGGCTTGCTCTTTGGATTTTTCCATCCTAAAAAAATCCATTGACCCCGTCCAGATTTGAACCCGCGGCCCTCGTAGCCAGAGACAAGGATCAATACCACTAGTCCAATATATATTTATATTATATAATATTGAAAGTTAGATAGGAAATATGAATAAAACAAAATCGAATTATACATAAAAGTCTTTATAAATTGGTATAGCACGTTAAACACTATAATGGAACATGCAGGTGTATATGCCTAAAGTTTCTTAAAAAGTAATGTATATCAAGTTGTAATAATTAACTTTGTTAATATGTAGTAACATATATCACAGTTGTATATCCTCAGAGGAAATTATGGTAATGTGCAGAGTTAAAAATGAAATCCAGATATTTTTCCGTATCATTAACATTCATGTCTTTCATACGAGGTAACTTAGTTTTATTATATTACCCTTACTGAAGCTGTCCTTTGTCTGCATAAATAACTCGTTCTTGAATCTTCAGCAGATGTGAAAACTTTAACTTCTGGAACATAAATCAGTTTGTTAAAAAACATAGTTTCTTGGTAGAATTACCATGTCATAAATTTTATTTATTTTCTGCAAAAATAAAAATGGCACTGGCGTGAAGATAAGTGGATTCTTGGAAAAGAAGACGTTAAAGAATATCGTAAACGTTGGTTGCCAGGAAAAAGACGCAAATTACAATATCTGCTATTGGATCGTATAATGTTCCACATTTGATATATGCTATAAATGATTTTATTTCTATATAGGGTGTAAAAAAAGAAAACCGTTCATGCATTACATAAACATAGGTCAAGGAACTCTTTATTTCCTTGCGAATATCTTTTACACTTTTATGTATACATTGTACGGGCATTATCAGAAAATTTTCGGATAAATCAGTCCATCGGGAGTCGATGTAAAAACAATTTAATGCATGTATCCCTGCTAATAAGGTATATTTTCTTCTTCTTCTTCTTCTTCTTCTTCTTCTTCTTCTTCCTTTCCAGGATTAGATCAATGCGACCTGTTCCGGTCTCAAGTCCATAATTTCCTTGGCCGTCCCAAAGATCTTTTTGCATGTGGTTTGTAGGTGTTGATCTTTTTGGGTAATCTTGTATTGTCCATTCTGTCTAACTGTTCTTTCAATTGGTATTTGTGCTCTTCTAGTTTATCGACTATTGAAAATATATCCAGTTCATTTCTTATTGATTCATTGTGTAATCTATCCATGCGTGTACATCCTTTTACGGATCTTAAAAATTTCATTTCAGTGGTTTGAATGTGTGAGATATATTTTTTTGTAAGTACCCAAGATTCAGTTCCATGTAAAAGAACAGGAACAGCCATGATTTTATAAAACCTGAGCTGAGTTTCTCTTTGAGTCTTTCGGAGGTTTCTTCTTATGGTGTCACACATAATTTGATATCGGTTAAATTTATTATGTATATCCCAAAGGTAGCTATATGTTATATCTGAACCAAGATAGTTAAAGTGTGCTATCTGTTCTATTATTTCATTATTGATTACTATTTTTGCTCTGACTGGCACTTTGCCCTGAAAAGCCATAATTTTAGTTTTTGAAGTTGAGACTTTGAGATTACAATAGAGTCCTAATTGATTCAACATGAAAATGGCTGTTTGTAAATCATCCTCCGACTTCTGTATAATTACCAGATCGTCTGCATACATTAAAATATTCACATACATTTCCTCATTAATTTGTATTCCTATTGGACTTAATTTTTTTCCATTTTCGTATAACCTCGTATATTTTGAAAAAAATATTTAAGACATCTGCAATAGTTTCTTTGCTACAATATCTTAAATTTCAGAAACTGTGCTTATCATTACTGTCTTGATTTTACACAGAAAAAAAAAATTGTACCCCATAAATTTAACAAAATATTTGGAAAAAAAATAACTCTTAGAAGGAAGTACAATGTTTTTGGATCTGAGTTCAAGTAATATATTTTCATCATTTCGATGACCTACTTTTTTGCTATACCGTCTTGCAAAAGACAATAGGGACATGATGCATACCCTTGCTAATTTAGATACGTTACGTTTCCATCAAGGTTTAAATTTCGGGGTTTAATCCCGATGAAGATGAATGGGATTATAGGTTGAGGAACATATCAGTATGAAGATTTCTTGGGAGGGGAAGTTGAAAGCTGTAGATACCATATCACAGAATGTGTGGCACTTTATTGAACCCTCTGATATGAAATGCATACCCCGTGGGGAAAAATTATCCGAGTGCGCGTTCGCGATTACCTCCATAACAAAAACATGATCTTATACTCAGGAAACAAGCTTAGACAAATAAACTTAATGATAGCAAATCTGTAATTTCTTATTTCTAAAGTAATGCTATATTTTGTATAATTGGGTGGATCATTCAAACTTCCTAATCAATGTAAAAATAATAATAATAAATATT
Source organism: Diploptera punctata (assembly GCA_030220185.1). Lineage (NCBI taxonomy): Eukaryota > Metazoa > Arthropoda > Insecta > Blattodea > Blaberidae > Diploptera > Diploptera punctata. Next base: position 2,515,008 of record JASPKZ010001980.1, read on the forward strand.
CACGGGTATGCCCTAAAGAACAAGAACAAAGACCAGAATAAATCTGGCCATGTTGTCTATAATAAAATATATATAAAGTATAAGCTGCCTGACAGGATTAACTTATCAATCATTCTGATTTTCATATATCTTATTCTTAATTTTCTTAGGAGGTGTACGCTCAAAAAAATCGTATTTATACTAGATTTTCTTCGAATCAGACATTTATTCTTCTTCTTCGTGTTTGTAGTTAAACCTCAGTCGGAAAATTAAGATTATGATCCCATTCTGTGTCTCTTACAGCTACTGTTTTATTCACCTCTAACAGGAAGCAAACCTCGCTAAAGAACCTTCTTCCTTCTTCCAGGCTTGGAACCGGTGCAGTGTAACTTCCGTGAGGTCCTCAGTTCACCCGAAATTAAATCGATGTTTAAGAGAGTCATATACGGTATTTAACTTACTTGAAATACAGATATTTGATTCTTTCTAAGCTCAACATTGTTTTCATAGACCTTACTGTTGATAAACCTGAAGTATACACATTAATTTTTCAACCCTTGTCATGTAAGGGCTCTGTAGCTAGAGTTCACCGATTCACAGTGGCATCGTATAATTTTTCACGGCATAAAAATTCAGTCCGCTGCATTAATTGTGATTGTTGTATTCTAATATATAATATATTTGTCATGGTGAGTGGAAGAGAAGGCCATATTACCTTAACTTCATCAGCCTAAAATAATTAAATAAATAAATAAAATATATTGACGAGAAATAACATCAGATTATTGTTACATGGATCTAAAATACGTCAAAGCACTGAATCTTGTAAAATGTACAGAATTGAAGAAATATAAAAATCCAGTTTTTAAATTTTGATTTCTTGGTGTAAATGCGTATTAAAGTTCTTAGGAAAATTTTTGGACCAAAGTGAGATGAACAGACAGGTGAATGGAGAACACTACTTGACATTGAGCAACATGCTCTTTATAGGAAGTCAGATATAATAAGAACAATTATGACTTGTAGACTGCGATGGGCAGGACATGTAACACGAATGGGGAATAAAAGAGGTGCATGGAAGCTTCTTATAGGATAACCAGGGGGAAAACGCCCAGTTGGTAGACCAAGAATGAGGTGGGAGAATAACATTAACCATGACTTGAGGGAAGTGGATTATACAGAGGATGATTGGAAAATATTAACTCAGGATAGGGTTTATAGAGAGCTTATGTCCGCGCGGACGTGAACATACGGTTACATATTTAAAACAATACAATTTGTACCTGTTGTGGCAATCACTTCAACAAATTATATTTGTATAAATATTCAGCTAGGCTTTTCGGAACCGGTTCCATTATTTTCTTTATACATTATTGAGAGGGTGGTTTCTAATGTGTTGAACCGATGACCTGTGTTTGTAACATGTTTAGCAAAACTTGATTTGCTCCATTTTTATGAAATCAGCGAAATGTTCGTTATATCTTATTTTAAAACTTCTGGTTGTAAGTCCTATGTTTGTCAAAAGTAATGAACCTACGGGTTCGATAGTGCCAGTAAGTTTGTTAGTTATAGATGTGTAAAAATGCATTGATTTTTTCAGAAGCAAACTAGATGTAAAGCCATGTGCATTTACAGTTATACTTAAAAGATCCTCAAACCTGAAATAAATATGTCTCTGGGCGAAATTTGTCCTTTCATGCCACTAAGTTCTTGTGTTGTTAACGTAGTTAAATAAAAATTACATATTTAAAAAATCTAGTCCCGCGCCGTAGCCGAGCGGTTAAGGTAGGAAGCCTTGGCGCAGAGCTACGGGACTTGCGCTGGTTCGAGTCTCCATGGGGGAAGAAATTTTCTCATGGTATTTCGGCCAGCATCGTGAGGCAATTGGGTAGCTACAATAAGTAGCGGCTCCAGGTTGAGGAACCAGCTATAACGGCTGGGGGACTCGACATGCTAACCACATGTCACCCCTACACTGGCTGTTGATCATCTACCTCTGTGATTGACACATGTGGATGTGAAGGGCCAGCAGCCGGCTGGTAAAAGGGCAACCGCTGAAAAGTGGAAAGACCCTCAATCGAAATCGGAAAAAAATCTATATTTTAATATGGACATTAGAGAGCCCCAAAAAAAATCGAAGTTCTTTATTTTTAACGCATACCCTCTTAATTTATTTGTATAACGTTAAAACAATTGTGAGTACAATGTGGTGTACGTAGGTCCGTGGCAACCCGTCCGACTTGGTTCGAAACATGTCAGTACTTGCTAATTAAGGCGAACGAAATTTGAACAATTTTTGTTGTTGTTGTAAAATAATAAATAGTTATACGTTTTGGGCATATTACTGTTTTATTTACTAAATAAACTTTCAGTTCTAGAATCCTTCTATACTAACCCAGTAAAATTGTGATGTCTTATGTTTGGCATGAAGTCGGCACGGGTTGTCACGATCCAATCGCAATAATATTTGTTATTTGAGTTATTAAGGTCAAAATAAATATAAAATTATAGAATATTCACCTGAAAGGTCCGTCTCCCTTTTATATTAATTTTGAATAAACCTCAACGGAACACATCATGAATCTCATAAAAGAAGGTCAAAATAAAAATAATAGAAGGTATGCGTATTTGATTTTGCGAAAAAAAACCTTCTTTATGTCTTGGGACATCCTAATGGACATTCTTAAAATTAACACGTGAATACCACATTCGAATAGCAAACGATGTATGTCACGGAACTGAATGTCACAGAATTGAATGTCACAGTATTAATTTTATATATTAGATGAACATGAAGATAAGTACATGTAATATTGCACGACGCTAACTTAATGGAATAGGAGGGGCGAACATGTAAGGGATGAAATGAAGGGGTGTTTCCCTTTACTCTCTGAAGTAACAAACCTTGTTTCTACGTTAATTACTCGCTTCTTTATTGGCAATTATACACGGCACAGTAGATGATTTAATTGCTTTACATCTTACTTAAAGAGAAAGGAGTAAAGTTCATAAAGATTAACCAGCTTGCATGCTGTAATTATATTGCTGCTGAGATTTAAGATTTTTCCTTATAAAATATTATTTTATAGAGTAAGTGAATTAAGGATTAACAACAGCAATGTTAAATGGAAAATTTTGCAATAGAAAAGTTTTTAAATAAACTAAAATTAGAATTTGTATAGTTCAAAATTATGGTGATAAGAAGCAAAAACATAGTAGTTAAATAAAAGAAAAAGGTAAAATTTTAGCTCTCTAAATGTATACTTAGTCGTTCAACCAGACATTGTAGACTTGAAAAAACAAAGGTGAAATTATTGAAATAATTTAACAAACTCTATGAGTTAACTGAACTCTTAATGTAATTACCGCATTCATTAATATCCTCCGCTAATCCTTAATATCATCCTCAGTCAACTGAACTGAATCCATTGTTAGGAAACTACAAAGGAAATGTAATTCTTGATTTTGTAATTATTATGTATATATGTAATTATAATTATATGTTTTATAAATTGTATGTTTAATAATAATAATAATAATAATAATAATAATAATAATAATAATAATAATAATAATAATAATAATAATAATAATAATAATAATAATAATAATAATAATAATATATTTTTAATTAGGAATATTCCACAATACAGTGTTTCTCCTTCAACCCAAAGTGATTAGTCGCCAGAGGTTCCTGTCTAAAGTATCTTCTTTCTTCAAATCTCTAGCATTTCTTGAATATTAGGATCTATTATTGTTATTATTATTATTATTATTATTATTTTATACAAAGTAATATTTTTTAGTCAATCCTGGCCCCGAATTCTTTTCAGCGGATTAAGGGATTATACCGCAATATTTTTTTAGGGCTTGTTCCTTTTCTGTTGTCCTCTGCTGTATTCGGTAGTGACCGTGGCATCTTGGTTTCCACAGATCCAAACGCAAAACCCCATTATAATTGCTGCACACAGTTGAAGCATCTCCATGAAATCTTATTTTATTATTTACGGTGAACTCTGAGATTGAAGAGAGAGGAGTTTGTGCTTAGTCGGAGGTGTGACTAAGTAACTCAATGTTAGAGCGCCAGTGATATCATTGAGTTAAAACTCCTCCTTAGCGCATATTATTTTCCCATTTATTTTATTTTTAGATCAATGTTTATTTTAATACACTTGAGTATCTTCAGTAATATTTCTTCTAGAAACTTTGGGCACATACCAGAAGACTATATTTATTTTAATACGTGTAGTCAGTTGTTTAATTTTATTTGCGTTCAATGATTATTCTTTTCAATAAATTATGATTTATTATTAATGATAAAAAACATGGTAATAATAATAATAATAATAATAATAATAATAATAATAATAATAATAATAATAATAATAAGATTTCAACCAAGCATTTGCCTTAACGACTGAAGGGAATAAAAAAAGCGGCAACCTTAGTCAACCCCCGGTTTTGAATTCGAGACTTTCTGAATATGAATCTCTGAACCTATTAAATACAAATTCTTATGAATGATTTTTTGCTTCTATTTAGATAGCAAGTTGACTGTGGATGTGGAGATCAGTCCGATATCTCGAACTATCGGCTTTCATTTATCTATTTCAAAATGATCTTAAGCTGACGTCATTAAAGTTGCTCTGCCTAAAACTTCAGACATAAAATGTCCACACGTCTCTCCAGTAACTCAGCATTCTGTCGTATTTTCGAAAGGTCAGAGTTCAATTTTCATCTGTCTTTGTTCCTTGAAATAAAATTAACGGACATGTTTTTCCGTATCCTAGTTTATAATCCCTGGAACTGTCAGTGCAGCTACTAGAAAAAACACGTTCCAGTACATTGTCGAAATACGCAAGCAATAATCTGATGCAGTAATCCTTTCTAAAACCGATATTTCATTTTAAAACTATAATTTTACCCTTATATGTACGACCAGTCTTATGGACTGTGGTCATCATTTCTGACTACAGATCATCAGGTCCCGCGTTCGATTCCCGGTCAGACTATACAAATTTTTCCTTAAAATGTGAATTATTCCATGGTCTGAAATTTAGGTTAAGTTTAGGTTGAGAACTCTCCTAGTGCTTCATTGTCATCATATCATCGGAGTAATGTAACTCTGTCTTCCACGTGCCCCAACCTAAGAAATGAATTACGATTCCGCCAATGCCAAGGGAGAAAACCAGAAATGTCATAAAAGACAACCTGGTGGCATTGCATAAAACTCACCAGAGATACCGTTTTAATGGAAGATCTGCAGACAACATTACTCTTGCCATCTAGTACGGCCTACAATGTACTTTTACAAGACCTACAAGAGAAGAAGAAGAAGAAGGTCATATCATCGACATTCTATGCGACCTGTGCGATGCAAATGGACAGGCTAGAACTATAAAATGCGTCATGTCACTACCAGATTCGCAGTCCATGGCTTCCATCACAATATATGGTGGAACAAGACATTTCATGAGCCTAATGACAAGTGTAATGTTTTTATGTACAGAAAAATGCGAAAAGTACTATATTATACATTTAAAAAACGACTTAAATCAATCAGCGCTTATAGCAAAGACAATTAAGCACTTTACATATAATATCTGCATGGTTTGTGCGCATTTCTCCTTTATTATTATTGAATAAAAACTCTTATATGTATACAATTGACTGAAAGTAACGTAAGTGCGCAGATTTCAAGTTTGAGCCTTCTTCTTGTAAGCCCATGTTTCCCTTAACAGAGATTTAGGCGCTCCCCATACAGGGAAGAATTTGAACCATACTAATTTAGTTACACTTGTTTTCGTACAGATGTCATTTGAGTGGTCCGTGATCAGCGTTCCGCCTCATACTGACATCTAGGAAACCAAGGTAGTTCAAAGTTTGAACCTCGGGATAAAATAATCATGTCTTATTGAGTTTAGGTCGCAAATGTAGAGGAAATGTTTTTGCTCAAAAGTTGATTTGCACAGTTGGGACTTCAGGAGTTGGTCATTGCCAGGTACGTGTCCTTATAAGTTTGAGATAGGTTATGATATTAACGTGGCTAATAATACTAGATAATATGCTACTATGCATTAAAAAGTTCGCCTCGTTACTTTTATTTCTTTACTGCTGTTCCATTTTTAAAAATATAATTCATATATGGACGAGTTAAAGTTACAGTGGTCACATTTTGTTTTCCAGAAATTAACATAATTCAAAAGTGGCCGATGCCAAGATTGGGACCTAGAGGTATAGAACGAGTAATATTACTTGGGACATGGAGCCGCCTCATGGTTTTGTATAATGTTAATAAAAATGTTTATTCCAGTCCTTTTTTATTGGATTTGTGCTAAAACAGTTCATGGGATCGAAAATCACAAATAAAAAAAGTAGTTACATTCTATGTTTCTATGTTACTGAACCAACACATGTGGTGAATAGTTGGTTTTGACTCTGAACTCCAATTCACTGCAATTTACAGCTTGCCGTGTATTTCACCTTTAATTTTAGTTTGCAAAAAAGCATGACATTCCAATCAGATAAGGACATTTCAAACAATACATGTACAGTGGACATTTATCAATTCCGATCCCAGATCAGCACTGAGGAAGGCCACATTATGATAGTAGAAACATCAGCAGGAAATATATGGGAGTAATTATACTTGAACAAGAAGAAAAGTAGTTAATTAAACAGTGTTTGCAATAAATCTGTCCTGCAAAGTTACGGAAAGGTCTAGTCGTAAACAAATTAAGTATTGGATGATAAAAAAGAAGACCACATTCATAGTATTTTTTTCAGAGCTTCTGACTACAGTTCGTAAGGGCCCGAATTCGATTCCCTCTCGGACAGCAGTAATATTTCCTTCAAATAAATTATTCCACTGATTACCCATAGTCTGGAATGTAGGTTAAATTTAGGTTATCATTTATCACACCCACCATATCATCAGAATAACGTAACTCCACATTCCAGGCACTCAACCTCAGAAGTGGGTTACAATTCTGCCAATATCAGAAAGTCGTAAGACCACCTTGTGGCATTGAAAAAAAGTTATTGTAATACATGTGGGAAGAAAAATGTAATGTTTATCATTTTAGGATTTCACCTGAATTAAAATGTTACATAGATGTTTGAACTGAATTAAATTTATTGGCCTACAATGGTTACAAATTTACTACTGATAGAAATACTTAACTGTTGAAACACATCCATATAATGTTGTAAATTTTATTCACAAATAAATGTTATACACAATATTGACACCCGAATGAGCAAATGCTCATGCTCGGGTGCAGTTCACTTACAGAAATAAAACAAATAAAATATATACATTGCAAAGTTTTAGTTAAAGGGAGAGGGAAAATAAAATGTATAAATTTAAGAGCCATTTTCGAGACTTAAAATAACACATAAAAATTTAAGAAATAATCTTGTCTTGTAAGCCTATGTTTCCCTTAACAGAGATTTAGGCGCTCTCCCCCTACAGGGAAGAATTTGAACCATACTAATTTAGTTACACTTGTTTTCGTATAGGTGTCATTTGAGTGGTCCGTGGTCAGCGTTCCGCCTCATACTGACATCTTAATAATACAAGGCGAAATAAAATAGACAAAACAATTTATAATACCAGGCTGAAGAAGGTAATTAAAGACATTAGAAAATAATATAAAAAACAAATTTAATAAAGTTATATTTTTTAAACTGACCCAAATCTTCTGGCGGCACTATGACCCTGGGGTCGACTCAGCCTCTAACTAAAACGAGTACCAGACTATTGTTCTGGGGGTAAAGGCGGCCGTCACGCAGGGCTGACAACCCGGCTGACATCAAGTGCCGATTGTCCAGAAAAAATGAGTCTTAACCTCCTACTACCCGAAGGGCCTCCTGAGGCCTTTAGTGGGATTACGTTTACTTAATATAACATACACTATTTGATACGAGAGAGAATCATACATCAATTTGGCTTGGATATACTATAAAATTGAGACTCTCACATTTAAAAGATCACTTCATAGAGAAAAGTCTATGCGCGGAATATACATTAATTAGAACTACCTGAGACAATAACAATAATACAATCTGCCCCATATACCTCACTTGCGATTTTGTCAGTTCCGAACTGTACGTTACTTTTTAACGATCGTGAGTATTGACATAATTTTCACGCAGTACATTGGAGATGTTAAAGGGAACAACTTTTCCCTTGGGTAACATTAATAACCATTATGCATCCAATTTAATCTTTTTTCAATAATTTAGTTTGTATTGAAACAGACCATTACATTGGATTGAAAAACACAAAAAGTTGTTCCATTTCACATTCTCTGTATATTATTTGAAAGTAATGCACAAATAATAGAATATTACGATGCGAGGTTGGGAAGTAGTTTTTACGTAACCGAGGAAAATGTTTAAAAACCGAGCGATATCCAGGTTTTTAATTTCCGAGATTCTATAAAACACCTCACAAACGTGCGTTCTACATTATTTTTTGCGCGATGGTGTTTTCAAAATAATATATAATAGGAAAATAATATCATTGCTGAAAATATTTGCGTCCATTATATAACAATTGACCAACCTTATCAGTGTGGGCAATGTTTATTAGTTGAAACAACAGGAGACAGTGAGACCAATTAGTGATAAAATAACAGGAGGCCGTGAGACCAATTAGTGATAAAATGGCGGCAAGTACGTATTTATTTTTCTGTATTGTTTCAAATAAAGCTCAGTTCATTTAAAATGCAGTGGTTTGTTTCGTATAATTTATATCAACACTACCTTTTGGATATTTTTAGTATATACATTGTATGTAATATACATAGAGGGCAGTGGTTTTACTTCCCACATGCGTGTTTGTATTATGTATTTTTTTTTTCAAATGCCCCAGGTTTGTCTTTCGACATTCCTGGTTTCTCTCCTGGCATGGCGTACTTGTAACCCACTTCTGAGGTTGGGGCGCCTGGAAGGCGGGGTTACGTTAGCCCGATGATAATGGTGCGCCAGGAGAGTCCCTAATCCTAAACTTAACCTAAGATGAATATGATTGGTGATGATTGTGATGGCCATATGATTTCGGGGACCGTTTGGGCCTTAAAGTTTTCCTGACATTTGTCTTACAGGTGAGGAAAAACCTCAACCAGAAAAACTGTCCCGACCGGGGAGCGAACCCGGGCCCGCTGCGTGACAAGGCAGCACGCTACCCCGAGACCACAGCGCGCAGCGGTGGTTACAGTATAGTTATTTTATTACTGTACAGTTGTTTAGGTTGGCAACCCCGAAATGTAGGAAATTGAACTTTCAATCATGGTCGCCATTGCTGTACGTACGACAAAACGCACTATCGCACAAAAACATTTTTTCGATAAATCCTATATATACTACCTACTGTCATAGCAGACCAATAGTCACGATTATTATAAAATTATTAAGTAATACACGAATAATACTTGTACACAAATAACTTTTCTCGAGAATCCCGTACATTTTACGCAATCTAGACAAACTAACTAACCGACTCACTGGCTCTATCGAACCCGTAGAGTCATGGCCGCGCGGACGTAAGCTCTCCACACATTCCTATCCTGAGCTAATCCTTTCCATTCATCCCCTGTATAATCTACTTCACTCAAATCATGGATCATGTTATTCTCCCACCTCATTCTTGGTCCCGCTGGTTTTCATACATGAAGCTTCCATGCACGTCTTTCATTCCCCATTCGTGCCACATGTCCACCCCCTCGCAGTCTACGAGACTTACTGGTGACTGTTCTTATTATATCTGACTTCTTATACATATCATGTAGCTCATTGTTATGTATTTTTCTCCATTTCCCTGTCTGTTCGTCTCTTTTTTGGCCCAAAAATTTTCTAAGAAATTTATTCTCAAATACTCGTAATTTTGTTTCCTCCCTTAAAGTAAGAGTCCATGTTTCACCTCCATATATGTCTAGGAGAATGGCAGTTTTAGATATTTACAGTTTAACGTTTTTGAAAGGAGTTGGGACAACAAGAGTCCCTGTAATACATAATAGCATGCATTTCTAAAATTGAGCCTATGTTTAATTTCTTTGTGCATCTCGTTCCTATTTGTGACTGTTTTCCTATATAATTTAATAGAACTGGAATTTGAACCCAAGATATTCAACTTTACAGTATTTTCAATATTATGTTCGCAATTAGCTGATATGGCACGAATTAAATCCCATCATAATCTCTTCTTACTTAGTAGAAGCAATTCTCTCGTGGACTATCATGAACAGAACTCCACTACTACACTGTTCACAGGGATTACGTAATAGAAAACAATTTGTGTTTGCTTCTGGATTGGCTGGTTAGCACAAACTGGTTAGTGTGTCAGCGCGTGAAGCTAATCTTAGGTTCTTATCCCGGTTCAGGCAAACATTTTTCTCTGTAGTTATTGTCACAAGGATGGCAGGTTTTTCTTTCTGCGTTAATTTGGCGTAAATAAGCACATTGAATTTGTTTAAAATTTTACTTCTCCTTCTCCTTCTTCTTCTTCTTTTTCTTCGGCTTTCCCTACTTATAGGTTTGCCGTCTTCAGTTTCCATTTATCTCTATCATTCCAATCTCCCACTTCCAAATTCCTATCATCCATTATAGTTCTGACGTAGGTTTTCCATTTCCATCTTGGTCTGCCACGTTTATTTCTTCCAGGGGGTGACCATTGGTATATATTTTTTGGCCATCTTTCATTTTTCATTCTTTGTACATGGCCATACCATTTAAGCGTTTGACTTTCAATCCTTTTAACAACAGATGTGGTGACATTCATTTCTCTCCAAAGGAATTCATTTCTTATTTTATCCTGTCTTTTTTTTTTGGAGGCTTCTTCTAAAATAATAAAATTCAACTGCTCTAATTTTATTCTTAAAATTTTACTTAACACTTTATTTATGTCCACAATTATCAGCAAACTTTTGTTCACAATTCTTCTTCTTCTTCTTCTTCCTTCCAAGTATTAGGCCAAGGCCTGTTACGATCCTATAGAAAATTTTCCCTCCAGCGTTTCATAGGACGGCCCAGTGATCTTCGTCCTCTTGGTATATAATTATAAACAGCTTTGGGGATCCGATTTGAACTCATTCTTTCAAGATGGTGTTTCCAATTTAGTTGGTACTGTTTAATATATTCCAAAATTGGCGTAGTCTTCAATTCTTTTAAGATATCGGTGTTCCTTTTCCGATCCCATCTGGTGTAACCCGCTGTTCTGCGCATGAATCTCATTTCACAAGCCGTTATTCTGCTTTAATGTTGTTTTCTTAGTGTCCATGCTTCACTACCATAGGTCACAATTACAACTAACAAATAATCTTCTTTTAATTCGTATGACAGTCACAACTATTTTCACAGTCACTGCTGAATATGTTCGCCACCATTTCTCGTTCACTTAACTTAACACTGTCCAATGCGAGACTGACAGGGATCTCGCCTCCGGTCTCTTTTTATAGGCGCGAGGAAACTGTTAGATGTAGCTTCGAGAATTTTCGAAGCCTAGAAACCTCTGGCCACCGATATTTTACTGGAAGGAAAAAGGAGATGATGGCGGAAACGTCTGGCAACAAATTCCAGACATTCCGGCCGGTTTGTGCGGGTCTTCTAACTCGCCCAGCCCCCGCAATTCAAACGTCGCTATGCGACACGTAACATTATATTAACCATTACATGCGAATAACATGCTTGAGTGTATTAATTTCAATATTGAACTCATATTTTACTAACTATCCTATCCGGAGGGTAATGGTCGTGCGGACATAGGCTCTCCAGCTTGAGCTAATGTTTTCCAATTATCCAGTATAATTCACCTCGTTAAAATCATGGTTAATGTTATTCTCCCATCTTATTCTCGGTTTATCTACTGGGCGTTTTCCCTCTGGTTTTGTACAAAAATATGCATGCCCCTCTTTTATTCCCCATGTGCTTAACAACTGCAGTAATCGAGTCTTGACTGTTCTTATTACATCTGGTTTCCTACGAAGATCGTGTACGGTAGTTCACTGTTATGTCAAAGTCAAAAGATGAACTACCCTGCGACCCGCGTGAGCAGGTGGTGAGCAGCTCTTCGGCCAGCTGAGAGTGGGCCCCGGGTTCCAAGAAGTATTCATTTGCCCTGGTTAATTTTTATATAGGGCCTATTGGTATGTGTTATATGTGTAAAAAATATTCATGGCATGTGACGTATAGCAGCAAATACTGGGCTTAGCTCCGTTATTTTTTAAGTTTTTAAAGTGTGTTTATATTATTAATATTATAAAGATCGTGTAGTTCACTGTTACGAAGTTTTTTTCCATTTACTTACGTACTTTTACAGCAAGGAAAACATACATTAAAACTAAGCTGTTATATATTACTTTCACACTGTTTCCGTGCCTTATATTCATATAAGACATTTATGTTGTTCATTTTCATCAGAGGGGGCATGTCGTATCGTAATTGGTTAAGAAATATGCTACAAGCCTGTAGATCGGGGGTTTGATCCCCGATTGGCCTGGATTTTTAAACCGGTCTAAAACTTTCTTGTGACACCATGATTCTGCGGTCGACTCAACCTATAATATAAATGAGTATTAGACACTTCTGAGAACAAAAGCGGTTGTCTCGCAGGATTGACAACCCGGCTGATATCCGATTGTCTAGAAAGACGGTAGACTTAATCTCACAATAAATCAAGGATCCCCTAAGGCTGTAGCGAAATCACTTTACCGTTTTTACCTTCATCTTTTCATAGCGGACAAAATTCGATTTCCGCGTATATGTAGGCCTATATATACACACACAGATACATACATACAGGGTGAGTCTATATTCCCCTACAGAGTTTGAGGACTTATAGAGGGTACCAAGACAAATTTAACATAGGAACCCATGTCCGGAAATGTACATTTTCCTTTACACACAAAATATCATTACAACACATGTTGCTCTCTCCGACCTCCTGCTGCCTATGAACCACTTACAAGAAGGGTTCGATGTGACGACCACCGATTTCAATACAGAAATAGTACCTCCGTACCATGTTCTCTTACACACGATCACCAATCCCTGGTCTTCCAACATCCGCCGCAGCCATAACTCGAGCTAGTAGGTCTTCCTCGGATTCTACAGGGGTATCGTAAATTAAGGTTTTCATGTGACCGTGCAAGTAATCTAGCGGGGTCAAGTCGGTAGAACGTGCAGGCCAAGTAATCGGACCTTCCATTGCACCGAGCTTCACCGTACAATAACATCATGTCTGCATATTCTGGACAAACATGTAAGCCATGGATAACAGCAACACAGTACAAATGAAGTACATATATCTTGAATTCTGCTGTGTACTATCGTGAGGGATTATTACTGTACTGTGCAGGTGCAAACGTCTCTGGGCGGATCACAAACTCAACTGAATGGCAGTAAATAAACCTGCAGTGAACGTGGAAGGCAAAAGTGAGCGGGTAATGACGTATGGACTACTCTAGTCAAGACTATCCTAGTAAGTGGCGCCTTAAAAGCGTGTAAGGTGATTTTGCATGTAGCGGAAAATCGGTATGTTTTCGGACATGTTAAATTTAATTGTCTTGGCCCCTACTGTAAGTCCTCAAACTCGATAAGGGGCATTTAGACTCATCCTGTATGTATATTTCAGTTTTATTCAATCGTAAATCAGATTTTAAGATACTTGCATCTAATTTCCTAATATTATAGTCGTTTAAGAATCTCTTTGCTATGATGATGGCTTTGATTTCTGAGTCGAGGATATTGCCTGGCCTGTTGTTAAAAAACTATACAATAGTAAGTTCTTTTACATTTATCCACAAATTTAAACCCAATTGTGTAATTTTATATGACAAATGAATGAAGAGGACGTTGTAAAGTGAAAACTGTCTTTTAAAGGGAGCTTGAAGTAAAATTGATAATAAAAATTGTCTATAGAACTTCCTGTTGAATGAGATGCCTCTTCTATTACTCTCTCACTCTCTTTTTAAAAATTGAATCATCATTTTAGTGTTCTGACAGCTGAAAGGGATGGAACTATCGATTTTGTGGCAACGTGTAGTCACACTACCATTATCCTCGATGAATTCAATCAATTATAAATTTGTCAGCTGCTGCCGCCTCTCAGATGTATGATGGAGCTCAACTTCAGAGCATTCTGTACTTTTATTTTTGAGAGAATATTTAAATTTTCAATAAATATAATTTTACATTGATAATTAACAAAATAATCAACTGCTATAAGTAATGTACGTACCTTTTAATCGTCTAACAAACTCACTCACTGGCTCTATTGAACCCGTAGGTTCATGGCCGCGCGGACATAACATCTACATACATCCCTATCCCGAGTTAATGTTTTATAATCGTACGCTGTATATTCTACTTCCCTCAAATTATGGTTAATGTTATTCTCACACCTCATTCTTGGTCTACCAACTGGGCGTTTTCTCTCTAGTTTTCCTACAATAAGCCTCCTTTCATTCGTCTAGGCGTTTTTTTTTAAGTTTTACAATTATTTATTATATTAAGCAAGATATTATGTTGTGATCGTGTGTTTAAATTATGGTTGGAGGATAGATTCTGGAAATGAGAGTCTAAATAATTTGGAATCGGTCGAAGTATGTGGAATCTTAAAGATATCTAGACAGTGTTATTTTCTTCTATCTTTGAGATGGAGCCATGACAATTCGTAAAAAAATGGAGCAATGTGATCACATTTTGGGACATTATATATGAAACTTAAGATTTAAATTAAAATTCTTTACACCTCACCTCATATCCAGCCTTCTAATTATACCGGTTTCAAAACCTAGGTGGTTTCATCTTCAGAAATACCTCGATCATTGTGATGTAGTTCAGGAGAACTACTTTCTAATTCGCTGATGTTACTGAAGATGAGACTGCCTAGGTTTTGAAACTAGTATAATTAGAAGACTGGATATGAGGTGAAGTATAACAAATTTTAATGTAAATCTTAAATCAAACCCCATTGTGATAAACGTTCAGTTGAAATTAAATATCAATCTGGTACACATATTAAGAGTCAAAATGCGGCGTCACTAAGGTTTGGACTAAAATTCTTTTAAGAACTCTTGGAAGAAAATTGTTGATATGCTTTAGGAAATGCATTATAGTGAAAATCTTTATAGATGTTTGTTCTAATTGGGTATTCCAATTTATAATAGATTCTAGATAATGTTAAAAATATTTATCAATGTTGGTATATGGCATTTATTTAGTATCTACCACGATAGCCCGCATGATGCTTCGTTATGGACCCTAATAGTCTTGTATGTCCGATGTAATTATTGCTTCCAAACAACAAAAATCCGTGACGCATAAACTTGACTAATTAAGCAAGACGATCCGATCTCGCTGGTATACGGAATAATTAGGTAGTAGGCTATCTATCCACTTTCTTTGTGCGAAAACAAACATAGCGTCATCTAGTGTGGTTTTTAAATTACGACTTTTAGGCCAATTCCCACTTCTAATGGTCTGGTATTGCTGATATTTTAAGAATACATTTATCGTTTTATTACAATGACATATACAAAATTTCGTTGAGAAAAATAGAAAATTGTTACAGTTAATTGTTTAAATTCTCTCTTCAGGTAAACTCGCACTCATAATGGTCTGATGTTACTTTTTAACGAACTCAATCTTACTTTCTTAAAATTTAAATTAACACTTTTTGTTTTGATTTAAATTAGCACTTTCCAATACTGGATAGAATTTAATTTAAGAAAGAAAAATTAACGCTCGAACCGGGACTCAAACTCTGACTCTCTGAATCTGTACTTAAGTATGGTTCTAATTACACCATTCGAGCACCGATAAGAACGTCAACACAGATCCAGAGTTCGAGTTCCGGTTCGAGCGTTAATTTCTCTTTATTAAATCAATCCTACTTTTTAAATTAATGATTGATATATACCGAGTTTGGTTCCAAAAAAATTGCGACCGCTAAAGCGTTAACAGATATATTTTTGTCACGGTAATTTTCTGTGTCTACTAAGTAGGATCCTAGAAGATTGTAAATACATTTCAAAATATTTTTATGAGAACAACCTCGATATGTGCATTCCTTTGGAATTTTAACAAAAAAAACGCAAATCTCTTAGATACACATAAAGATCCCTGACGTAATATTACCACTGCATTTTTCCCTACAGTATTTAAAAAGTGGGTTATACAATTTCAGGGAATCTATATTGTACTAATAAAGTGTACTTTTTTATCATGCATTGTTGGAAAATAATTATAATCAAAAACTTCAATATTTATTTCTTTCAGTTGTTAAAGCGTCTGTAAATAATACTGAAATAAAAAAAATACAAAACTCTTGGCGAAGGGTTCTGTTTTTGACTTGTTTTATTTTAAATTAATTTATATCGCCCTCTCTTATCTTGTTTTAATCCTTAAATCTTGTTTCATTTCCTGTATCACATTTTATACTTTTTGAACTTCCTCAGGCTGACGCATTTCTGTAGCACTTTCTCTTGTTTGTATTGTTATATTTGGACCGCATTTGTTTCTTTCTTTGTTTTATCCCCCTCGTGGCTAACAAACTTCCACGAAATCCTTTCTTCTGACACTATAAACGTTGTTTTTAGAAAGAAAGAATGTTCTCAATTCGTTTTTAATACCTGTATCTATGTGTGTGTTTATCTGCTACTTCTCTACACTTTTTGTTGGTTTTCTACCCACTTCCACCGAATTCCCAGTTATGTATTATTTACGAATTCGTTATTTAGATTTAGTTTTTTCTTCAATAATACATGGACAGGATTAAAAGAGAAATATATGCATGCGCATTATTTTTAATATATTTTTGGAAGAATGTTAGATGTATTTATTTATATTACTTATTTCTTCTTGTTAAACATAATTTGTAGGATTTTCATCCTGTTTATTTCCAAAATCACTCCTCAGAGGAAGATGTATTGGATGTGCATTCACTGTCTATCCATCTCTTGGCTGGTCTTCCTCTTGTTCTTCTCCCGTCCGTAGGTCTATCTTCTTTAACTCTTTTTGCAAGTCGGGTTTCTTCCATTTTTACAATATTACCCAATATGTTCATCTATCTATAATAAATTTGGTTATGTCTTGAATATGACATTTATCCCTGATTTCTGTGTTGTGCATTTTATCAAATAATGCTTTCCCCTGAATAAATCTTAAGATTTTCATTTCACATGTGCTTATTACGTATTTGTTAGTTTTTCTTATATCAGCCCTAGTTTGTGCTCCATTATTACTTATTTAATAAATAATAATAAATGAATTCAGGAGAAGCTGTTACAAAAAACATCCTTTCACTAAAATCATACAGGAAAAGTGGACGATCTGAACAATATAAAGGCCTAGTCAAAATCTCTTTAATCACAATTTAATACATGGATAGGCCTGTGTGTTGGCATCCCCATACAGAAATTACATTTTAAACGATAGAAGCTAGATGCTATATTCTATATTTCTTCGTGTGGGCACATCTGTAAATTCATGACAATCTCTAAAATCAGTGATTCTACCAATCATCAAATGTACAATACAAACAGCTGATACTGAAGATAAATACAATATGCTATGAATAAGTTATATGCTACATGAAAATAATATGATCTGGAAATGCCTGAAAATAAAATAAAAAAGTTATTGCATTCAAAAAGTCTTCTCCGCTGCGTGCAAAAATATGTATAGGAAACAGAATAATAGATCAAGTAAACCATTTTAATTCCTGGCTTATCTAAACATACGATAAACAAAGGGATATCGAAAACAATTTAATAAATTTAGATACATGTGTCGAACAATTAAACTGAAAATATATAAAACTCATTTTCTACCAGTTATATTATATTGTTGCGAAACATGGACTCTTACTTTAAAGGAGAAAAGGAGATTATGAGTATTTGAGAATAAAGTTCTTAGGAAATTTTTTTTGATCAAAGAGAGATGAATAGACAGGTGAATGGAGAAAACTACACAACAGTGAAACCAGATATTATAATAAGAACTGCTAAGTCTCGTAGACTGCGATGGGCAGACATGTGGCACGTAAGAGAGATGAAAGAAGTGCATGGAAGCTTCTTGTAGAAAAACTGGAGGGAAAACGTCCCGTTGGTAGACCAAGAATGAGGTGGGAGAATAACATTAACTATGATTTGAGGGAAGTAGATAATACAGGGAATGATTGGAAAACATTAGCTCAGGATAGGGATGTATGGAGAGCTTATGCCCGCGCGGCCATGAACCTAAGAGATCAATAGTGCTGGTGATTTAGTTTTTAAATACATGATGTAAGAAACAAAAGTAAAATTTTACAAAGTTATGGCAGTTCCTGTATGGCTCCGAAAATAGGACGTTGACTATAAATTATATAAAAAATGCGAAGAATATGCAGAAATGAGTTTCCACAAACAAGATAAAAAAATATGACAAAGATATTAGGATTGTGCTTAACATATTCAGCTTAACAGACACAATCAAAGGACACAAACAAAATTGGTTCGACCACATTCAAAGGATAGATCAGGAACGTATAGCAAAACAGTTATTCACATATAAGCCAGAGGGGTATAGATGTGTGGGACGGCCAAGAGCACGAAGGAGAGATTAGTTTTCTGCACATAACCGTAGCGAACTTTTTGCAGTTTAATCCGTGAGGAAGATGATAATGTACATACAATATAAATTATGGAACAACTTTCATTACATATTTGAATCCACGATAAAAAAATATATTCAATGAAACTATTATTCAATGTGCTTATGACAATAAGTCATGTTTAGTTACTTTTTTTTTAAATTCTTATTTATAGACGCTTTCACGCGACACTTTTTTTAATGGTAGTACAAAATGGTAATTAAGATGAAATACATGTTTTTTTTTAAAGAAAAGTTTTAAGAATATTTAGACCAAATAGGGGAACTGATAACTGCTGGGGAATCAAAACAAATAACAAACTAAACAAATTAATCAAAAATCAGAATATATAAACCATACAAGATCTCTCAGAATTGGTTGGTTTGGACATTTGATAAGAATGGATGATCAGAGACTGGTCAAGAAACTCTATAAATGGAAACCTATAGGAGGCAGAGCAGTTGGAAGACAAAAGATCAGATGGGAGGATGACACAATGAACGATATAAAGAAAATGAAAGTGACTAATTTGAATATGGCAAGAGACAGATTGGCATGGAGGAGGATTGTTGAGAAGGCCAAAACATTCACTTTTGAAGTTGATGCGCCTTATGATGATGATAATGATAAATAATTGTAATCAAACTCACCGTGCATTTGCCTTGAATATTTTTAAAAAATGCTCAAGAATTTTGTTGGACCTTGGGGTTTGAACCTGGAATCTTCAGAATACGAATGATACTGTTTGAATCAACTCGCTCGATCATTTTGAGTTATTAAAGATAGGGCATTACTCATTCAGGTTTTCTTTGAAGATAATGAGGCTTTCATTTTGTTTTATATATGTGGAATAGAGTAAACAGTTTATAAAGTACATTTTGTCTATTTATATTTTCTTAGCAAATACATGAATCCAAATATAAGAATAATTTTGTGGAGTCACTGTAGATCGATTTGTTATTTTATGATTATATAATATTATAACTTGTCATGTAACTGATATCTAATTTATTGAAATGTACATTGGGTTAATATTTATTTCAATAGTTAAGCTGTAATATTTATCACGTGATAATGACACAAAACTTTTAAAATATTAAAAATATAAAATTAGTATCCTCAACTAAAATAAAGTTCTGTTAGAAAACTTCAAGTAGTTGATATATGAAGGCCTTTCAAAACAATGTTTCATTTTCTTCATTTAAATTGGTTCCAGAACTTTGTTTTAGTTAAGGACGACTGATTTATCAGGTACTAATTTTATATTTTTAATATTTTATTACATAACCTCAACGGTGCTTTAAAATGAATTTAAAAAATGTGAAAAAAAAACTTTCACCAACTTTATTTTTTTGCCATACTTAGATTAACCCAAATATTCATTGGATTAGAACGTAGAAATAAAAAAAGGTCTTAAAATTGAGGTAGAATTCAGAATGGAGAGTGTTCTCAGAACAGAACCACCTAGGATGGATATTTTACTACTGAATTCTAACGTTCACTAACGTTGTCTATTAAGTTTCGTTTGTACTATGTTTTGACAATGAGATTCTCCCTTATGTTTAAATGTGTTGAACAAGTAATAAGTTGCAATTACTCAAATGACTAGCCACACTATATCGGTATGTAACATATCCTTTTGAAACAGCAGGTACCCCAACCTTTTTAATTAATAATGAAAAAAAAAAATAAAAATTTTACTGTTTCTATCCCCTCTCTCTTTAGGGGGATTACCCCCCTTTCTAGGGTTTCTCCCGAAATGAATAGTAATTCAATCTATATTATTTAACTGATCCCCCCTAATCCAATTGAATGATTCCAAAATACCCCCCCTGCAGAACATAGTTATTCAGAACTACCTACTATTACATTTTAAAAATTATTAATTCTAACGTGGCAGACTAGTGCAATGGATTTAAGCCCCATATATAAAGAAGCAAATCTATCTTTTGTTAGAAGATAATGACAACATGAGCTAATATAAACCTACAAGATAGAGAGTCTCCTATTATAGAACAATTAATTTATTTTCACGAGTCCAAAACAAACTTTGGAAACACAAAAAATTATTATACTTATAAAAATCTCTGGCGACTAATCACTTTGGGTTGAAGGAGAAACACTGTATTGTGGAATATCCTAAAAAAAAAATCAAAACGAGATATGATAGAATCAGAATTGAATATATTCGGGAGCAACCCGAATTTCACTAAAAAAAATGAATGAATATCAAGGAGACAAGAATGGAATAATGATGTCTGAAGAATGAATCATGACAGGATATAAAAAATCGTAGGGAATAATAGACTGTTTCAACTTTAAGATCTCCAGAAAGACTACAAGAAAGATGAAAAAAAAATACTTCCCAACTGACTGTAATCCTAGTATTAAGAGAAAAAGATAACCATATGTAAAATACTTAACGAAATTCTTACCCCTCTATCATGCAAAGTATGTATGTACATATATCCCATATATCAATGGGACACGGGTGCTCCCTAGCGGGAGTTTCTTAACCAGGCTAATTTACTTACGCTTATTTACATATGGATGTCAACAAATAAGATATGGTTAGCACATCGCCTCAATGAGGCATCTAGTAGGCAACTAAGATGTTATTTGCAAAGTTGAAGGCCGATTATATTTTACACAGAGTTTTTCTTATTCAAGCTTACTTTCTTTTACGAACCTGAAAATCTACAGACTCAGGACCCATGGCTTAAGTTTCTCCAGGAAGACTTGTCCCTTGGATTTTTCCATTCTAAAAATCTATCACCCAGGCCGGGTTTGTACCCACGACCCTCGGAACTAGAAGCAGAGAACGTAACTATTAGGCGACCGCGACTGAGATGTAAAGTAGTTATATTGAAATTAAGTACAATTAGAGGGAATGTTATATCATCATCATCATCATCATCATCTTCTTCTTCTTCTTCTTCTTCTTCCATTCCAGGATTAGGTCAATGCGACCTGTACCGGTCTCAAATCCATTGTTTCCTTGGCCGTCCCAAATATCTTTTTCTATGCGTTCTGTAGGTGTTGATCGTTTCGGGTAATATTGTATTGTCCATTCTGTCAAAATGTTCTTTCCATCGGTATTTGTGCTCTTCTAGTTTATCTTGTATTGAAAATATCTCCAGTTCATTTCTTATTGACTCATTATGTAATCTATCCATGCGTGTACATCCTTTTACGGATCTTAAAAATTTCATTTCAGTGGCTTGAATTGTGTGATGTATGTTTTTTTATTAGTACCCAAGATTCAGATCCATATAAAAGAATGTTATATCGTGAAAGAAATACCCAAATCCCTGAATTATATCCTAATCATAAATAAAAATAAAATATATATTCATATGTTTTGAAATATAATATATAATTCGTATACTCGTAGAACCTTTAAAAATAAATAAAAATAAAATTATTTTATTCTACTAACAGTATGCCTACAAATTGTCCATCCACTGTGATCTAGCGGTAATGTCGCTATATCGGACACAGTGGACAAAGTTCCTGGGTTAGTTTTATCGGGGGTTTTCACAGGAATAAAATTAGTGTCAGAAAATTCTAAGACGCAAATAGTCACCGAACACCATTTGGGCATCACAATCGTCTTGTTTAGTGTGAAAATATTAGAAAATAGCGTGGCTTGTCTTAAATGTTCTTGAAGGTGGCACCGGTATTAAACTGATCGTTCATCCAGGAAGGCCTTTCAGTTTGTTATATGCTCAAAAGAAATGTAGTAGTAGTAGGACTTTATTAGACAAAAAGTAAGATATTTACAATATTATTTACAAATATGGGTCGCACGGGCAGTAAGCCGTACGTGCTGTTGAAATGTATGATTTAGGGGTAAAAAATACTCTCCCGACAGGTCATGTTCTTGTAAAGCCAAGGAAGTTTGAGCATGTTGAAGTACCGGCAGAAGAGAACATTGAGATGGGAAGGGACAAAATATCAAATAATACAATTGTTATAAATAAGAAATGGTCTGTTTCACTTAAGCGATTTAGGATTAACATACGAAAAGACAACTTTGCTTAAGTTTATCAGTAATGTGATTCGAACCGGAGTCTTCTGAATACAAGTCCCTGGCATTAATATTTTGCTCATTTACGCGGATAAATATAGGGAATCTGCTTTCATAAACTTTTGGCATTATAACAATTTACAATCTGCTGTCTTTATCAGAAGTACATACATCACAATCAAAGTGTCAATTAAGAGTTTAGTGCCCTTCAAAGAAACATTGACCTTTGTTTACAAATGTTGGGACGTACAATTAATTACATAAGATGAGGAAACTACCTTTGTTACGTTAATTTAATATTGTGCCATTGAACTTCGTGTCAGTCAATACATGCAAAATGTCCATCTGTCGTCATTAAATATTCATTCCTCCATTATCTGGTCTCAGTTAATGCAATAGTGATTTATAGGGTCATTCCAAAGTTACAGAGAAGAAACATTTAATTTTACTGCATTTCTAGGAATTTGTGGTCGCAAATTCTAGGACCCAGTGGATTAGTGATTACCGTGCTCATCTCTGGTTCAAAAGTTTCTACGATTCAAACTCTGCCGGCGTCGATCGATTTTTAACAGCGTGAAATTCTGAGAATTCCTACCTTTGGAAGGACAATTGCTGGGTTGGAATTCGATACTTATTTAATCATCACCATTAATATATTTAATTTCTTCACAAAAAATGTCAGACATTCTTCTTGTAAGCCCATGTTATCCCTTAACAGAGATTTAGGCGCTCTCCCCCTACAGGCAAGAATTTGAACCATACTAATTTAGTTGCACTTGCTTTCGTATAGATGTCATTTGAGTGGTCCGTGGTCAGCGTTCCGCCTCATACTGACATCTAGGAAACCAAGGTAGTACTAGGACGGGAAAATTACCAACTAAAGTTTATCATAATAAAGAAAGCACCTCCTTTTTAACATTCTGAATAGGTCATAGCATTATTTTGCAGTGACTGACTCACCAAGAAATACGGCTACCAGATTGTATATATAGTGGATGAATGTCAACATATACCGCATGAGGGAGTTAATATAAAACCATTTGAAGCAATTGATTATACCACCAAAAAAAGAAACCACTGTTTGCACTTTCTTAAATGTATTTTTTCCCAGAAAAATATAATAGTCATATTTACATCATAGGATATCAGAAATGAACTAATATAGGCCTACAGTTTGATGTGTTTCATTTTTTCTCCACTGGAGTGCATTCATACAATATTGCGTTCCTTTGGCAATACATAATATGATCTGGTTGCAGTGACGAACAAAAGAAGCAAATGAAGCGTACCAATCGTTTCTCACTTGTTTTCAAACATCGCCATTTACATTATATATATATATATATATATATATATGTGTGTGTGTGTTAAAATAACTATATTTAAATAATGATTTGTGAGTAAACAGCTTAATTTTATTCGTTAAATAGTCCTAACAAATGCCATTCTTGATTTCCAAATTCTCTAGATAAATTCACTACTCACTTCGTGAGTCGTGAATTTATCGATAATTTGGAAATCACTCGTGGCATTACTTATGGCAATTTTTATTTCTTTCCATTGCCAATTTTATATTGTCTAGCCTGCCTATATCCATTATGTATCAATAATCATGTAGATAATTCACAATTGTTATTATATGACCTTGCGGTCTTAATTCCATCAGGCACAATAAATAAATTTATAAAAATAAATAGAAATAACACTAACTCTTCTATACACCAAACGATCATAGATGAGATATTAACTTAGCAGTTAAACGTCTTTAAATCAGAATGAAATAACAATATATAAGGCAACAAAAATGTTTAAAAATTCATTAAAGATGTATATCCATCCATCCATAATAATTTCATTTCAGTTCTTTCATTGCAATCATAGCATTTTCATGCTATGCTTTGCAGCTTTACTAGGGAATTATGGGTGTGGTAGCTTCCTGTTGCTTTGCACACCGGTGAAGAATGATGATGTCCGGATGATTTGGACCCCAAGATTCCTGGCATTTGTCTAACAGGCGAGGAAAAACCCCGAAAAAACCTCACCCAGGAGCCTGTCCCGACCGGGAATCGAACTCGGGCCCGCTGCATGATAAGGCAGCACGCTACCTCGAAACCACAGCGGCGGACAAGATGTATATATATATATATATATATATATATTCAATGTAAACTCTAAATAGTTATGAGGTGATATCCGTGAATAAAAAAAAAGTAAAGTGATCCCACAACAGACCCGGAGGCCCTTGGGGTAGCAGGAGGTTAAGGCTCCCACTTTTTCTAGACAATCGGCACTCCATGTCAGCCGGGTTGTCAGCCCTGCGTGACGGCCGCCTTTACCCCCAGAACAAGCGTCTGGTACTCATTTCCGTTAGAGGCTGAGTTGACCCCAGGGCCATAGTGCCGCCAGAGGGTTTGGGTCAGTTTAAAAATCCTGACCCCAACGGGACTTGAACCCTCGACCCTCCGGCTTGTAGCTTAGTGCCTTAAGCACTACGCTACGGCGTGCCCCGATATCCGTGAATATGTTCAACATTTTTCCAGATGGTGTAAAGAATCTTCCTATTTCAATATTTAAAAGAAAATTAAACCAGTGTTGATTTTGAACCTTCTCTACAGTGTCCATGAATATTTTAGCATTGACTGGCGAGACAAAACATTAATTAACATTATTGATTGACGTTGTCATACATTGTAATGTGTTTTTGACACTAAAAACCTACCTACGTACAGCCTTTAAAATAATTGATGGCACACAGATAATTTTTAAGTCTCAGAACGAAGCCACTGCGCATGATCAGAAATCAGCTATTTGGTTCACAAGTATACAACTATTTGAGGAACTAAATCCGTTCTATTTCGTTGTGTGTCGTGCAATGGAAAACAATTTCGTGTAAATAAGTAGTGCGGTAAATACTCAAAATAAAACAAAGCAAAAGAAATTAAACAAAAAAAAATAAAATTAATTGAAATAAAAAAGAGAGAGAAAAAAGCATGACAGCAGGATCGAATACGCGACTTCATGCACGGGAAACAGAAGCTCCCTCCACTAGACTACAACCATCTCTCCTAGATGCTGTCTGTATGAAGTGATGCAGTACTTCAGGACTTACTTGTATAATGAAATTGGATATTAACTTAATTTAAATTAACCAGACGCATTTTGTATTAATAATGGAAATACATAATTTAATTATGCCATGTGTTCTGTAAACAAAGTAATGAGACGTTACAATCGTTATTCATTTTTTCTCTCTCTCTCTCTCTCTCTCTCTCTCTCTCTCTCTCTCTATATATATATATATATATATATATATATATGTTATAATTAAATATTTAACATTGAGCAATGCAAGCTTAATATGGTATGATAAGAAAAATAAATGCCTGGACGGGATTCGAACCCGGATCTCATTTATTTTTCTTATCATACCATATATATATATATATATGTGTGTGTGTGTGTGTGTGTGTGTGTGCGTGCGTGTTTGTGTGTGTGTGAGAGAGAGATAGCTGTTTCCTTTAATTTATTTATTTCCATATATTCCATTCGATAGTAATTCTGCCCGAAAGCAGGTCTTTCACTGCAATCATAGCATTTTCATGCTATGCTTTGCAGTTTTACTAGGGAACTATAGGTGTGGTAGCTTCCCGTTTCTTTCCACACCGGTGAAGAATGGTATGATAAGGATGATGATGATGGCCGGATGATTTTCGGGGACCGTTGGGCCCTAAGCTTCCTGATATTTATCTTATCAGGTCAGGAAAAAACCCCGAAAAAATCTCACCCAGGAGCCTGTCCCGACCGGGAATATTTCCATATATATACAAATTTATTTATATAACGGAGCCTGGTAACATGTAGGCATTATGAAAATTAACGACGTTATTAAATAATAATATATATATATACATACATACATACATACATACATACTTGACCTGAATCGAACGTGGGCCCGCGTCGTCGGAAAGAGTATCTTACCGACTGCTCCACTAAAGCGAACTATACGAATGCTGCATGAAGTGAGACGTTACGCCGTCCGCTTTATACTCAAACGAGTCAGAACATGTAACAACGTACTGGTGTGAATCGCTCTTCAAAACTCTAACTTTCCATCATCAAGAGTTGCGCCATTATTTTTTTCAAAGGCTGTACATATTTTACTTATTTTTAAGCAATTTTAGAAGCAACACTTTGTCTTTCATATAAAATGAGGTCATAACAATATACTAGGGCGGCTCCGTGGCACAAGTAGTTAGTCACTCACCCTCCATCTCTAGGCCTCTGGTTCGCGTCTCGATCATTCCTTGTGGCGATCGTGGTGGACGCATCGGAGACAGGGTAGGCATTTCTCCTGATTCCTAGTTTTTACCTATTAAACAATCCATTCTATCACTTCTCCTAACTCATGTGGTTCACTTCATATCATCTGCACCAGTGATGGTACGACAGACCTGGCCAGCCTGTATCATTGTATATCCCATATTTTCAATAACAATAGGGACTTCATTTCATCTCTTTCTTCGGGCTGACATTACGCCACATAAGAATATAGGGTTTACTGTAACAATGTATTATTATAAGGCAAATTTGACATGTCTGTGAATTATGTCTGCAAATGGGGTTACAAATTTTTAGTTTTACTAAAATTTGAAGGGAAAGTTTTAATTTATGAATACGAAATTTTACACAAAAGTCTATTCCTAGCCAGCGAACATATTTAATGTCAGTGTTATTTATACACATTTTGTAGGTTACAACATTTTGCTGTTTTATGAGTGATATTCAATCTAGTTATTGGATGCGAGTTTGTAGAATTTTATGAAATACTGGACGAGCTTGATTCGAAATTGTAAAATATTTATGATATCCGTATTGATCCAAAACTCTGGATGTTGGGCAGGTTCAAACTTCAGGTTATGACCCAGCCAGTGGCTTTATTATTCATATGCACTACATCTCTGTGATATCATCTTATAATATATGGATATTTGACAGTGATTTATAACTTGAAAAAATTAATCTAATCCAAAATTTTCTTTGTAATCAATTTTCAGTCAAGAGGACATCACATAATAAAATATTGGCATATGTAACATAGTCCACCGATGTGGTCTCGAGGTAGCGTGCTGCCTTGTCACGCAGGTTCGATCCCCGGTCCGGGCAGTTTTTCTGGGTAAGGTTTTTATCGAACCCTATAAGATAAATGACATGAAAAGTTTAAGTCCCAAACGATCCCCGAAATCATATGGCCGTCATCATTATCCTTATGATCATCATCATCATCATCATCCTTCACCGGTGTGGAAAGCAACGGGAAGCTACCACACCTACAATTCCCTAGTAACGCTGCAAATCATAGCATGAAAATTCTATGATTGCAGTGAAAGACCTGTCCTCGGGCAGAATTACTATAGATGGATGTAACATACAGTAGTACCAAATTTCAGAGTTATGTCATTCCCAGTAAACTAATGATTATTGTGCTCATTTCTGGGTCCGAGGTTCAGGTCCCAGTCACGATCGATGGATTTTTAAGGGCGTAAAATCCTGGTCATGACTTCCTTCGGGAAGGAATTAAAGCAGAGAACCCAATTTTGTAAATTTACAGCGCGTAGAAAAAAATCAAACCTGAAATTAGAGGTCTCTTTGAAAAATGTGTCGATCCTTTAATATCCAAATGCGAATTGTGATTTTAATGACCTGAGCTGTTAAAGTGCATTGTCAAAGTAAAAATACTAATTACTATTTCTGATCACAGCAATGATCCCGAGAGCTATGCCGGCAGTAGCATTGCTACCGATAGGGTTACCCATGCCGGACTGGTCGAAGGTGATAAACCGGACGAAAAAAGTACCTTGGTCGAAAGAGTGACGATCTTTCATCGTAAAAATACAACCGTCAAGAAATGCGGACATGGGTTCAACTGGGGTAAAATTTTTCCGGAGATCAAATAGTCCCCCATTCGGTTCTCCGGGCGGGGACTACTTCAGGGAACCCATGCAAAAGACTATGATTTGAGGGAAGTAGATTATACAGGGAATGACTGGAAAGCATTAGCTCAGGATAGGGATGTATGGAGAGCTTATGTCCGCGCGGGTTCGATAATGCCAGTGAGTAAGTAAGTAAGTAAGATCGCAGCAAGAGAGACAGATAAATGGAGAAGCCTAAATTAATAGTGAGCTACATGGTCTTTACAGGGAACCAGATATAATAAGAAAAGTTAAGTCTCGAAGATTGCGAGGACAGGGCATCTGGTATATGAAACCATTAGACCCTATTATCGAAGGTCCTTGATACACGAGGTTTCTGGCTGACCATGCCTGTTCCACATTACAGGGACAGATATAGTGAAATGAAATGATTACATGAGTATAGAGAAGTGGCGAAATTACTTTTGGTAGGAGAAAACGGGAGAAACCCCGAGAAAACATTCCCTGATATTGATTGACCCACAACGAACCCCACATGGAGTGACCCAGAAGCGACCCAGATGTGGAGGGAAAGTATCTGCTACTTGCGCCACTGAAAATGTGTAGTACCACATGAGATTTCTACCATTCACAGCAAAATGAACATAATAATCACGAAATTATTAATAAAATAAAAAAAAAGTTAAAATTCTATAATAAATGTATTTATTAACCATAAAATATATTTACTGTCATGTTGTTACATTATTTAAATGTTTTGGTAAAATTGCGGTTTTTTCTAGAGGCTGGACTGGGAGGAATTGTGTAAATCTAATTTTAAAATGCAATTTTAGGTTCAAAATCACAAATACAATGGTTAAAATAGCATTTTTACGTCCAGTTAAATTTTAAAAGGTGACAATATTACGCTCAAAAAACAAAATAGGCACAATTGGATTAAATAGGCATTTTTAAGCACAACTTATGCATACATAAATTGTTTTTATCAGTTCTTTTAGAAAAATAGACAATACCTAAAATAGTAGATCTGCTAATTTTAATAATTAGGTCAACGATTTTTATATAATAAAAGTTAAGACTACAATATAGATGGTATATATTATTCAATTGTTTGTTTGTGGAACCAAGATAAAAGAAGTCTTACTTCTCAATGTATTATGTTGCAATCTTAACTCTTAGTACATAAAATCCATGCCCTATTAAAAATTACCGGAGACTATGAGGTTCTTATATCAAAATATTTATCCAACATTCCCGATCAGTGTCTGAAAGTTTGTCGATAGAGTTATAATATTTCACTTTACCCCAAGGATGTGGCACCTAAAATCCATGCACTTAGGGTCTATATTTAGTTCCACTCTCTAGAATGGATATTCCCAAAGCAGATCTAGTAATGGTTTACTCCTTAACTATTTACATACTTCTATCCTTTCATCCGTGTGATGTAAGAATGAGCTTAACTGTTAAGTATAGTTAGCATTCAAATTAATCTGGGGAAAAAAGGAATGAAATGCCCGCTTTGCGATTCTCCAAAGAGGATGAGAATATGGAAGAGGCAGGTCCCAGTTGCTTGGCAACCATCTGCAGACAGGGACTACTTTTCTCAGCGCTAGCTTATTGATCGCAGCGGTTAACATAGGCTCGTTTCCTTTCTCTCTTGTTCCGCATCCTCTAGATACTGATCTTGCAAAATTAAACACTAGTCCTATATATATCTTACCAAATTTCATTTGTAGCTCGATCACAAATCACATTGGACGTAAATTAAATTTCAATTCAAGAAAAGGTCAAGGAATTTCTCTCTTAAGCAATCTATTTTTACTTCAAAGTAACTTTTCCGTTTCAAGTAATATATTTTTCAACAGAATTAATTTTGTTTTCTAATTGAAAAGATTTCTTCATATAGGCCTCTACTTTTTAAAGCGAGAAAGTTGGCTCTCATGATAAATGTTTGAGACTCGCGTTAGGGAGGTCCAGGTTATAAATCGGAACCAAGTTGAGTGGATTTATTTGCGGTATTTCTCAGTTATCAAGGCAAAATTAATACTAATTAATTCATTTTTAATTGCCATGTCGGCAACTTAATTCAAATTAAATCAGTGAAATTCTGTAGGAAAAACTTTGAATACGTAATAGAAAAACCAATTTATTGATAAACGCCCCAGAAATACTAGTTATTCAATCATCTATAAATTAGTAGCCTGTATGTACAGGACAGTTCTGAATTTTTATTACACACTTCTATAAGGGACAGTTGGTAGATACAATTTTTATGATATGTAATAATGAAATACACTTTTTAGTGGGTTTTAGGTGTTAATTTGTACTTTATGCACTTTTGAATATGCGAAGGTTGTAGAGCAGCTCTTTAAGAACAAAACAGCACTTTGAACATTTGTTGTGGAACCATTATTCACAAAATGTCATTTTTCTGAGACACCGTTTTTACACTTTCGTGAATTCTGCTGAAAGTTATGAATATTAGGTATGCATTTTCAGTAGGCGTTATAAAAAGGCTTCAGTTTAAACCCGGAGGAAGCGTCTACGATGATTAAGGGCTTAGTAAATAATTGCTGAAAAGACATTTTTTCGCTTTTTTTTAAAATTATCAACTCATTTAAACTACGACGATGATTACGGGCTTGGTAATTAATTCCTAAAAACAGCACTTTTTCACTTTTTTAAATAAATGACTACATCTCCAGATATCAGCTAAACTGGAAGGAGCATGTCTCAAGAATGACTAGATCCAGGATCCCCAAGGCAATAATGAACTACTGTCCAAATGGGAAACTGTCACTTGGTCGACCTATGAAAAGATGGCACGAAAACCGCTTTCTCAGGCCGTAACAATTCTTCTGGGACTAATACCTGGCAGGATGATGATGATGATGATGATGATGAAATAAATGATCAACCCATTCAAACTGACTAGACCGTTTTTTCCGTATTTTTGGTAGCTATTACGTGTTGTTTTAATTCTATAATATTTTGACATCGAAAAAGCGAAGAAAAGAAATTGCATATTAACAGATTTTTTTTGCCTAAAAGCTATTAAATTACTTTTTTCCCGAAACATATTCGTTATGTTCAACGATTTTTATCCCATTTATCATGTTGAAGAAATAGCGGATATCCATCCGTAGTAATTCTGCCCGAGGGCAGGTCCTTCACTGCAATAATAGCATTTTCATGCTATGCTTTGCAGATTTACTAGGGAATTGTAGGTGTGATAGCTTCCCGTTGCTTTCCACACCGATGAAGGATGATGATGATGATAATGATAAGGATAATGATGATGATGGCCATATGATTTTGGGGACCGTTTGGGCTTTACAGTTTTCCTGACATTTGTCTTACAGGTGAGGAAAAACTCCGATAAAAACCTCACCCAGAAAAACTGTCCCGACCGGGTATCGAACCCGGGCCCGCTGCATGACAAGGCAGCACGCTACCTCGAGACCACAGCGGTGGACTCAAGTATAGATCTTTGAAATTATATTGATTTGGGAAATATTAAAATATTACACGATTTAA
This sequence comes from Diploptera punctata, assembly GCA_030220185.1. Classification (NCBI taxonomy): domain Eukaryota; kingdom Metazoa; phylum Arthropoda; class Insecta; order Blattodea; family Blaberidae; genus Diploptera; species Diploptera punctata. The sequence continues at coordinate 2,547,121 of JASPKZ010001980.1, forward strand.
TAAAAATTAATTTACGTACGTAATTTGTAACAAATATCCCCATCCTCCTCTCTATTGACAGTAGAACATTTGGGTAAAATATTATGTTTAACTGCAGTTGGTGAGTTCAATATTTATTATATGGTAAGTTACTAGTTTTTGCGTGTTTTTACTGTAATTGTTTGACTTTTTTTTTCAATTTTTACCACATATTATTCGAATTTTTATACATCTTCTAATATATAAAAATGAATGTTTGTTCGTACTTTATGGGCGGCCATACCGTTGATCCGATTGTGATGGGGTTTTTTTGCAAAATGTTCAAGAGATTCCCGGGATGCACATAGGCTATAAGAGAGTTGAGATACTCAACTTTTACACCCTTAAAACACCCTTTGTAGTGAAAAACATGAAAAAGTCCCTTTTTTACCCTTAAGCGGCTTACGCTGCCTAAACCATAACAAACACACAACATTAATGTACACAGAATTGAATATCTCAAAAAACTCTACAAAAAATCCGCGACAGCATATGTTTATCTTTTACAGATAATACACAATAACCATTTTTGTCTTTCATTGGTGCCAAGAAGATCGAAATAAGTAGATTCCCGGGCAAGCATAGCAGCGCATGGCGAGTATTCTTTTATGGATAACCCAAAATAACGAATTTTGTCTTTCGGCTCATTTATGCCAAGTACTTTGGGATGCGTAGATTCCCGAGCAACGCCGGGTAATTAGCACGGGGTATCTAAAAATAATAACGATACAAATTTATATTTATTTTTCCTTTTACTTATTCAATTAAATGCAAAAACATATTATCATTTATTTAGGTGTAGTAGCGCATGCCGGGTATTAGGTAGTTCAAAATAAAAAAAGAGCTTTTAGAGCATAAAAATCCGGTCCATAGTTGAAATATTAAAGATGAGTAAATAATTACATAGAAAACCTACTGTATTGCTACACGGTCTTCATTAGAAGATACTATAAACAAAACACAAGATGGCTGTACTTACGTTGTTGTGCCATTTGTTCTGACAGTATGTTTAACTGATATGATAAAGGTGATTTTTTTTTTGGTATGGAATTTGCAGAACTCTAATCGCTATTTGTGAGTATGACTTCGGGTCAGGGTTTAGATGTCGGTTGTAGATATAACCTAGTTCTCTCTGCAACACGTAGTCTTCGAGTCATTATGCAAATTCGAGACCGACCACACTTTTCTTTATTTTTTCTACTCCATTTTCCGCTCTACGCCTACAATTGGTTTATCACGTGCCGAGCTACAAAACCACGTCTTTTTAATACCGGAATGTTCTCCAAAATGGCTTTCAAATTATCAAAGTTTATGGATTGTTCATGTAGTGAATTCACTAATTGTTTTTAGAGGAAGGTAAAGTTTCAAATTGAATTCCCTTTTCTATTTAGTATTTTAAGAAATTAAATCTACAGCTGATGAAAGCCAAAGGTTCAGTGCTGCAGTTACTAATTTTTTCAGAGATTCCTTTTCTTAACTAACCAATTCTAATCCATAATTTTGATTTTACTTCCATAGGATCCACGCCTAGATCTTCCTATCTTTAATTTCTCCGTCGTTTTTCGAATTAATTTTTCTTTTAATCTTCTCATAAGTAATGCCAGGAGTGATTTCCAATTTATCTAGATAATTTGGAAATCAAGAGTGGCATTTGTTAGGACTATTTAACGAATAAAATTAAGCTGTATACTCACAAATCATTATTTAACTATAGTTAGGCCTATTTTAAAATATTTATATATTTAATGTAAACGGCGATGTTTGAAAACAAATGAGAAACGATTGGTACGCTTCATTTGCTTCTTTTGTTCGATCACTGCAACAAGATCATATTATTTATTGCCAAAGGAACGCAATATCGTATGAATGCACTCTAGTGGAGTAAAAATGAAACACATCAAACTGTATATTAATTAATTTCTGATGTCCTATGATGTAAATATGACTATTATATTTTTCTGGAAAAAAATACATTTAAGAAAGTGCAAACAGTGGTTTCTTTTTTTGGTGATACAATCAATTGCTACAAATGTTTTTATATTAACTCCCGCATGCGGTATGTGTTGACATTCATGCACTATATATATACAATCTGGTAGCCGTATTTCTTGTTGAGTCAGTCACTGCAAAATAATGATATGACCTATTCAGAATGTTAAAAAGGAGGTGCTTTCTTTATTATGGTAAATTTTAGTTGGTAACTTTTAGGCAAAACACGACTGTGATTGGTTGTAAATAAAAAATCATTGAAATGTGATTGGTCATTGACTCTCATTTGGGGCATGAGTTAAATAGTCATTCTAATTACATGACATGCTCACCTCAATTATTTAATGCAATAATCCTGACTATTGCAGTGCGGGTCTGGAGATCTGTCACTGTTGGATAAACATCGTAGTACATCAACGCGGCAGAAATTATGTCCCACGAATATTATATAATTTTGTAGAGAGGGAGAGAGGAAGAGAGAGAGAGAGAGAGAGAGAGAGGGGGGGGGAGAGAGAGAAAGAACTTCGATTATAGTTGCTAGAGAGATTTTTCAGGTCGAATCGTGGGAGATTGGTGTTTTGGGCTCTCTCAGGAGGTGTCGAGCGCGAAGTAAAAGCATGAAAAATGTTTGGGCACAGTAAAATAAAAACGAGAGATGGCAAAATTGGGGCTCAATGGGGGTATGTATATTACTAATAATGAGAATTTCAATATTGTATTTGTTTCCGATCTTCAATGGTTATTGTATAGTAAGTTGTTTTAGTTGAAGATTCTTATAGTGTATTTACCATGTTTATAATATGTGGGAGTGACGCTGCAGACCGCTGGAACCACGTTCACCATGCACATACAAGACAGGGCCACAGCGGCAATAAATTCGATGTTCGACATCCCCAAGCTTCAAAGACTGTCCCTGCAACGGCGATGGCGCTGTTCCAACTCAAGGTAGCACCAGCGGCCACATACGGTATTTAGATAATTTGGACTCGCCTAACAGCAAAAAAACCTCATGAAATTGGGAAATGTCAAATCCAGATACCTCAAGAGAGCCTTAGCACTCTCAAAGTACACAAGAAACAGCTACGCCTACAGAATAGCACATAACATACTTCATTGAGGACAACAAGCTCTGCTTCAATCTGCCAGTAACCCCAGGTATATAAAGACGCCATCAAAGAGAGACAAAACAAAGCCAATGCAATACCGAGGGAAATAAAGAAACTATGAAAACTGATGTGTGGAAAGGCCCGAACTTCCAACTTCGCCACCTATACTCACACTTCGCCGCGCATGATTTCCACGGGAAGATATGCCAGAATCCGTCATACCACGACTCCAAGGAGGACTGCAGCTGTAAGCTTTGCGACGAGCCATGCTTCAAGTACCACTTAATGAAATGCAAAAGCAGAACTCAGCATCTCATCACAATTACAACAGACTGGTGAAATTTCAAAATGTACACATTGTGTTTAATAAAATTTATTATTAATATGTGGGTAGTTTTTTTTAGTTTGTATTGTCGGATAATTTTTAATTTTACAAAGGACGAAGTCGCGCTACAATGATTCATGGATGAGAGAAGAGAAAAGATTATAATTTTTATATACATGTTTTTATATATTATTGTAGATGTTGTGTAAATATTTAAATTCAGAGATGTACATTTATATATCTACTTATGGAAAATATAAATTTCAACAATGGAGAAGAACTAAAAGCTAGTATTAAATGCACTTACTTAGGAACAAAATTAGACCATTCAGGCGATAACACTGTGGGAATTAAAAATAGAATCGTTCAAACAAAACAAGCAATAAATGCTTTAAACTCTGTTGGCGGAGCAAAAATATTTCAAAAAATAGAAAATTACAAATATATCAAATCATAATTCAGAGCATTTTAACATATGGTGCTGAAGTCTGGAAAATTCCTGCCAGGGAAAAGGAAAATACGTAATTGTAAGTACAGAAAGGGATGCTTTAAGAAGATCAGCTGGAAAATCTAGAATGAATAGAATACGAAATAAAAAAAAATAAGAGAAATTATGATTTTAGAATAGGAGACGGACATCATAGACATTATAGAAAATAAAAGATTACAGTGGTATGGCCATGTCAAAAGAATCCCAGAGCAAGATTGCCTAAAATTGTTATGGGATGGATCCCAATAGAAAGGAGGAATACCGAAGAAAACTTGGATAGAAGGGGTACAAGCAGTTATGAATATCAGAGGATTGGAGGAAGATCAATGGATGGGCAGAAAGGAATGACGTTTGGTTTCCGGAAGACGGCATCTGCCATGATACCGGATTATGATGATGATTTATATATTGTTCTTCAGGCGTTGAACATAAATAGGCACGAAAGCCTAAACAGGGCTATGCACGCTGATAATTTAAATGTATTTTCTTTTTTAATTTGTCCAAAAATTCTACTACCACTATTAAAACAGCGGCTAGAATGAAATACCTAAGAAGTACAGTAGGTAACGCTAAAGGATAGAATAAGAAGAGAGGTCGGACAAGAGAATACTAATAGATGTCATTTATGAGAGACAAAGTGAGTAAAAATGGACATATATGCGGCATCATGAAAGGAAATCCTCACAAATCATGGTAATGCGATAGAAAGAATGACACCTAGAGTAAATGGGAAAATTACAATGATGAGAAATGGAACAAAAAACCAGAGAAAACATGGATTGAAATGTACTTGCTCCATTCCACATTCTCATCCCTTATGTGTCCGAATATTCGTCCATTTTTTTCTTCCAAAGATTTTACCTTGTTTTTTTTTTCCTCCAAAGTTAATCAAGATTTTTAAAATACATTACGAAACTCCGTTGAGGTCACTGTGTTAAAGTTTTAAGAATTGTAAAACAGTACCTGATATCTTAGTCGTCCTCAGTGTTGTTTTATAGGAGGCATTTCGATAAAACAACACTGCAAATTATTGAGTACGACTGAGGTACGAGGTCTGTTTTACAATTCTTAAAACCCTCTAAGTTAGCATACACGTTTCTCGACTGTATAATATCAAAAGTAATATGTATTATTATGATCTAGTATATTTAAAAATTTAGATTTTTAGACATAAATCAGATCTATGTCTTTTTTATTTACAATTCATTATCTTAATACAAAAACTATATTATAATATATCAAATTCATTAGAAAAATATTTTTTTTTTTTAATTCTTTGTCAATGTTTGATTACATCTGTGCAATGTAATGAATTTCGGTATATTAAATAAACATATATGCTCCTATAAGTGATAAGACAATGTAACATTTATGCATATAATTTATTTGCTAAATAAAACTAATAAAGTTTCATTGATTTTTATAAATATTTATTTTAATCAATTTTTATGACAGCTGTTTTGATACACTGTATCTTCTTCAGATGTTTGCCAAAATTACAAATAAATTGTCATATTTTTAGCCTATAAACAAAGTCTACAGCTGTGGTCTCGAGGTAGCGTGCTGCGTTGTCACGCAGCGGGTCCGGGTTCGATTCCCGGACGGGACAGGCTACTGGGTCATGTTTTTCCGGTTTTTTTCCTCACCTGTAAGACAAATATCAGAAAGCTTAGGGCCCAACGGTCCCCGAAAATCATCCGGCCATCATCATCATCCTTATCATTATAATCATCATCCTTCAACGGTTTGGAAAGCAACGGGAAGCTACCACACCTATAATTCCCTAGTAAAGCTGCAAAGCATAGCATGAAAATGCTATGATTGCAGTGAAATACCTATCTTCGGGCAGAATTACTATGGATGAATGGATATAAACAAAAACATTTGTTTATATAGATAAGAAAATATTTTGTTTATATAAATAAGAAAAAAATGTAATTTTGGCATACATCTGAGGAAGATACAGTGTATCGAAACAGCTGTCATGCATATTGATTAAAATATATATTTACGAAAATCAATAAAACTTTAATGGTTTCATTTAGTAAATAATGAATATGGATTTTCATGAATCAATTGATTGCATATTGTTTAGTTACATAAAATAGCATTAATATAAACCCAAATACAAAAATTAGTTTACCCTTAATTTATTTCTCTTATCAAATACATTACTATAATATATATGATTTGACAGTTTTTTATCAGCGAGTATATATTGTGGACCATATATTATAGCGTACTAGCCTTCAGAGCTTAAGAATGTAAAAAAAAAAGCTGAGAGTTAAACCAGTAACTAATATAAAAGGTAAAGTGATCCCACAACAGGCCTCATGAGGAGGTTAGGGCTCCCACTTTTTCTAGACAATCGGCACTTTATGTCAGCCGGGTTGTCAGCCCTGCGTGACGGCCGCCTTTACCCCAGAACAAGCGTCTGGTACTCATTTCAGTTAGAGGCTGAGTCGACCCCAGGGCCATGGTGCCGCCAGAAGGTTTGGGTAAGTTTAAAAATCCTGACCCCAACGGGACTTGAACCCTCGACCCTCCAGCTTGTAGCTCAGTGCCTTAACCACTACGCTACGGCGTAGTAACTAATATATTATGACTAATTTATTATGAACTTGATGAATTTATAAAACCTTTTGAGTATAATTTTTTTAGAGGAATTAAACCCAATGAGTACAACTGGACACGACATACACTCAGTCCCACAGTGACGGACTGAGTATAAATTACACTTTAATTCTAGATAGTGTCCTTCTCTGGAATAAAAATAAACATTGGGATCTAAAATTGACAAAGATATAGCAGTGACCCATATGCTAATTCTGTGATGCGATAGCCCACCTGCTGAACTTCTTAACATGGAATAATGTTATCTGTGTCAAGGTAAGGTAAACTCCCACTCAACAACCCCCCTGTGCTTAACCTTATATCATGAATGACAGTCTATGCCTACCTAATGTGCACTCGGAGTGTAATCTCAAGACTGCAAGGGCGGCGTTCTATTTATTCACTATTATTGTATGAAGGTTCACATACAATCAGAACGTTTTATTTTGCGGTAATAATTTAGATTGTTACTGCAGATATTGCGTTTGTGCTGAATGCATACTCTCAGTATGTTTAGCTTTGACCATAGCGTAAGACGATAAATAATACTTACTTACTTACTCACTGGCACTATCGAACCCGTAGGTTCATGGCCGCGCGGACATAAGCTCTCCACACATCTCTATCCTGAGCTAATGCCTTCCAATCATTCCCTCTCCGGAAAATTTTACCCCAGTTGAACCCATGTTCGCATTTCTTGACGGTTGTATTTTTACGGTGAAAGATCGTCACTCTTTCGACCAAGGTACTTTTTTCGTCTGGCTTATCACCTTCGACCAGTCCGGCATGGGTAACCCTATCGGCAGCAATGCTACCGCCGGCATAGCTCTCAGGATCATTTAAGCACGCAAGCCACTCCACCACGACAAGGTAAAGATACCATGGAGGATGACGATAAATAATATATCCTCTAATTTACTCGGAGAAATAGAAATGTAGGGTATTCGCAAAGCTCTTCCATTAGATTCTGCCCTCATATAATGATTTTTTTAAAGTCTGTTTCGGTTTACCTTTTTCTTTATTCCCTTGAAAATTGTAATACAATGCAATCTTCTTAACGACTTCATTGCTTTTACTTAATCTATTTTCCGTACCTAGTCGTAGTACATATATATATATATATATATATATATATATATATGTGTGTGTGTGTGTGTGTATGTGTGGTGTGTGTGTGTGGTGTGTGTGTGTGTGTGTGTGTGTGTGTGTGTATGTGTGTATACCGCTGTGGTCTCGAGGTAGCGTCCTGCCTTGTCACGCAGCGGGCCCGGGTTCGATCCCCGGTCGGAGCAGTTTTTCTGAGTGAGGTTTTTATCGGGGTTTTTCCTCACCTGTAAGACAAATGTCAGGAAAACTTTAAGGCCCAAACGGTCCCCGAAATCATATGACCATCATCATCCTTATCTTTATCATCATCACCGTCCTTCACCAGTATGGAAAGCAAAGGGAAAATACCACACCTACAATTCCCTAGTAAAGCTGCAAGCATAGTATGAAAATGCTTATGATTGCAGTGAATGACCTGCCTTCGGGCAGAATTACTATGGATGGATATATATCATCATCATCATAGTACATTCACGAATTTAGGCCATTTGTTGACCTGTTTCGGTCTCAAGAGAAACACCATCCAAAAGTCTTTTGAGTGGACGTCCTGGTCTTCTTCTTCCTGCAGGTTGATATCTTAACATTTGTTTGGGTATTCTGTGATCTTCCATTCGATGAACATGTTGCATCCATCTTGACTTATAATCAGAAATTTTGTTTTCTAAAGGTTCCATGTGTAATTCTTCTAAGATGTCTTCATTTTTTTGTGATCTAGTAGTGTGTATCCTGCAGTCCTCCGAAGGTATCTCATTTCAGCAGATCTAAGTCTCTGTATATCCTTCTGTTTGAACTTCCATACTTCGCTACCATACAAAAGAGTTGGAAGAGCCAGTGTTTTATACACTTTTAATCTTGAATGCTTTTGGACTAACTGTGGCTTGAAGATAGAATTTATTAACCCTAAAATTCTTAAAAATTTAGATATTTTTGCATTTACATCCTTTTCTTCTTCATATGAGATATTGCATCCTAGATATGTAAAATTATTCACCTGCTCCAAAATTTTATTGTCCAGTACAATTTTACTTCTGACAGCATCTACACCTTGAAATGCCATAATATGGATATATATATATATATATATATATATATATTTTTTCTATTTCATTTATTTTTCATTACTTCTTATTTGAAATTATTTCTGGTCCCTAATCGTAGTATATATATATATGCATGCATTTTTTCTATTTCATTTCATTTTCATTACTTCTTGTTTAAAATTATTTTTGATCATTTAATGTTTGCTATTCATAAATATCTGCAGATTATTTTCAATTAAAATTACAGTACTCATTCCTACAATTATGTATGTCATGAATATGCAAAAGTATTGATTATACAATTTAAGTCCGTACATATATTTCATGATTAAAAGCCAAAATATATTATAATCATTTAAATGTTTGATGTTATAATTATAGAAATTTTATTGTGAGTAAATGTTTGACGATTAAAATGTATGTGCCTACTTACACAGAGTTCATATATATATATATATATATATATATATATATTCCGATTAAGGATAGTTAACTTATAATTAAAGGGTTAATGCCTTTTAGGAGAGTTATTAAAACGAAAGCCTATCATACATGTGACTACGCATATACACCGAAAGCAGGGGTACAACTCAAGTGGGATTCAATATGTACGTAATATAGGTTGTAGATCAATTAAAGCTATGGAATTTATTTATTTATGGAGAGATTTAAAAAAAACAGTTTGAAATAAGAACCAAGGATCTCAGAAAAAAACTGTTGAATAGAACAAGGTTGTATCCCTCTTTTTTTCATAGAAAATGTTATATGCCGTTAACAAACTTTTTACGTGTAAAACTCAAATTGAGGGGACAAGAAAAAAATTACAACCTGTTCAGTTGTTCATATTGTTTACATTTTTACTCATAATCCAGCATTAAATTAAAATATTACTATGAAATTTAAATAAATTAATTGTACACTAATATTCTACCAAGACAAATTAAGAATATAACAGAATCATAACAGAATCAAAATTGTATGAAATGGCTTTGCATCTTAATTTGGAATTGTTTGAAATTAATAATTTATTATGAACTAATTAACCGTATTTCCAAAATTTTACTCTTATGTAATCTGAAAAATTGCCGACAAATAACGAGTAAAACAACATTTTGAAAATACGGTTAGTTTTTAGCCAATCCCAAAATACGATCTGAATCTATCCCACTCCATCCTATACCATTACTTAATTTTAACAGTGGATTATGGGCAACAAATGCAAACAAATAATAATAGTTTTATTTTTTAATTTCAGACCCTGGGTTTCTTACCTCAAATTTATTTGCAACCTATAACCTGTTACAACTCTTCGGTTATTTCATATTGGTAAATATGACGTATTTTTCGTACTTCCGCGAACTACGTTGATTTCAACTCCATGATCATAGAAAAATGCATTACGTTACTCTGCTATTCAAAATTATGCATAGGCCCTACCTCTATACCAAACTATCTTCCAATCACAATTTGAGTACACCAGAACCTGCTATTTCACATCCCACACACAGAACTTCCTTATTTTTATGTCTATACCAAATGTACTAACTACTCTTTACCACACGAAATTAGGAACTATCGGACATTGACTTCCTTTAAAATAAATTTACATCTATTTATTTTTAATTGGTCTTCAGTTTTTAATTTTTAGCTTCTCGAATCATTTTAATTCTAGTTTAATTAGTATAAATATTTACTTATAGTTAATTATTTATTCTATGTTTGATATTATTTATTTTTATCTGTATTTAATATTTTTCATTGGTTGGTTGGAAGAGAAGGTCTTATGGCCTTAACTCTATCAGTTTAAATAATAATAATAATAATAATAATAATAATAATAATAATAATAATAATATTATTATTATTATTATTATTCACCACTGGGGTCCGAGATCCAGTCTCCGTCACTCCATGTGGGTTTCGTGGTGGACGAAACGGATCTTGGGCAGGTTTTTTCGGGGTTTCTCCCGTTTTCCCTGCCACAATTTCATTCCACCAATTCTCCATATTCATCTCATCAATTTCATTTCGTTCATCTGCCCCTGTGTTGGCGCGTCAGACCCTTGTCATTCACAGACCTCTTATATAGGGGCTCATCTCATCTCATCCCTCGACCCGACCCTGAGTTGGACACGAATTGAGGATATTTATTATTATTATTATTATTATTATTATTATTATTATTATTATTATTATTATTATTATTATTATTATATTATTTACCTTGATACAGATATAACGTTGTTTTAAGTATAGCTCTGATTGTTTAAACATGTATTTATAAGAATTTAATATCAATAACCTTGTTGCAAATGCTGCTGTAATTTAAACCTGAACAGTTATAACATTAAGGTATAGGATATATTATATGAAGCTTCTAATACAAGGAACCTCACCATTACCTCAAGAGATCTATATTTTTCCCCGATTATTAGACTGATCTGTTGTTATGCATACAGCATATGTGCCTCTACAGCAGGGCCGTTAAACAATGCTCACTAGATGTGACAAGGAGCCCTTCCCATCCTATTCAACCCTATGTCGGATAGGCTGAGAAGATATGACACTGCTACTCACTTGTCAGTTGTGTTGCTTCATTGGGAGTGTGCCTGCATGCGGGTAGGAGAGCGGGTCATCTTTTCACACCTAGTGATCACTGTTTAACGGTCCTGCTCTACAGCCACGTCAAAAGGATTCAAATACAACAATATCGGTGGTTAAGAAGTTTCTCCCGCAATATCGCAGTCTTAGAGTTAGAAACTCTGTTACCACACTCTCAGGTTTCATTCTAATCTTCTGCTAAATTAGACTCTTGGATAACTGTCACATCCAAAGACATAAGCTAAGATTAAAGCACGAAGACACACTGACTGATCTTATATATCCTCTTTAAAGGGACTACAGCACCTCACAAGAATGGCATGTTTCATATCTGTGAATGTGTCTTTTAAAATCTGAAGTAACATGTTACAATAAAGTTTTTTGTTATTAAAATTAATAATCTGGAATAAAAGAAAACGCGATATTACTGACGTTAGAATTGTAATCTAAAAAGTCTTAACAAAACTAGAAAAAAATCCTTTTAGAATATTTAATTTTGATTGGGCATTTTTTAAAAATGTTTTTTAACAGCTCAGTTCATTAGCGTCCCAATTCAAAACTTAGCAGGACTTAATCCAAATTATATGATCTGTCCATTCACAACTGAATCCGCATACAGGGCTTTTTCTGCATTACTACAAATAAAAACTTATAATAGGACAGCCATGTCAAGCCTAAGTAATCGAATTCTATCCATAAAGAAGGAGAAATGTTGGGATTTGTTGAAACACCTATCGACAGATTAGCTGCTAGGAGATTTCGAAGGCTCCAGTTGACCTTACGAAGTATTTGTATAGGAATGGTTTGTATGATTGTAATAATTTTACATGTTATTAATAAGAATTCTGAGAATGACGTCTCAAGAGGGGTTGTCAGCAGATGAGTCATTCTAAAACTCTATATGGACCCATCCAGAACAGTCTGCCTGTGCCACTGAGTTGAACTAAGATAATGAGAGAAAAGAAAGACATTTCAGGTATGAGTCACTAATTAATCCCTGTCATTTTGGTTTACAAACTACTTTCTTTCTCCTTTTAAATCACGTGATCGAATATGTTAGTCTCCGTTTCTAATTACCTACCTCGTATCTACTTTGAATGGGTTTAGCAGAAACAGTAAAAATGCAAATTTATTTTAATCCGTCATCTGATTATCATAATTGAACTCCCATGTGCTTATGAAAAAGTGAATGAAAGATTGACTAGCTGGTATTACAGGCACTGTGCCAGAAATTGCAGTTGTTAATAGATTCAATCACTTTACATAACTTACACTACTGTTCATGCAAACCATTAACCCCTTCAATCGACTTTCACTTTCACATTGCTGTTTATGTACAGGGGTGCACAAATTAATTTATATATCTTCTTGACACTCTCTATCCATTTAAAGTATATATTATTTTATTTAATAAAATTTTATAGGGTTCAATTTTTTCAAACCTCTAACCCCTTCAATCGACTTTCACTTTCACATTGCTGTTTATGTAAAGGGGTGCACAATTAATTTATATATCTTCTTGACACCCTCTATCCATTTAAAGTGAATTATATATTATTTTATTTAATAAAATTTTATAGGGTTCCATTTTTTCAAACCAATAACCCCTTCAATCGACTTTCACTTTGCTGTTTAACTACAGGGGTGCACAAAGTAATTCGTATATCTTCTTGACACCCTCTATACATTTAAAGCAATGCAAAGTAGTTGTTATTTTATATAATAACATTTTATATGGTTAAATTTATTGTTATTGTTAACTAATTGCTAGGAAACGAAACATGAAATTTACTATATTACTATATTATTCTCTAGGACATTAAAACTTATATTATTCTCGCTAACTTGATATTACGCCCGTTACCAAGACAATGTTTGACGAACAGTATTGTTGAATGGAGAAAATCCACGATTTAGAAATTAAATTCCCAATTAATGCTTCAAAGTTTTATTTCCTTCAGTAATAAATAACTGAATTATAAAATATTGTATGCACCATGGGCATTGCTTACTGATTCCAATCCAATGTGGTTGGAAGTGCAGGACCACCCTTTATGTACCCCATACACGTTCTCCGTCGGCCAGCCGAGTACACGCTCAGTTTGACCTGGGAGCTCACTCGGCAGCCGAAAGAATTAACGTGCAGGTCCCGTGACCTGTCACTTCCAGCTGTTTAAGGATCTTAAATGCCCTCTCCAGCCCTTGTTTTTTATATATAATATTCGTCGTTGAAATAGAGCAGTAATCCTGTCGCCGGTCGCAACTAGCCGTAGATCAGGAGGCAAGGATCCAGTGGTCGGACATCAGCAAGCCTTATTCCGTTTGTCTGTTGATAGATGTTCTAAGTGCGATGTACTATGTCACCAAGAGGAAGACCGCAGCCGCCACGGCCACTGCCAGTCCCCGAAGGGACAAGATCGGGAGGACTGCTGACCAAACCAGAAACGACTCCCTTCAGGTTAAGCTGATCTCTTGCGAAATTAAAATTTTGAAAATATTTTAGGAAATTGTAATTTACTGGTGGACACTAGGGAACCACTCCGACATTTGCCTTAACGCCAAGGGAAACCACCGAAAACCTTAGCAGAGTGGCTGGAATTTAGTGAAATATATTAAAAACAATTTGGAAAATAAATTTAAAGTATAGTCCCTAGGGTGAATTATATACCCTCGGCTTATTAAGTTTGTCGCTCTCGAGGCGTAATCATCATAAGTAATGCCACAAGTGATTTCCAAATTTATCTAGAGAATTTGGAAATCAAGAGTGGTATTTGTTAGGACTATTTAACGAATAAAATTAAGATGTTTACTCACAAATAATTATTTAAATATAGTTATTTTTAAATATTTATATATTTAATGTAAACGACGCCGTTTGAAAACAAATGAGAAACGATGGGTACGCTTAATTTGCTTCTTTTGTTCATCACTGCAACCAGATCATATTATTTATTGCCAAAGGAACGCAATATTGTAAGAATGCACTCTAGTGAAGAAAAAATGAAACACATCAAACTATATGTTAATTCCTTTCTGATGTCCTATGATGTAAATATGACAATTATATTTTTCTGGAATGTTATTACCTGGGAAAAAATACATTTAAGAAAGTGCAAACAGTGGTTTCTTTTTTTTTTGGTGGTATAATCAATTGCTACAAATGTTTTTATATTAACTCCCTCAGCGCTATGTGTTGACATTCATGCACTATATATACAATCTGGTAGCCGTATTTCTTGGAGAGTCAGTCACTGCAAAATAATGCTATGACCTATTCAGAATGCTAAAAAGGAGGTGCTTTCTTTATGATGATAAACTTTAGTTGGTAACTTCTAGGCGAAACACGACTGTGATTGATTGTAAATAAAAAATCATTGAAATGTGATTGGTCATTGACTCCCATTTGGGGCATGAGTTAAATAGTCAATATAATACCCTTGATACATAAATAAATATAATACCATCATCAACTATCACGAATTTACTTGTTACCTTATCTGACTTTTTTCTCTAGCAAAGTTCCTTTGCTATTTTGAGGCATGTGCAAAAATATGTTTTGGTAAATAGTTAAACGACACCCTGGCAACTGCTTCCCCCTTCTTTTTTCAGTTCAACCCTTATATATTTATAGGCCTACGATAAGCGAATTAATCCATTTTAAATTATAATTTGAATATATCTTCATTTTTGGTGATCGACGAACCCTTTTCACATATTGTAAGTTTTCTTTCATTTGCCTTTCATTGTTTGACATATATCAGGTTATTATCGTAGCAATTTGTGGTGGGTGTGAAAGAGGTGTCAAATTTTGATCAGACGTGTCTTATTTCAGACTTAAAATTATTTTAAATATATAAATATACTACAATTAAAAGCTATAAGGAAAAAAAAGGAAAGTTACAAAATAACAAAAATAGAGACAACCCCACACTAGGTGTCATTTTTTTTTTATTCTCCCAATCGTCGATGATAAACATTGGAAAACATGGAACGTCTCAGTGAAATCAACGGTTCACGTTCTCCTATGCTGGGAACATTAAATATTGTTAAAAATGAAATTAAGTTTTCTCGCTTCTTGGTATTTGTTACATTCATTTTTCCCCTATGGTTTTATCAAATGATATGACTTTTTCCTATTTCCGAAAGATGTGTACATTCTGAAAAAAAAATCCATTGACTCCGGCCAACTTTAATCTCGCGAACATCGGTTCCAGAGCTGTTATCAGTGTTTTTTAATAACCCTGTACAGTTTATATTCATTACCTTGTCCAAACAAATCAAAACTAATCTAGATATTACGTCATAATTAATTTAGAAGCTAAATTGTTTTATATTGTTAACCTTGGATGTAGATCCTTCAAGAAGTGTTCTTAATATAGCATCTCATAAATTTTGATTAAAAGATTAGACCATTTGCACAAAGGATTCCTTGCATCAAGGGCCAGCTCATACGGTACGCAAATATCACCGCAAGTCAAGTTTATCGCTCACACAAGAGATAGTAGGAACCCCATTGTGAATTTAACCCCAGGCAATCTTATCTGCTCACACCAAGGTTAGTTCCTTTTGCAAATTGTATCTCTGAGATCAAATATTATCCCATTGTTTCATATCTCCTCCTGTCTTGATATTTTCTGCTTTCATTTCAACATGTACCAGCCCTGGGTGGTCTAATGGTTACCTTGCTCGCCTCGTAATCTGAGATAATATTGTTAAATACATAACACGTTTCAATATAAGAAAAATGTTATAGAATAGGCTAAATTATTCTTCTTAGACATGTTTACTTCCTATCAGTGAACGATTCCGTAATGATTCTTTAAAAAATATAATTTTTTTAGGATTAACCCTTAAGACCCGATTTTTTAATTTTCTTTTAATAATATAATATCTCCTTTACTCCGTCTAAGGAGAAGCCTTACATAAAACTACCAAACCTAGCATAATGATGATGATAATAATAATAATAATAATAATAATAATAATAATAATAATAAAAATAATAATAATAATAACAATAATAATAATAATAGCAATAATAACAATATAAATAGAGATTTGCCGGAATATAAATATTTCTCTTCAGCAAAACAAATTTTTATAAGCGTACCGCTTATGCACTAGCCATTTTACGGAGAGTTAGTATTTAACTTATATTATTTTTCCAAATAATATGTCTATCTTGTGTATCTTCTCCTGATAGACCAAAAAAAAAAAAATGTACAGAGTACTTAACATATTGTTTCGCCAAATATTCTTTGGTCTACCACGTCTACTTCTTCCTCTCATTTCGTGTTCATGTATTAATGTAGGAGTCCTTTCCCTTTCCATTCTCCGTACCATCGTAGTCCTCTTTTATCACCATTGTAGTTATATCTCCTTCTACTTCTATATTTTTTTCTTCTCTCTCCATAATTCATTCATTTTATTCTCTTTTGTGGACCGATTTTCTTAAAAAATCAGTTTCAATAGTTCTCAATGTTTTATTATATTGATCTCCAGTTGTTAACGTTCATACGCCGTATAACACTTTGCAATGAAAGATTGAATGTTATGTAATATTACAATGTTTAAAAGATCTAAAACAAGGATTTTGTTTATCCCTTACACTTTTAAAACGTGTGTTCAATAAGCCTTAAAATGTGGAAAAAAGAAATGTTGTATTATGAGAATAGATAAAGACGATATTATGTAGGCCTACACATTATAATTTGCTGATAATCAAATGTTATTGGCTGAGTATTATGATGACATTGAATACACGAACAGGAAATTGATGGAAGAATATGAGAAGTGTGGATTAAAAATTAATGTAAATAAAACTCAATATATGGTAATTGGTGATAGTGGAGAAAATTTGATATTAGAAGATTCCAAAGGTACCGTTAATATTTGTAACAAAATTAAATATTTGGGAGTTGAAATAAGTGAAGATGAAAACAAAAAAGAATAGTTAAAGGTCGATCTGCAATAGCAATATTGAACAGGATATTGTGAGATAAGCAATTATTCATAGAAACTAAAATCCATATTTATAAATCAATAATAAAAGTTTGATGACCTATGGAGCAGAAACGTGAACTGAAATGCCAAATTAAAGTTGAAATTTCAATCTATAAATATTGATATGCACGATGCTGTAAATTTGACAGAATTAGAAACAGTATTATCTGTCAAAACAATTAACTTTAATGAAACAATTATACGATTTGTGGGAAATAATTACAATGGTTTGGACACGTGAAGAGCATGAAAGAAGGTAGATTACCAATTAGGAGCTTGTAGTGGATTCCAAATGGGAGGAAAAAGAGAGGGAGACCTAAGAAGACATGGATAGAGGGAATTATGAATTTGATAGAGGACAGGGGAATGCAAGGATGGTTACTGGAAGGAAAGAGATGAATGGAAGAAGATAATCAAAACTTAATATTGTGCACAGGTAGATGTTGTATACATTTAAAATCTGCTAATAATATAATATAATATCCATCCATAGTAATTCTGCCCGAAGGCAGGTCCTTCACTGCAATCATAGCATTTTCATGCTATGCTTTGCAGCTTTACTAGGGAATTGTAGGTGTGGTGCTTCCCGTTGTTTTCCACACCGGTGATGATGATAATGGTGATGGTGATGATGGCCATATGGTTTCGGGGACCGTTTGGGCCTTAAAGTTTTCCTGACATTTGTCTTACAGGCGAGGAAAAACCCCGATAATAACCTCACCCAGAAAAACTGCCCCGATCGGAGATCGAACCCGGGCCCTCTGCGTGACAAGGCAGCACGCTACCTCGAGACCACAGCGCCACGGTGGATAATAATAATACGTATAATCCACCGCTGTGGTCTCCAGGCAGCGTGCTGCCTTGTCAAGCAGCGGGCCCGGGTTCGATCCCCCGTCGGGACAGTTTTTCTGGGTGAGGTTTTTATCGGGGTTTTTCCTCACCTGTAAGACAAATGTCAGGAAAACTTTAAGGCCCAAACTGTCCCCGCAATCATATGGCCATCATCATCATCATCATCCTTATCATCATCATTCTTCACCGGTGTGGAAAGCAACGGGAAGCTACCACACCTACAATTCCTTTGTAAAGGTGCAAAGCATGGCATGAAAATGCTATGATTGCAGTGAAAGACATGCCCTCGGGATTACGATGGATGGATAATATAATATAATGTAATGTAATATATTGTAATGTCGTCGTCGTCTTCTTCTTCTTCTTCTTCTTCCATATGCAGTATTGGGTGATGATGCCCGTTCTGCGACTACAAAAAACTGATCTTTCCATCGGTTGAATGGTCTTCCGAGGTCTCTTTTGCCTTTAGGGTTGGGGTGGTAAATCATCTTTGGTAAACGGGAATTTGACATTCTCTGGACGTCACGTAATGTAATGTAATGTAATGTAATATAATTGTAATGTTATTCCTTTATATGTCCCGATAGAAGCTCTCATTTCATGACTGGAGGAAAAGTTAAAACAGATTAATGTTGGTTTGCAATCTGAAGTAGCCTACATTTTGAATTATAACTTGACGTTTGTTAGCAAAGTGCGATGTGGTTGACGTGCGGAGATCGGAAACAATAATTCAATTACATTCACGTAACCGAATGGTGTAATTACAAACTGCTGGGATATTACTTCTCAGCGATAACATAATTCCATTTTCCCCTTGGTTTAACTGGACAAGTTTATAACCACACTTGGGAGTCAAATACACATTTGGATTGGTCAGAATTCCTGTCAAGGTATCCAGATTCAGAACTAAAAATTATATTTGCTTTCACTTTCGTTACATGAATAACATTTTTTTTTTTATTTAGGAATATTCCACAATACAGTGTTTCTCTTTCAACCAGAGGTTCCTGTCTAAAGCATATTCTTCCCTCAAATCTCTAGCTTCCATATTTCTCTTCACTCCATCCAACCATCGTTCTCTAGGCCTGCATCTTCCACTTCTTCCATTAGATTTCTAATTAAGGATCTTCTTTGGTATTCTCTCTTCTTCCATTCTTATGAGGTGTTCATACCATTTTAAACGTTTTTCTTCTATTTTTCCTAATACGTTTCTTTCAACTTGCATAATTTGCCTTATTGTTCTGTTTCTGTCCTTATCCCTTCTTGAAATTCTTGTCGATCGCCTCCAAAAATCCATTTCTACCGCTAACCGCTAGTTGCCTTTTTTATACTTACTGTCCAGGTTTCGGATCCATAAAATAAAATGCTTTGTAACAGAACTTGAAATATAATTTTCTTTGTTATGTATATTATATTTATATTCCAAAGCACTGAGTTCAACATACCAATGATTCTTCTTACATCAGTTATTCTTCTTTCAATTTCTGTAGTTGAATTCTCACTTTTATCTAAAATAGGTCCTAAATATTTAAAATTTTTAACATTGCGTAATTCTTTCTGAATTGCATTTTAGCTCATCTGTTGTATTCAATGAAGCCCGTGTGGGGTTGTTAGTCCCCCATCGGGCGCCTCACCAGATGGTGGATAGGGGAATGCTTCCCAGATATGGGTGGTATCGGGGAAATGAAATACCCGAGGCGAACCAAAACTAACAGCTACTGCCTTGTAGTTCAGTGTTAATTCACTAAAGGCTAGAGGAAGACAACCTTGATTACAAATTACCTGGTCCTCCAGGTTGGGGTTGTAGCAATGGGCCAGCTCCTCATTCTACTGAAAAATATACAATGCTAAAAAACCTAAAGGAATAATAATAATAATAATAATAATAATAATAATAATAATAATTCATTTTTAGGAATTTTACATGTCCCATGGCACCAGAGCCGTTCAGTGACACAAATTTTGTATCATTAATAACATACTTTTTTGGCCACACAACGATATGGAGGGCTTCCAAGAATGAGGGATCAACAAACTCAGAGATAGCAGAACATTTAAGTCAAGACACTTCATTCACTCACACATTTATACTAAGCAAGATAAATATGATTGGATGATTATTGTAACTAAATGGTGTTCGGAGACTATTTTGACTATTTTTCCCGACATTTGTCCTACAGGTGAGAGAGAAAAAACACCTCACTCAGGAAACTTGTCCTAGTCGGGGATCGAAACCAGGCCCGCTGCATACGAGGCAATGACGTTTCTCCGAGACCACAGCATGTAGTAAAGGGTATTCCATTTCTCCGAGACCACAGCATGTAGTAAAGGGTATTCCATCCATAGTAATTCTGCCCGAGGACAGGTCCTTCACTGCAATCATAGCATTTTCATGCTAATGCTTGAAGCTTTACTAGGGAATTGTAGGTGTGGTAGCTTCCCGTTTCTTTCCACACCGGTGAAGGATGATAATAATGATGATGATAATGATAAGGATGATGATGGCCATATGATTTCGGGGACCGTTTGGGCCTTAAAGTTTTCCTGACATTTGTCTTACAGGTGAGGAAAAACCCCGATAAAAACCTCACCCAGAAAAACTGCCCCGACCGGGGATCGAACCCGGGCCCGCTGCGTGACAAGGCAGCACGCTACCTCGAAACCACAGCGGTGGACAAAGGGGTATTATAGAGGTAGTAAAGGATTTTAATAACGGAATTCTTTAAAAAAAAACTCAGTTCATTGCAATTTAAATCTCTTAGTCAAAGGAGTAGCAAATTTTGCTTAATTAACTCTTCTTTTAGGCTTAAGGTTCTTATTCATGCCGTAAATCAACAATACAGACTAACTTAATTACTTACGTTCTAAGGGAAAGCCTACTCAGGATTTTACGCCTTGAAAAAATCTGTGAATTGGAAGCTGGTTTTAAAATGACCGTAAAATTTTAGCTATCGACATTTTATTTCATCCTTGAAGTTCTTTTGCGTCCCGTAAATATAAAACATGGGATCCATGGATTTACTCCCTTCCGAAGGAAGCCATCCTAATGATTTTTACGCCCTTAAGGATGTTTGAATACACGAACCTCGGAGCCAGAAGCGAGCATAGTAACTACCAATCCACAAGAACCGACGACATACACCCCCCACACACACACATATACTACGTAACCTATAAGATTGATTTTTTTATTTAATATTTATAATAAAATGATAGAAAACAATTGAGTACTAATTATTTAAATATATATGGAATTGCACATTATACAGCAATAAAATAATTAATAACGTAATAACTTAGACATATACATGATTTTGTTTTCACTGCGGTCCGACACATTTAGGTAACTGACACGATAAATTAGTGTTTCGCCAAATTAAAGGTTAACAAACAATACCGGTATACTTTAACCTGTATTTAGAAACTGACCATAGTATTAAAGCAATAATGCAATTTAAACAAAGTTGAAGTCTCTAAACTCCATGGAGCGACAGGCCTAGAAGCCCCTTTGCCTACCAGCTAGCAGCTGGCCTCACATCCACATGCGTTAGTCACAGACGTAGACGATCATTCAGCCAGTATAGGGATACATGATCAGCATGTCGAGTTTTCCAGCCATTATAAATGGTTTTCTCAACATGGAGTCAATGTTTATATAGCTACCCAAATTCCTCATGGTGCTGGGTGGACACCCGTCCCATTCTGTCCGAAATTCCATGTGAAAACGATTAAATAAAATATATTTACTGCACAGACACTTGAATATGTTTCGCCCTAAATTAAATAGAGTTTCCACAGAAGATTTCGATTATTTTCTCAATTTATGAAGAATGTTTTCTTAGGTAGGCCTATAATACATATCAGAGTAAACGTTTTATAATTGAATTTATCAAAATTAATAATTCAACTTCCCATTAGTAAGGATTTAACATTGTTCCACCGCAGTCACACGATCGACAGTTGAAGAATTCACTAGGTTGAGAATTGCATGTCTTAGTGACTCCTAGAATAGCATTAGAGAGCCTTGTGTCTGCTTATCAGCTGATCCGATATCGACCGACACGCAAATGTGCGCCTATATTCTCGCTCAAGTCTGGACCCACTCGGAACAATGTGGCTTCATCTTACTCAAGGACAATAAGCATAACTTTACGTTCGTGCTTACTGCTGGACAAGGGCATGAATGATAAAGAGCTTGTGGTGTTCTTCTTAGAAATTACGTCACACTCCTAGATATTGCTTTATATTTTACAATCTTTGTTTCCGTCAATAGTAATAAAATTCATATCAAATTCCGTTGAGTCATAAGATAAAAACTTAAAATACGTACATTTTTGCAGGTACCGTCGTCCTCAACTGTGTTAAAATATTGTTTTAAAAATATTATTATTATTATTATTATTATTATTATTATCATTATTATTATTATTATTATTATTATTAAATTATTATAATATTTGTTTCAATGATAATCCATTTTCTAAAGGTTAAATTTTTTTGTTCATTGCCACCACCTTGTCATTTCGACATTCTGGTATTCTCCTCTGGCATGGTGTTAATGTATTTTCTATTTTTTATTTAGAGCCCCCCCCGGGTTACCTCGGGCATAATGCCCTTATCCCCGGGTTTGCTCTATGCCCTTATCTATATCTAAACTTTATTGAAATAAAAACATAATAAATATAAGCCTACAATTCGGGTTTGTGAAAAGTGTATAGATGTAACCTACTTCTGAGGTTGGGGCGTCTGGAAGGCGGAGTTATGCTGCCCCGATGATATATGATAGGTGATGATGATGGTAATGATGCGCCAAGAGAGGCCTTAATCCTAAACTTAATGAACATGTTATGCTAATGATGGTCAGATTATGTTCGGGGACCGTTTGGGCCTTAAAAAAACACACAATCACCCAGGAAACTGTTGGAAACTTGTCTCAACCGGAGATCGAATCCGGATCCGCTACGTGACAAGACAGCACGCTACCTCGAGACCACAGCGGTGGACAAAATAATTTAACCATATTTTTTTAAATAAAATATAATGATGTTTTATTCAGTGCCCCAGATTGTCACTTCGACATTTCTAGTGTTCTCTCTTGGCATTGGCGTAATTGTAACCCACTTTCGAGATTGGGCGCCTGGAAGGCGGGGTTACGGATGCCCTGATGATATGGTGAGTGATGATGATGATAGTGGTGCGCCAGGAAAGTCCTTAATTCTAACCTTAATCCAATTCTCAATCTTAATCTTAATCTTAATCTATGAATGATGATTATGATGGTCATATATTGTTCGCGGACTGTTTGGGCATTAAAGTCTCCCGACGTTTGTCTTACTAATAAGGAAAAACTCCGAAAAAATCTCATCCAGGAAACTTTCCCGACCGGGGATCGAACCTGAGTCCACTGCGTGACAAGGTAGCACTCTACCTATAGACCAAAGCGGTGGACATATTAATACTATGTATCTGTTGATGGAAAATTAGACAGATACTGTAGATAAATGTAGGGCATGGGTGCGTAACTCGACCGAGTGAAGGAAAAAGCTTAAATCCGCCTTCTGCCGCTCTAACATAATGAAAATTTGTTACTTATGGTCCGAAACATGGACAGTGACAACAACAAAAAACATAACACAGAAATAAGACAACAACTAAAAGTAGAGGAACTAAACACAACAATAGTGAAATACAGAACAAACTGGAAAGAACACTTGGCAAATGTGACTGAGAATAGAATATCAAAAGCAGCATAGAAGAAGAAATTTGGAAAGACCAAAGAAAAGATGGAAAGAGCAGCAATTTGGAGCCGGAACAGACTAGTAAATAAGCCTAAAGAAGAAGAAGAAGAAGAGGTTACATGGTCTTTGTCAAACATTCATTATAATGTCGTTCGTGTTGTTATTAGGTTGTAGGCCTACGTAATTATTCAGTTCGGCCATCCTTCACTGCAAACATATTGAGTCATTTTGACGTTACGTGTACGTCATTCATGACAGCATCGACATCGTGGTTGAAGACATATTATGTCACGAGTGCACATTCCTGATATAGGGGATAGATATATAGATAGGAATATAAGACATTGGTAGATATATAGGTGTCGTGTAGTGTTTTATTGATCTACTGTAGCTTACCTTGTAGGAAATGGAACAACACGCTTTAAAATCTCAGGTCATTACTGACACGATACAAAGCATAACGTGAAAGAACTGACAAATTTGCTCAAAAGTCACTTTTGAAGGCCCACTTATATCCCTTCACCGATTTTTTTTTTTTTTTTTTGCGGCTTGAAAAAATATATCGATCTGTACCAGATTTGAACCGGTAAACTTCGAATCTAGAGCTGAGCTTGATAGCTGCTAGACCACGGAGACAAACGTGCATCTATGTTTGTAAAGGTAATTCATTTAAAAAAAAAACCCTTCGGTACATGGAAGGAACTATGTGTATCAATATTAATGGTGGGATAGGGAGATAGGTAGGCACGCTCATCTAGATTTTTCTTCCCTCCAGGGGTATGTTTTATAAAAGTTCTATTTTTAGTAGTTACTTATCAGCAGTGTAGATGTTACTAGTTAGCAGTCTGGTAAATCCTGTTTCATAAACACAAACATACACTGCTACATTTGCTGCACTGTTTTCAACAGTTAGCAGTGTGACTTTATGTAAAGAGTATATCAAATATATTGATTAAGATTTTCACGGCTATCGTTATGTATTTTAAAATACTATTTCGGGATTATTGGCCGTGTCTTGTAGTGTTGTTCATCACCCACAGTAGGTGATAAAACGTCGAGAAGACAACACTGAAAGACACGGCCAAGAATCCCGAAATAGTATATTACCATGCAAAGTTGGGAAAAGGTATTTACAGAATTGAGGAAAATGTTTAAAAACCAAGCGATAACGAGGTTTTTAATTTCCGAGATTCTGTAAAATACTTCACAAACATGTGTTGTACATTATTTTTTTGCGCGATGGTGTTTTAGAATAATAAATAGTAGTAAAATAATAACATCTTTCTTGGAAATATGTGTGTTTATTATAAACAATTGAGTAACGTTAACAGTGTAAATTCATAGTAATTCTACCCGAGGGCAGGTCTTTCACTGCAATCATATCATTTTCATGCTATGCTTTGCAGCTTTTCTAGGGAATTGTAGGTGTGGTAGCTTCCCGTTGCTTTCCACGCCGGTGAAGGATGATGATGATGATAATGATAAGGATGATGATGACCAAATGATTTCGGGGTCCGTTTGGGCCTTAAAGTTTTCCTGATATTTGTCTTACAGGTGAGGAAAACCCCCGATAAAAACCTCACCCAGAAAAACTGCCCCGACCGGGGATCGAACCCGGGCCCGCTGCGTGATAGGCAGCAGGCTACCTCGAGACCACAGCGGTAGACTAACAGTGTGTGCAGTGTTTATTAGTTGAAACAACAGGAGGCCGTGAAACCATTATTATTGATAAAATGGCCACAAGTACGTATTTATTGTTTTATATTGTTTCAAATAAAGTTCAGTTCATTTAAAATGCAGTGATTTGTTTCGTATAATGTATATTAACACTACCTTTTGGATATTTTTTGTATATACATTGTACGTAGTATACATTAAAGGGTAGTGGCTTTACTTCCCGCACGTGGGTGTAAATGCAATATTACAGTATAGTTATTTAGGTTGGCAATCCCGAAATATAGGAAGTTGAACTTTCAATAATTGTCGCCATTCCTGGTAAGTACGACAAAACGTACTATCGCGCAAAAAGGTATTTTAAAGTATATCAAGTATACAACAATATTATTCTCTTTGCTAGATTTCAATGCCTTCTCTATGGATTGCATTTTCACATGATTCCAAAATATACTAGCTCATTTGCATGGTTGTTCTGTAATATTATTATTTAGCAAAGTTATCAAAATAATTTAAAAAGGAACAAAAATCCATAAAGAAAAAAAATCTTATCGAAAGTTTTAGAAAATTATTTTTAAGGTAAATATTTTGTTGTATTACTTTTAAATTGTGTACACAGCTACCTACCTTTATCAATATCTCTTAACTCATAAAATAGACATATTATATGAAACAGCATTGTAGTTGCATTGCTAAATAATGCTCCTAAATATGAGTCCTACTCTGCTAACTACTATTTCACAATGGTAGCTATACTTTTGAAACAGGTTTCAAGTTTTAGCAGTCTAATTTATCAGTCTACACTACTTATAAGCAGATTAACAATGTTGCGAAACAGGCCCTAAATAACTTTCCGATACCAATGTTTTAGTAGGCTCATTGGTCCCCACATCCACGATCAGTATAGATACTAATGGGTAAAGAAATATCTGCACCCATCCTCTGCCCGAGATCGAATCCGAGCCGTCTAGGCCAAATTCCTTGTTATTTCAATTCCAGACCATAAAAGTCCATGAGGAACAAGAACGAAGCATTGTGGTTAACACTATGTACCGACTACTTTCCACCAATAATGTTTTGGCATTCATTTTATAGGAGACTGAGTGGGTTTTATTCAGAAAACCTGTGAGTGAGAACTGTTACCTTGAATGTTATATAATTCAGCCATTTCCATTTCTTAGAACTTTTTTACTTTATAACAGTTTCCTCATTATATGCTATGGTAGTTTCGCGCTCAGAAAATTAAAGAGAAACTCTATGAAGTTTTACGAAGTATTTAAAAATTATATAGCCTTAATTAGCCTGCATAACTGTAGCGTGAAAGAGTCTACAGGCTTGTTAATGATTGTGCGTGTGCGCTCTTGGCACCTCCCTCCAGTTCGCTTTAATCTGCGCCATCGCCAACTCGCATCTCCTCCTCCAGAGGTAAGGGCTGCAGTTGTCCCATTGCCCTACAATTTTCCGGTATTAAACACGCAATACTTTCTAAATTAATAAGCAGCATGGTTATAATTGCATTACTGACCTTAAGAATACGTTTCTATGTAGACCTACTGACACTGAACTTACTACACCCTTATCTTACGTAAGGATTACATGGGCTAGGATGGATTTCTATGCTAATATACCTATGTTTGTACTCGTAATTTATAGTTTTATTGCATGACTAAGTATATAAATCTGGTGGCACTCCATAGCATAGTGGTTAAGGCACTGTACTGCAAGCCGGAAGGTCGAGGGTTCGAGTCCCGGTGGGGTCAGAATTTTTAAACTGACTCAAACCTTCTGGCGGCACTATGGCCCTGGAGTCGACTCAGCCTGTGACGGAAATGAGTACCAGGCGCTTGTTCTGGGGGTAAAGACGGCCGTCACGCAGGACTGACAACCCAGCTGACATCAAGTGCCGACTGTCCAGAAAAGTGAGAGCCTTAACCTCCCAATACCCCAAGGGCCCCTGAGGCCTGTAGTGGGATAGGCCTACCTTTACCTTACACAGTTTTATAACTGGATATGTGACAGGTAAATTTCTCTTAATTCGATTAAATAAGGGAAATTTTAAATACCTAGGAACAATAAGGAATGAGATGCACAAACAAATTAAACATAGGCTCAATTCTGGAAATGCGTGCTATTATGCATTGCAGAGACTTTTGATGTCCCAACTCCTTTCAAAAAACCTTAAACAGAAAACATATAAAACTATTGATTCTACCAGTTATATTATATGGGTGCGAAACATGGACTCTTACCTTAAGGGAGCAAAGGAGATTACGAGTATTTGAGGATAAAGTAATTAGGAAAATTTTTGGACCAAAGAGAGATGAACAGACAGGTGAATGGAGAAGACTACATGATCTTTATAGGAAGCCAGATATAATAAGAACAGTTAAGTTTCGTAGACTGCGATGAGCAGGACATGTTGCACGTATGGGGAATGAAAGACTTGCATGGAAGCTTCTTGTAGGAAAGCCAGAGGAAAAGCGCCCAGTTGGTAGACCAAGAACGAGGTGGGAGAATAACATTAACTATGATTTGAGGGAAGTAGATTATACAGGGAATGATTGGAAAGAATTAGCTCAGGATAGGGATGTATGGAGAGCTTATGTCCACGCGGCCATGAACTTACGGGTTCGATAGTGCCAGTGAGTAAGTAAGTAAGGATGGATTTCTATGCTAATATACCTATGTTTTTTCTCGTAATTTATAGTCTTATTGAATAACTAGTGTCCGGGTTTTTATGTACTAAGAATATACAGAATCTGGCTAACAAGGTATATTATTCTTACTTACTTACTCTCTGGCACTATCAAACCCGTAGGTCCATGGCCTCGCGGACATAAGCTCTCCATACATCCCTATCCTGAGCTAATGTTTTCCAATCATTCCCTGTATAATCTACTTCCCTCAAATCATAGTTAATGTTATTCTTCCACCTCATTATTGGTCTACCAACTGGGCGTTTTCCCTCTGGTTTTCCTACAAGAAACTTCCATGCACGTCTTTCATTCCCCATACATGCCACATGTCCTGCCCATCGCAGTCTACGAGACTTAACTGCTATTATTATTATTATTATTATTATTATTATTATTATTATTATTATTATTATTATTATTATTCACTCATAACAATTGTTAAAAACAAAATAATATCTAGAAAACCAAAATTAAGATTTATAAAACTTTAATAAGACCCATTATAACATATGGTACCGAAACATGGGTCTTAAATAAAAATACATGCAAACAACTAGCAGTATTTAGAAAATAAAATATTGAGAAGGATTTTCGGAGCAATTGACACAGAGAACGGATGGAGAGCTAGATATAACAATGAGATATATGAATTGTATACGGAATTGGATTTGAAGACACATATAAGATGTCAAAGATTGAACTGGTTAGGACATATAAAGATGAAAACCACGAGGAAAGTGAAGGTTGTCTTCAACAACAATCCAGATGGAACACATTAAGAGGAAGTCCAAGAAAAAGATGGCGAAATTGTGTACAAGCAGACATGAAAGGATTTTGAATAAAGAATTGGAGGGAGTTGCCAATGTATAGAAAAGTTTGGAAGGTCATAGAGGAGGTTAAGAACCACTTGGACTGTAACACCAAATAAGAAAAGAAAGAAGAAGTAAGAGGTAAGATTGCAACATAGTATAATGAGAAGTTAGACTTCTGTCTTTTGTTTTGGTTTCACATACAAACAGTTGAATAATGTATATTATCTACATTGCAATCTTATATTTTATTATATAGACATCCTGACTCTAGTAATAACTATTTTAACTCATTAGCACTATCGAACGCGTATGTTCATGGCAGCGCGGACATAAGCTCTTCATACATCCCTAACCTGAGATAATATTTCCATTAATCCCCTTTATAATCTACTTCCCTCGAGTCATAGTTAATTTTATATTCTCCCCTCCTTCTTGGCCTACCTACAGGTCGCTTTTCTCTGGGTTTCCTACAAGAATCTTCCATGTTCCTCTTTCATTTCCCATTCGTGCCACATGTCCTGCCCATCGCAATCTACGAGACTTAATTGTTCTTATTATATCTCACGTAGCTCACTGTTATGTAGTCTTCTCGATTCGCCTGTCTGTTCATCTCTCTTTGGTCCAATTTCCCTCCCCCCAGGAACTTTATTCTCAAATACTCATATTTTCTCCTATTTTAAAGGAAGAGTCCATGTTTCGCATCCATATAATAACTGGGAGAATAACAGTTTTATATATTTTTAGTTTAACGTATTTTGTAAGGAGTTATGGCGACAGGAGTCATGTAATGCATAGTAACATGCATTTTCTGAATTGAGTTTATGTTTAATTTCTTTGCGCATCTCATTCATATTTATAATTTTTTTTCAAATGCCCCAGGTTTGTCTTTTGACATTCCTGGTTTCTCTGCTGGCATGGCGTACTTGTAACCCACTTCTGAGGTTGGGGCGCCTGGAAGACGGGGTTACGTTGCCCCGATGATATTGTGGGTGATGATGATAATGGTGCGCCAGGAGAGTCCCTAATCCTAAGCTTAACCTAATATGAACATGAATGATGATGATAGCGATGGCCATATGATTTCGGGGACCGTTTGGACCTTAAAGTTTTCCTGACATTTGTCTTACAGGTGAGGAAAAACCTCGATAAAAACCTCACCCAGAAAAACTGTCCCGACCGGGGATCGAACCCGGGCCCACTGCGTGACAAGGGCCCTGGTTCGATCCCCGGTCGGGACAGTTTTTCTGGGTGAGGTTTTTATCGGGGTTTTTCCTCACCTGTAAGACAAATGTCAGGAAAACTTTAAGGCCCAAACGGTCCCCGAAATCATATGGCCATCGCTATCATCATCATTCATATTCATATTAGGTTAAGCTTAGGATTGTTTCCAGGTATTTTAATTCAGCCACTTCTTCAAAATTTGCCACATTTGTCATTAGCTGCCCATTTCACATACAATGTGTAAACGTTATTTAGCTTTATATGTGTTTACTTCCATTTCCAGTTTTTTAGTGTTACTCAATAGAGCAGTGGTCACCAATTGGCGGACCGCGGTCTGGATTCGGATCCTGGGGCTTTCGTTCCAGACCGGTTAAATATCGAATTAATACAACTTTTTAAAACCTGTTAAACATCGAATACAACCAGTCGTACTAAATTTCATATCATGATAGTATTATTGTTGTATACTGCTTACGGTCGGAGATTTGATTGAAGATCAACGGGATTCCGTTTGAAACCTGGTATCGTTAAAAATACGAAATTTGTGAAGTGAGATATTTAAATATTACTCAGACCATATGTTAAATTTATCATAAACTTATCAATAATAATTAGAATTAATAACTGTGTATTACTGTGCTATATCCCTTTAGTATTTACCATAATATGTTTTGTTTAATTTTTGCATTTCATCCTCATAACACAATTTAAATAATTTCCTTCTTTTTTTCTTCTTCTTCCTTTCCAGGATTAGGTCAATGCGACCTGTTCCGGTCTCAAGTCCATCGTTTCCTTGCAAAACTTATCTGCCCATTAACACCCAAATTCGAAATGCGAAGCTAATGACCTGAGCTATTAAGAAGCGTCCTTTAATAAAATACTAACCTCTAATGTTTTCTAAGCTGTCTGATGATATAAAAATTAACGTAATTCTAGTTTGTAATGTATGTATTGTTTATGAAATATGAAAAGAAACTGACAAACGAAAATGAAATAATGGCATTAAAAAGTTGTCGATTTTATTATGTCTTGGGATAGCAATTAGACTGACATTTATTTAGATGAATGCTGTACCAGCGAGTGTTGAAAATGAAGATGTATTGCTGACGAGTGTGGTGGTAGTGCCTGGCTATGTACATTACAGGAAACAGTAGCTTCACTAGGTCGCTGCCCTGCATTGATCCAACTGGCAGTGACAATATTTGTCAATCCTCTAAACGCACGGCTGAAACTTTTCCATGCGAATATTGTGAGCCACATCTACTGTATATTCAGATATATATTACTGTCAAATTGACATTAAAACATATTCAACAATTATTGATATACATTCAATTTTATCTTAATTAACTATAGGCCTACTATAAATGAGGTAGGTCCCTGTAATTGAATTCCTGTCACTACGGTATGCTGTGTCCTCAGGTTGCGGGTAGAGAATAATGGCCTTGAGAAATGGAGAGTAGCTGCAATATATTGAATAATCTGTCGCGGACAGCCGATTAGTAGTGACCTTCTAGCTTAGGGGTTTGGTAAGGGGAAAACATCATCCCGTTAAGATATGAATTTTTCAGTAAGACTGCGGAAATAGGCTTGATACAATGGCATGACAATTAAAAAGAGAATTAATATGAAATTTCGTATTTGGAATATCAGAAATCTGTAATTGGTAATGTTCAAGACAAGAGGAAGCGCCATAATAATAATAATAATAATAATAATAATAATAATAATAATAATAATAATAATAATAATAATAACAATAATAATAGAAGACCAGATGGAAAACGCCAGTTAGTAGACCAAGAATGAGATGGGAGAATAACATTAACTATGATTTGAAGGAAGTAGATTATACAGGGAATGATTGGAAAGCATTACCTCAAGATAGGGATGTATGGAGAGCTTATGTCCGCACGGCCATGAATTTACGGGTTCGATAGTGCCAGTGAGTAAGTAAGTATAATAATATAAAGTCCGTCGCTGTGGCGTAGTCGGTAGAGTCTCTACCTTCCATTCCGTCGACCCGGGTTCGATTCCCGGCGGGGTTAGGAATTTTAAAATCTCAACCTCGGGACTGGGTCGTGTCCAGTTGTACCCATTGGGTTTAATTCCTCTAAAAATAATAATAATAATAATAATAATAATAATAATAATAATAATAATAATAATAATAATAATAATAATAATAATAATAATAATAATAATGGTAATAATAATAATTATTATTATTGATTTATTTATATATGCATTTCTTTATTTATTTAACTGGCAGAGTTAAAAAGTAGAATGTTAAAATATATACCTGGCAGGTGTCGTCGTCCTCAACTATGTTAGCAAATTAAAAAACAAATGTAAGAACTGTAAGCCTTTCGAAAACCGGCTGCCATCATCAGCAGAGGAAATATGTGCTACTAACTATTGTTGCTATTTTGTCAAAAGCGTCGCAAAACAACAGTTAGTATCACATATTTGTTCTACTGATAATAGAAGCTGATTTCCGAAAAGCCTACAGTTTATTTATTTATTTTAATTTTTAACCCAGTTGAGGACGATGGAACCTGCCAGTCATACATTTTAACATTTTACTTTGTGACTATTTACCTCAACGGAATTTTAGTATGAATTTTATCAGTATTGGTAGAATTAAGACCTTAAGAATTTTTCTTCCACTCAACCAATGAAAAATATTAAAGAAAATAATAACATGAGATCATAACATAGAATAAATAATTATAAGTAAATATTTATACAAATTAAACTGAATTTAATGTTAGCGAAAAATCAGAAACCATCAATTAATCCTCTGAGAGATCAGTTAAATATATCTTTGAGAGATATTTAGATTTAATTTAGAGGAAATTAATATCCAGCAGTCCATAATCTCTTGTTGTAAGGATTTCCAGAGTCTAGCCGTGGATGAGGTATAAGAATGTATTGTGAGATGTGAAGTAGGAGGTTGTGGTGTGATCGTGTACTCAAATTATGATCGAAGGACAGGAGATGAATGATAGAAGATAAGTAGCTTAGTGTAGAGGTACGTTTAATATGAACAGCAGAGTAAGTGAATTCAATTAATTTACTGAAATGTCCTCAATTTGCATCAAACTGTTGGCAAGTCTTATAGAATTATATCATTTCGCAGCACACACAGAGTTTTATTTTAGTTCTTGTATTATTTTTAAGAATCTTCCTTCCTGAAAAGAAAATACGATAAGGGGATGATGATTTGTCGAGTTCGTTCATGGAGTCTGATTTCTTTGGAATCGATTCCCGCCATCCAATTGGCTTGTTACCTCGAGACATATTCATTAATTTTAGGCAATGTAACAATGTTTACAATAAAGTTCCAGAATATGTAATTATTGAACTAAATTAATTTGATAAAAATGTCTCCCATTTGTTAATATAAAACTGTTGGCAACGTCTTGTAAAATTATTAGTCATTTCGCAGCACTCATAGAGTTTATTTTAGTTCTTGTATTATGTTCAATTTTCTTTATGGAGTCTGGTTTCTTTGTATGAATCTGATTTTTAAGTCTGCAACATAAATAGAAATCGCATGACTTTAATTCTAGGTTGCATACGGTCCACAAATTGTTATTCATTATTTGGCCATTGAAAATACACAATTACACCTGTAGCAGTGTGGAAACACGCGCATGCGTATACGTACATTTGCTAGTATATTTATGCAAGGAACTCTACATTACTAACGGTATACGCCATGACGTATTTGGTTAAGCTAATACGCTATTAGCTGAGATTTCTTAGGTTCGAGTCCCTGTGGTGCCATAATGGCCTAAATCTTCTTGCGAAACCATGGCCCTGTGGTTAACTAAGCCTCAAACTGAAATGAGTACCATACATATATTTCTAGGGGTAAAGGCGACCGTCACGCAGGGCTGACAACCAGACTGACATGAGTCTTCTAAGGCCTGTAGTGGGATCCTTTACCTCTACCTACGTTACAGTAACACGTGCATGTTTCAAGGGCGGGTAAAGTAATATAAATTCCCACTGACTTGAGAGGCCCTTGGAGTAATAGGAGATTAAGGCTCCCATCTTTCTAGACAATCGGCACTAGATGTCAGCCGGGTTGTCAGCCCTGCGCGACAGCCGTCTTCACCTTCAGATCATGCGTCTAGTACTCATTTCCGTTAGAGGCTGATTCGATCCTAGGGCCATGGAGCCATCAGAAAGTTTGAGCCAGTTTTAAAATCCTGACCTCACGTTAGACTCGGCTTTGCGTATTGCCTTAACCAACTACTAATACTAATAAAATTCATACCAAATTCCGTTGAGGTGAAAAGTCATAAGATAAAAATTAAAATGTATCTGTTGGCAGGCGCCTTTTAATTTTTAACATCTTATTAACCAACTATGCCAGCTTACAGAGATGGTTGTATTCTAGGGATCGGCTGTTAGTCAAATGACGTCATACACCGGCCGTGACGAAAAAACACTTTCTAATGACTACCCGGTATATAAAGTTAATTTCCAACCTCCATATATCCAACTTGATGACGTAAATGTTAGCATTTGTTTGAAAACAAAGGAACGTGTTTTAAAAATAATATACGTTCAACCTAACTTCCTTCAACGAGGGAACTTTTTACGATGGCTATAAATTATGGTGGAAGAACATAAAAGAATGTACATTAAAAAAATGACGTCATATAAATATGTGAAGTTAGTTTTCACGCCATGCGCAGTTTTAGCAACTTGTATTATTTATAACTGTCGCTAGACTACTCACAAGGTTATGCGCAACTTAAAATTTGCATACTTATCTCTCCAGAGCTGAAGGATTACAACCTTGACACGTTACAGTCCACTCACAAAAACACACTTACTTAGCTATTTATCTTGTAGTGTTGTTCTTCACTCCAAATTCCTTGTATATCTATATTTAATATATGTAATTATAAACTAATGGTTTTGTCTACTTTTAAAACATGCTGCAAACAATGTAATAGTAATTTACATTATAAAGTAAAGTAAAGTGATCCCACTACAGGCCTCAGGAGGCCCTTGGGGAAGTAGGAGGTTAAGGCTCCCACTTTACTGGACAATCGGCACTTGATATCAGCCGGGTTGTCAGCCCTGTGTGACGGCCGCCTTTACCCCCAGAACATGCGTCTGGTACTCATTTCCGTTAGAGGCTGAGTCGACCCCAGGGTCATAGTGCCGCCAGAAGGTTTGGGTCAATTTTAAAATCCTGACCCCCAACGGGACATACGGATTTAAAATGAGGTTTTACGAATACATTGAGATTTTTTCAGTTCTTCTAATATAAAAAAAAATATTTCACATCTATTATTATTATTATTATTATTATTATTATTATTATTATTATTATTATTATTATTTATTATTATTATTATTGTTATTATTATTATTGATTTTATACCAATTTACCAGAATGTGTAGTTCAGAGTCTATATTTCCTCTTAGTCTGTAAATATATATATGAACTAATTAATTTCGGTAACCGAAAAAAAGAGTTCCACTTCCTACGTAAATGCTATATATATATATATATAAAGTTTTGCTTCACATTTACACATAACGGTCTCAAGTTTAAAATTTATCAAAATAATGCACTAACCTTATCTTTATCCTTTTTTCCTAGCTTAGGTTATTGGTTATGTGTCATTTCATTTAGTTCTATGTGGGATATGTAATACAAATCATTAGCAAATTGTGATTTCGTTCAAAAGTTTATCTGACGGATTTTGAAATCGAAAGCAGCATAAATAGGAAAACCACATAATCTGGAAAATTACAGGTTTTATTTATTCAGGCCCTATAGATAAGGTCATTAGGCCTTCTCTTTTATTCAACCAGGACAAATATACAAAATAAGATTGAAATTATACAAAAATACCAGTTATATAAAATTATGAAAAAATAATGTAAAATGTATACAGAGCCCTTCTGTTGTACAGTAAACTTAGTACTGTGCATCCAAACGATGATAATAATCGCGAGCAGGGCGTTGAATGTTTTGTTTTGATGCTGGTATGCACATAATGAACTGTGTATAGTGACGTAAGAACTCGTAGTTCACCAATTTGCCACACCATCTCATCGCTTGGATGCATATTACATTATGTCGAAATCATTACTATTTATAAATAAATAAGCTATTAACATGTATATAACTATTCGACATCCGATGCAGAATGATGCTCCTAAGATATGATCCCAATTATCTGGATCGTATATAATGTTGACTTTATTACGACTGTTTTAAAATGAAATACAAATATTTACAAAATATGTGCCAACAATTATTGATTATTGCATAAACACGCAATTACGAATATGAAATCAGCCATTTAAAACGTTTTATGTAACAATGAACTTCTCTTCTTCTCACGAGAACAAAGTGATAAATTAGATTAATA
Source organism: Diploptera punctata (assembly GCA_030220185.1). Lineage (NCBI taxonomy): Eukaryota > Metazoa > Arthropoda > Insecta > Blattodea > Blaberidae > Diploptera > Diploptera punctata. The sequence goes on from JASPKZ010001980.1 coordinate 2,583,816, forward strand.
TTTAAATACACATGTTGGATGATATTTTAATTAAATTTCGCGAAATTGATAACAATATTAATAATCTGTCAGTCTAAAGTAGGTTATTAATTCAGTTTTTGGGTCAACTTTCTTTATAGCAACAGGATTCCACGGATTACATATTTTAGACTAACATTGATTTTAAACCTTAAATAAATTTATCTACTTACTATGATAACTCGTGCATATTCCAATATCAGGAAATAATTACTGTAATGATTTTTAATTAAGAAAAATACAATATGATCGATTTGAGCCTCAACATTATCGTAAATCCCGATGGACCCATGATCGCCTCCGATTCCAAGATTCACGGGTTTAAACCGGATCGGAGCAGATGGAATTTTAGAGCGTAAAAATGCTTTATATCCTCCTTCGGAAGGGAAGTAAAATCGTGGGTTCCGTGTCTTAGATTTACGACAGGTAAAAGAATCTGAATCCTGAAAGAAGAGAACTCCAAGAAACTTTTTTTTCTACTTTGCGCGCCCAATTTTGAATACTGGCGCTAATGGTCTGATATGTTAAAAAATATCGATAAATATAATATTAGTTAACACTACTTTAAATGTCAGTTTTTTTGAGCTAAGAATTTACACCAGAAAGTGCAAGACAGGAACGCCCGCATTTGTGCGGCAACTTCTCTGACTAAGCTGTAATGCGTTTAATCTAATTGTACTTAAGCAGGCGGTAGTTAATCTCGTTATGGAGATGTGTTGTGGCTCAAAACAATGTAAATTTTGCGCAACTTTCATGCGATGGATACATTAAAAAATTCACAGATTTTGACTGAAAAATGCTTTCTAACCGTGGTTTCCAGTTATTATTTTATACTCAGGAATTCATCTGAAATTATTACAGTGAATATCTATAAAACGAGATATGATAATAATATATGTTTCACAGCATGAAAATACAATCCAACAACAATTACAGTTTTCTAGCACTAGACATATTTATTTATTTAGCAGTTTTTTTCAATGTTGAAAACATTTTTCGATGCCCATTTAAAATTATGTCTTTTTAAGCCAATATTACGTGTTACTTGTCTCCATCATATAATTAATACCTTCTTTATCATGCTGCTTAAAATTCCTTTCGTGTATATGTTTTCGTTTTTAAGGCATTGAAAACCCAATAAGTAAGCATTTTATCTTTATTGAATATAAATAATTCAAATTCAGGATAAAAAAGTTTTAAAATATTAACAAGAAGTTTATTTATTATTATTATTATTATTATTATTATTATTATTATTATTATTATTATTATTATTATTATTATTATTATTATTATTATTCTGTACACCGTTGTGTCTCGAGGTAGCGTGCTGCCTTGTGACGCATCGGACCCAGGTTCGATTCCCGGTTATAACAGGCTCCTGGGTGAGATTTTTTTCGGGGTTTTCCCCGCCTGTAAGACAAATGTTAGGAAGCTTAGGGCCTAACGGTCCCCGAAAATCATCCGGCCATCATCATACTGATCATTGTCATCATCATCTTTCACAGGTGTGGAAAACAAGGGAAAACTACCACGCCTATAATTCTCTAGTAAAGCTGCAAAGCATAGCATGGAAATGCCATGATTGCAGTGAAGGACCTGCCCTCGGGCAGAATTGCTATGGATTGATTATTATTATTGTTATTATTATTATTATTATTATTATTATTATTATTATTATTATTATTATTATTATTATTATTATTCGATTAATCAGTGGTTGACACTGTCTTATCTCCATTAATTCCTCTGTTGTTTTGAAAGGTGGATTAATTAGTAATTTTATATAAAGATCATACATTTGATTTAGGTTCTAATGATATACGTTTTATGGTTTGTTTATGATTACATTTAATTAATTTTTTTTTGCTTAAATTCTTAACATGTTGGATTTCATATATTTAAGTTGCATTTCATTATTCTTTATAACTACTTTATCTTAATATCTTAGGTCATATCGCATTTGTAATATTTAATGTAGCTATAAATTATGTTCCACTTCGTAGTTGAGTGATCGTATGGCATTATGCATTCGCACAGAGCTACGGGACATGTTCTAGTTAGAGTACCCGTGGAGAAAAAAAAATCTCATGGAATTTCAACCAGTATGGGGCCTATGCTCACCCAGCATCGTGAGGAATTTGGATAGAAAAATAAATAACAACCTCAGGTTGAAAATCAAGTATAACGGCTGAGGGATCCGTCATGCTGGCCACATGTCACTTGTATAAGCGCCCACATCTGTGAATGACACATCTGAATGTGAGTCCAACAACCGGTTATTAGACTAAGAGCCTTCTAGATCAGTTCCGTAGATATTTACATATTTAATTGTATTGACATGAACAATTATTTAAATTAATTGGACTCTGTTAATGAAATTACATATAAGCAATATCCTTTTCTTCTTATGTCTTTTCGTTAGTTAAACTTAGAAGGACGCGTCATGTCGAAAAAGGATTTTAATTCTGGATCATACACTCAACACTTTGTCCACCTTATCACCCCTTTACATTTCTACTCGCTTCCATTTGCTATCCTCCCACCATAACGTAAACACCATGATCGAGAGAAATTTTAACTCTAACTATCCCTCTACATCGAACATCTCACTATTCTTCACCCTTCCTTGTTTCAGCCACCCGACTCTGGAATTACCTTCCATCGTATATCAAGCACTGCCCGACTCAAAAACAGTTCAAGAAAAAAACTCACTACATATTTCCTTGGGCAATATAATATATAACCGTGTTCCATGTATAATTTTATTATTTCTTTATACTTTAAACTTTCTTTACCAAGCCAATTACTTAATCAAATTATAGGTTATTATCATTATTGTTAATATTATTATTGTTAATATTATTATTATTATTATTATTATTATTATTATTATTATCATTATTATTATTATTATTATTATTATTACACATTTTATTTATTTTCATTGTCAACTTTATATTGTGTAGCCTGCCATATATATATATATATATATATATATATATATATATATTATGTATCATTAATCATGTAGATAATTTATAATTGTTATTATATGTATAGTTTAACCCTGATGAAGTGGAAGAGAAGACCTTGTGATCTTAACTCCATCAGGTAAAATAAATAAATACTTTTTGGCCACACAAAGACATGAAGCGACTCCCCAGATGAGTGATTAGCTTAGTGACAGGGCCATCTTTGAGACAACACGAACATTTTTACTAAAGAAGGGGAATATGATATGGATGATTGTGATGACTGAGGAAAATCAGAGAAAATTGTATTTGGCCCGGGATTTGAACTCGGGATCTCCAAAATGAATATCAAACATGACAGTCTTAGCCAATTTTCTCGGCTATTTATTTCTTAATAAATATTCAGTCATAAGATTATAAGTATGATAATTATTGTGGATATTATTTAATGGCGTTTTTATTATTTTCTGTTTATCGTGAGTTTGCTTTCTATGCAAATGTTAATGTCCTATGAATGTAATATTTCATTCTGTCTCGTGGTCACGTGTCTCAAGGAGAGTAGGATGGTTGGCTGCAGAGATTTAAGTTAACAGATAGCATTCCGCCTTCAGACATTCGTATTCAGTCGATTGAGAAGTACGCTCGGCAATGCAACTTTGTTAGCCACAACTGAAATTGTACAGTTCTATCGTAACAAAATTATTAAATTACTGTGTTCGAAAAATGATAATAATCATAAGCTATTTTACATTATTGTAAAACGTGTGGATATTTTTTGAACTTCAATAGTGCTAGTGTTATTACTGTGAATTAAGAACAGTGCTGCAATTAAAAATTATAGTTACAATAGCATGATTTAGATAAGGTGAGTGTGTATTAACACAAATCTCGGCTAGTCTATCCCAGGAGTCTACCTATACTCATTGTATTTAGTTAGATGAGAAAATGGACAAGTTAATGTATACTGTATTAGTTTACAGTTTATTGGATAATTTGGGGCACCATAAGGAAAAGTTAGCTATTCTGTTTTAACAGTGACTAATGTAGATGGATTCCTTTGAATAGAATCCACCAAATTTAATTTAATTTAGAACCATTTTTATCACTGGTTACTGTTTCACAATTTTAAATTAAAAAAGATAATCATATTCTTGCGTGCAAATGCACGTTGCTATATAGCCTATGTTAGGCTGAACTCTGGAAAATTCATGCTATTTTGCATTACAGGGACTCTTGTCATCCCAGCTTCTTTTTAAAAAAATGTTAAAATATATAACGGCGATTCTTCCAGTTATATTATATGGATGCGAAACAAGGGATCTTACTTTAAGACAGGAGATACATATTTAAGAATAAAGTTTTTATGTATGAGTGTATATATATGTAGGCCTATATATATAAACGGCCAAACAGGCCCGTGTGAAATGTTATTGTAATTGTATGTATTTTCTTTTTTTTGAAAAAGTCGTAAATTTCAGTACTTATTACTAGTTTTAAAATTATTTAAAGTTATAAAATTCGCAATAGCACTTAGCACAATATATATTTAACAATAAAAGTCTAAATATATTTTGCTCAGCAAAAATTTTCTTATTTATGCCTATAGGCATAATATTATTTTTCCTAAAAAGTGTGCTCAATAATTTTTTTTCTCTTGAGTATGTCATTCCTTGATATATATTATATAATAATAATAATAATAATAATATGATAATGATAATGATAATAATGATAATGATAATGATAATAGTAATAATGATAATGATAGTAATAATATTAATAATAATAATGATAATAATAATAGTATAAATAATAATTTTATTAGGAATTTCTCTACAATACAGTAGTTTTCCTACAACCCATTGTAAAATAATAATAATAATAATAATAATAATAATAATAATAATAATAATAACATATGAATGATTTAATGAGCCATTTATTTCCCATAAATGCTCTATTCTACGTTAAAAGGTAGTTAATTAAATATTTCAAAATCCACATGCTATTGTTTTCCCAGGAGCTTCGGCTGCGTGCTACATTAGACCAGTGGATTCCGACGAATTTCTTGAAGAAGTCTGCCTCCCTCATTCTAATCTGTCTCTTTATCTTTTGCCTCTCCGAGAGTCTCTCATGGTTGAGATCAATGCCTTCTGTTATTTACTCATTGACATCTATCAGTTAGAACTGACATTCTTAGCCTCAGTATAGAGAAAATATATTTATCGTTATTGTTATTATTAAAATTATGATTATTATTATTATTATTATTATTATTATTATTATTATTATTATTATTATTATTATTATATAAACTATATGCCTAAATATTTTATCACCTTTCTTTTAAGGATGCAATCATTTGGTGAATAAGTTCACTAGTTTCTAAAACTAATGAATTGACTTAATATATAGTATAAAATTATTCAAGCCTTGCATTGTGATTAATATACAGTTAATGATTTTTAACTCTAATATTGTTCTTTTTTAATTTAATTTGCCTTTAAGGCATAGATTGACACTTTTTTTTATCTCAGTTAAACATATATTTTGTTTTCATTAATAATTAAATATTAGAATGTTTCTCCTGTTGTCATGTATTCTGTTATCTAAGTATTGTTGTTACATATCTAAATCTGCAATTTTATCCAAATACAAAAACAAGCCTGTAAAATATAATTTACATAACGAAAGTGTAAAGAAAGACGGAATTGAAGTGTGAAGTGTAAACATAATAAATGTTCATGTTCTTTCAGGTTTCTACTAAAACATGTATAGGAATAGTCGACGTAACAGGTAAACATTGTACACATAAACAGCACATATTTTAAATAGCTTCCATTCACTAAAAATTCGCTTAAATAAATTATATTACAATAGTAGCACGTTTAAAATCAATAATATTAACTTTAAAACATTGGAACATTTAAAGTAATGATATGTTAATGTTTAAATATGCACCTAATAGTAGATTTATAGAATACTTAAAACTTTATAGTATAATAACACATTTCGTTGCTTAAGAAGCGACACTCTCAAAGACTATATCAATGTACTATTCACGATAGAGTATTCGATAATTCATACACATGAAAATCATAGTGAAAAGTTACACAAAAATGTATCAAAATTTCGCTAGCAGAGTTTTGTAATTTTGTATACCACATAAGACTACAGGATTCTTAAAGAACTGCATTGTACGGTTATTTAAATGTGTTCTATATATAAAATAAAATGAAATAAAAATAGTCAAAAATGTTGTCAACGTTTCTCAGATAAGCATTCATTCCCGTTTAAGAAACGTCAGTACATTATTCCCTGATACAAGCATATCATTGATCTCTATCTTCAGCAATATCGATCCAATCCCAAAAACCATAACCTGTTCATTTAAATATTTTTTAAATATATTCTCTATTCTCCCATTTATGTCTCGATCTCTCTGAAGGTCGTTTAACTTTCATATTAAACACAATCCGCAGATTTTTTTTTATTTCTAGTTTTTATTTAAGTGTGTGATAAATGTATGGGTATGAAACATATGGAACGACTATTGTTTTGAAATTTATCTTATAGTTTCGTTATCCTTACGTCCAGCGCCGTAGCCGAGCGCTTTAAGACATGATGCCTTGGTGCAGAGCTACAGAACTTGCGCTGATTAGTGTCCCCATGAGGGAAGAAATTATCTATGAAATTTCGGCCAGTGTGGGACCAGCGGCTGCTGGCATATCATCCACATGTGTCAGTCACAGAGGTAGCTGATCAGCCAGTGTAGGGGTGGCATGTGGTCAGCATGTCGAGTCCATCAGCCGTTATAGCTGGTTTTCTCAACCTGGAGCCGCTACTTATTGTAGCTACCCAAATGCCTCACGATGCTGGGGGGCACCGGTCCCATACTGGCCGAAATACCATGAGAAAATTTCTTCCCCCATGGAGACCCGAACACAGTATATATTTTATATTGTTATTTTTATAAGTTTTAGTTCAACTTTTATAAGATTCATGATGTGTTCCGTTGAGGTATTATTCAAAATTAATATAAAATTATGGAATATTCACCTGAAAGGTCCGTCTCCTCAACTTAATTAATCATTTAACTGTAGAGCTTTCGGGACTTGTCCCATCATCGGCAGGATTCAAAACTGGTGTTTCACTGAAGATCTGGTAGAGGGGGTTACATATATTGGGTTCGTTTTCGTTTATCAGGCTGTCGTTGTTGTGAGCTGCTTTCATGGTTTCCATCTCTTCGAGTACGTTTATCTTCGCTGGATTATTTTCTCTGTGCATTACTGTTAGGGTGTTTTCAATATTTAACATGCGATGTCCTTCGTGGATAACGTGTTTTGCATAGCTTGATTTCCCTTCTGCGTGAATGAAGTCTCGAAAATGTTCTTTGAATCTGATGTTAAAACTCCTGTTTGTCCTTCCTACATAAGTTTTAGTTCGGTATTATCTTTCAATGTCTGGTTGTATAGTATCATATTATTTTTAATTTGATTAATTTATAAATGTAGACCTATACGTACATTTAGACTATTATATACATTGAATACATTTACTGTTTCAGGAAAATCTAAAAATTGTACAGAATGTTCTGGAAAAATATCGGTATATCGGGGAAGAGTGTATATATGCATAACCCATGTTTATAGGACTTTCATTTCACTTATGATGCATATTTATCTCATCTATAAATAGCTTTTCCAATAAACTGTATAATGTATGTTCCAAAAAAAAAACAATTTTAATTTAAAAATAATTAATTTAATTGAAAAACTAGTATAATTTAAAATATTAAATTAAGTAATATTCACATATATAACGATATTATCAATTGGTTAATCAGCATTCTTAAAGTAATAATTTCACTCAGAACATAATTAAAAGTTTTATATAATATACGACTTCTTTATAAACCAAGCATTCTCAAGATGTCGAAAGAACGGAAATAATTAAGTGATAGTAAGAAAAAATGTCAAGAATGTAATATTATTTGTTTTAATAATTTTTAAATAGCGTGAATAATCTATTTATAATTCTTATTATAATATCTAATTATTATAAAATAGGTATTGAGCCTATTAATAAAACAAGTCCTGGGAATAACTCTATAAATGAGGTAATGCATTTATGTTTCTAATCGCAGTCGCATCCGATACCGACGTCCCAGCACTTTGGCGTTCGGCAGCTCAAGATTGGGATTACCGACTCTTGAAAAGAAATCTTGTTCAGATCCAGAACTGGGTGGCAGAACAACTATCATCGGGCACGAAGGTGGACTCCCACCTGGTCTCACTGTTGATGAACTTGCATTATATCGCCGGCGACGTCCTCCAAGTCACTTACGACCCCGTGACAATCTACGACCAGAAGAAGGTTCACTCAAGGCTAGTCAGTCTGAATACCGCACAAGATTCATTCCACCCGCACATATCCCTACTGACAAGGGTGAACACGTTGTGGAAGACCATCTAGTTGAATTACTGGGAACTTCGGAAGGATCTGTCATAACAGCATTGAATACAGAAAGAGATGGAGACGATCAAATACTTGTAAAGAAAGGCCGCAGAAGAAGGCGTCCTGAAGACGAGCTAAGACTAGAAGGTGAAGTATTCCTAAAACCCGAATATTCTGAAACTTTTGTCGATCATCCACGCCAGAGGCCGAAGGTTACAAGACCTCGCACCCATATAACGTCAGAAAATCATCAGGAAATTCCGATGGATTTATTGACAGAGAAAAATGCTCAGTACATACTTTTCGATTCTCCTAAAAGAGTTCCACTTGCACGTCGACCGACCATTTTACGAAATGAGGGTTCATTGTTGGTCAAAGAATCTGAAATTCACTCGAAATTTATTCCTCACGAAGGTGCTAAGAAAGCAGACCTTGCAAGGCGGAAAACAAGCCTTAGGATGGAAGGAGATATCGAATCGAAGACTGAACAAAAAGAAAAATATATTGAATTTGCTGATGCCCATCGTGCCGAGTTAGCAAAAAGAAGAACACAGCTTATTTTGGAAGGAGAAATGGACACATTAACCGAGAAAAATGAAAAATATGTCTATATTCCGTCCCCAAAAAGAAGTGGATTTAAAAAAAGACCTACAAATTTAAGGCTGGAAGGAGAAATGGAGAAAGTGACAGAAAATGCTGATAAATACGTTGAGTTTCTAGAAGCAAGAAAGTCAGAAATAATGAAGAGATCAAATAATCTTAGCCTAGAAGGCCCCTTAGAGTATGCACCAGAATATAGAGAAACCTACATAGAATTTCCTAGAGAAAGGCCTGTTGTAAGACGACCATCTGTCCATTTAAAGCAAGAAGGAGAGTTAGATACCATGACGGAAAAAAATTCCAAGTTTACAGATTTTGTAACAAGAGGAAGAAGAGCAGAACTGACTAGAAAAGCAACTAGTTTAAGCCTTGAGGGTCAAATGGAAACGAAACCTGAATACAGAGAATCTTATGTTGATTTCCCAAGACAAAGACCGTTGTTAAAGAAACCAGATCCTTCTCTAAAACCAGAAGGTGAAATTGAAACAGTAACAGAAAAAGATGCTCATTTTGTTCCATTCAGCAACACTGACAGATCTGTAGTTGTCAGGAAACCACTTGAAAGTCTTCGTCTTGAAGGTGAATTGTTTACAAATCCTGAATACAAAGATTCATATATAAATTTTCCTCGTGAGAGGCCTGTTTTAAGAAAACCGACAGGTCATTTGCAAAGTGACAAAAATTCTACTCTTGTTCTCACAACAGATCCTTTCAAAAGACCAAGAGGCCCAGGACGACCTCCAGAATGTAATCTCAGATCAGAAGGTAGAATAGACACAGATCCAGAGTACAGGTCTTCCTTTGTAGATTTGCCAAGAGAAAGGCCTAGCACAAGAAAGCCTCAAGGACAGTATAGACGTCAAAATTTTGAAGCAAAAGGAATTGATTATCATATGTCCAGATCTCATTCTGAAAGGAGGCATCGAAGACTGACTGAAATTGAAAATGAACACAGGAGAACATATGTTGATTTTACCTCTCAAAGCAGGAGGAGACCAGAGGATATGATGGGAGGTTCATCCTTAGTGGCTGCATTGAGTAGTCCTAGAGTTTCTCGGAGAATTAATCCCACGACACGAGTTGTACCTCCTGCAGGACATCATGTGGTTGAACCAAGAACCAGATCAAAAACTGTCACGTTTGAGCTTGGGGACCATCGTCCGAGAACTTGCCCGTGAGTCACGTTTTAGTAATTGAAGTAATCAATATAAAAAATAGCAATCTACAATTTCTCATAATAATTTAATTGTGTGTAATAATATCAATTCAGCAAAGCTTACAAATTACTCAGAAAACAAAGTTAAAACTTGCGACAGTCTTAATTTTTGTTGGAGTAATTTTGTGATTTGTTGAAATGTAATTTTTACATGAATTACAAAATGTGAGAAATTCTGGAGTTGAAGACTTTTTATATTGACAACTTCTACTTTAGTGTCGTTTATTTTTTTCTGCATAGTAACGTAGCTTTTGTATGCTGTTAGTTTATTTTGAGCTTTTCTTCATGATATAGTTGTAATGTATATAAAATAATATAATTTGTTTTAGCCTTTTTGTTTTATTTAAAGTAGATGTTAGTAGCAATGATAGCCTAATAAATTTAATCTTCAAAATAAATTAATTGTAATAATGCATAATACATAGAAACTTCTGTTAATAAAATTCTTGTATGACTTTGTTTTATTACGGCCTTAAAGTAAATGCCTAGTTATTTGTAAGTGCATTATCCTGGGTATGGATTTTTTATATGATTTTTTATGAAAATAAAGAAAAATTATTACAAAAGTAGGTATTTTTAAAATTACTAGAACATGAAATTAATATTAATTTGTATTCATGTCTGAAGAAGGTACAAAGTACAGAAACAGCTGTTACAAATTTATATTGTAATAAATATGAAAATCATATAAAACTTTAAGTTTCATTTTCATTTAATTAAATAATATTCTCTTGTCATGATATGTTTTCTTTTCCAATCCATTATTCTGAAAAAAAAATTTAAACTACATTTTTGGAGAAATTTGAAATTATATCAGGGCTAAACCTATTGCTAATGGGTGATTTATTTGGGTAAAAATGAATCTAGTTATTAGTCTAGAAATTAAGAAAATTGATTTAATTTCAAGGAGTAGTTTATGTAAAAATATAAGTTTTGGAGACTTATGAAGATATATATTTCCTCTTTGAAATTCAGAAAGGAATCCTTATTTTTGGTTTACAAGACCAATATTGTATTATTTAATTATAAGAACTGTAAAACCAAAGTAAAGTTGTTTCTTATACAGTGATATATTTCACATGTTGAATTATTCTAAGATTTTTTTAGATTATACTTTTTATAATCTGAGAAACTTTAGGTTTCTATTAATCAGGAGTTAGCTAAATATTCACATTAGTACTTTACTCAAATTTCATTCAAATGTAAATCTTAAAATTCAAAATATACAATGTTTTGGATTTGTGATGATACATGAAACTGCTATAAAATAAAAATGTACATTAAAAATTGAAAGTAATTCTATTTATACCAAAAGATACAAATTTTCAAAGATTCAAAATAATTATATTATTTTTGGTCTGGACATCTTACCTCAATATTAATGTTGATTTGTTCTTGGACATGTTTCAAAACAATTCTCTGTTTTATCTTCAGCTTTCCCAGACTGGTTTTATTTATGTTGCATTATGTTGCACCACCTGGATGTCGATGTCAGCTCCATCCTGTGGTTGGCCAAAGAACCTCCAAACAAGGTCACCCTCCATCGGAATATCAAAATTCATAACTCTGTTTCTGTTCTTCTGAATATAAATTTTTTCCCAAATAGTCAGCTCGTTTGTATTTTCTAACTGTTTTAATAATTTAGTGTCTGAATTTATATTATGTTTTTCAGACCAAACATGAGCAGCAACTGCAGATTTTTCAATTTCTCCATTTTTAATATTTCTTATGTGTTCTTTGGTTCTAATTTTTAGGTTTCTTTTTGTTTTCCCTATATATATCTTTTCACAACCCATGCATTCAATTTGATATATTCCTGACTTTTTATTTTTATCAGTTTTTTCATTTTTGTTGGTTTTTATTAGTTTATTTAAACTGTAGTTATTTTTTGGTGCTAATTTAATATTAAACTTCTCAAATATATTTTGAAATTTATTATGTACCCAGGGGTGATATGTGAATTTCCTATATTTTTTCATAGGTGGTTCTTCTTTTTCAAGATTACTTCTGTTTATCATTTTTTGTTTTTTATACTTTTCTATCCTTTTATGTACCATTTTTTCATCAAACCCATTTTCTCTTGCTACTTTGATTATGTGTTTTTTCTCATGTTTGAAATCTTCTTCGTTTAAGGGTAAGTTTACCAATCTATGAGTTAAACTATTAAATGCTGCTAATTTATGTCCAATTGGATTGAACCCTGTTGATTTTATAAAATTTTCCGTATGAGTTTCTTTCCTATGAATCCTGAATTCAATTTTTCTTTTTTCTTCGTTTCTGACCAATTTAAGATCCAAAAAAGGTATTTGTTTATTGTCTTCTATTTCTTTGGTGAATTTAATGTTTGTACTCTGTAAATTTAATAGTTTTAGGGAATCTTCTACATGTTTTTCTTTAACAATACAAATTATATCATCAACATATCTACTCCAAAATTTAAACATTGTGGGATGTGCTTTGGTGATTTTACATTCAAAATCGCTCATAAATAAATTTGCCAGGAAAGGTGATAATGGGTTTCCCATTGAGAGCCCTGATTTTTGTCTATAGAAATTCCCATTGAATGTAAAAAACATTTGGTCAATGCATAACGCAGTTAATTTCAAATAATCTTCTTTGATCTCTCTGTCTATGTTGTTTTTTCTTAACCAATTGTTCAATATCTCCAAAGTTTTTTGTTTCGGTACATTTGTGAATAGTGAAACTACATCAAACGAAACCAACCACAGATAGGTTGGTTTCGTTTGATGTAGTTTCACTATTCACAAATGTACCGAAACAAAAAACTTTGGAGATATTGAACAATTGGTTAAGAAAAAACAACATAGACAGAGAGATCAAAGAAGATTATTTGAAATTAACTGCGTTATGCATTGACCAAATGTTTTTTACATTCAATGGGAATTTCTATAGACAAAAATCAGGGCTCTCAATGGGAAACCCATTATCACCTTTCCTGGCAAATTTATTTATGAGCGATTTTGAATGTAAAATCACCAAAGCACATCCCACAATGTTTAAATTTTGGAGTAGATATGTTGATGATATAATTTGTATTGTTAAAGAAAAACATGTAGAAGATTCCCTAAAACTATTAAATTTACAGAGTACAAACATTAAATTCACCAAAGAAATAGAAGACATAAACAAATACCTTTTTTGGATCTTAAATTGGTCAGAAACGAAGAAAAAAGAAAAATTGAATTCAGGATTCATAGGAAAGAAACTCATACGGAAAATTTTATAAAATCAACAGGGTTCAATCCAATTGGACATAAATTAGCAGCATTTAATAGTTTAACTCATAGATTGGTAAACTTACCCTTAAACGAAGAAGATTTCAAACATGAGAAAAAACACATAATCAAAGTAGCAAGAGAAAATGGGTTTGATGAAAAAATGGTACATAAAGGATAGAAAAGTATAAAAAACAAAAAATGATAAACAGAAGTAATCTTGAAAAAGAAGAACCACCTATGAAAAAATATAGGAAATTCACATATCACCCCTGGGTACATAATAAATTTCAAAATATATTTGAGAAGTTTAATATTAAATTAGCACCAAAAAATAACTACAGTTTAAATAAACTAATAAAAACCAACAAAAATGAAAAAACTGATAAAAATAAAAAGTCAGGAATATATCAAATTGAATGCATGGGTTGTGAAAAGATATATATAGGGAAAACAAAAAGAAACCTAAAAATTAGAACCAAAGAACACATAAGAAATATTAAAAATGGAGAAATTGAAAAATCTGCAGTTGCTGCTCATGTTTGGTCTGAAAAACATAATATAAATTCAGACACTAAATTATTAAAACAGTTAGAAAATACAAACGAGCTGACTATTTGGGAAAAAATTTATATTCAGAAGAACAGAAACAGAGTTATGAATTTTGATATTCCGATGGAGGGTGACCTTGTTTGGAGGTTCTTTGGCCAACCACAGGATGGAGCTGACATCGACATCCAGGTGGTGCAACATAATGCAACATAAATAAAACCAGTCTGGGAAAGCTGAAGATAAAACAGAGAATTGTTTTGAAACATGTCCAAGAACAAATCAACATTAATATTGAGGTAAGATGTCCAGACCAAAAATAATATAATTAAAATAACCTCAAAATATAACTTCCTAAAATTAAATATTCAAAATAATTTTGACCATGTATATATCACATTATTTAGTATCTTCATCTTAAAATAAGAAATTTATTATTTAATAGATTCAAGAGATTTGTTAAAAAACACTTGGCGATGAACTCTCTTTATAAGGTGAATGAATTTTATGATATTAATTTAGGTAATTTTATTTTTGTTCTTTGAGGATCCCAACATTTGTATGACTAGATATGTCTAATTCTATAACTCAAAAATTTCTTAGTTTGCATTTATTTAAAATTAATCCTAGTAGACGGAAGTCAACCCAGTGCGTGAGATGGGGCAGGATGACATCCTGGTTCTTTTCTAAATACTTAAAACCTTGTTAGCATCGTTAATACCATTCTAAAATGTTTTCATTGTACTATTAACTTATATTTTATAGATGTGTTAATTTCAAAATATTTCCTTTATTTCATACTTGAAAAAAAATGCAGAAGAGACTCATCTTTATATGAGCTATTTGACGAAAAAAAATGTACCAATGGTATTGACAATATTGTTATGGTAAATTTTAAGGAAGCAGACTTAAAAAAGTCCACTGCAAATTATCATCATCATTTTATTGATGATATTTCGTTATTAATGTCGGAATGGTAGAAGTTTCTACCATCCCATCTTTTTTCATTCGAACTCAATCACTGAATCAACATATTTTTTTAAAGACATAATATAAGTTCTTTAGCCTTTATTAATTAATACACAATTTATGGTCACTCAGTGGCCGCAGAGAGAGGTAATATTTTAGATAAGGATGAAATATGGTATATTGATTTAAGAGATTTAAAAAAAAAAATTATCTTTTAAAGGGGTGATTGATCAAGAGGAATGATCTTTATTTAATATATTTGTGTATGGTAAAATCAAATGTTTCTTACCTCTCCTCATACAAATCTTCTAAGTAGATCGCGATTTCGAGATCATAATGGTCTCATCTTCAGTACTATTTTGGCGACTGATGTTATGTCGATCGGAAGAAACTCTTCTTTTACCCTCTGTTGGTGGACCGATGAACCTCTGGATCAGGTCAGAATTTGCGGGAATTTCGAAGTTCATAAGTTTTCCTTTGTTTTTCTGAATGTGGATCTTTTCCCAAACCTGAGTTCCTTTTGTTTGTCTATTTGTTTAATTAGACTGGCTTTTGATTCAATTGAATGTTTTTCGGACCAAGCATGAGCATGGAGAAGTGGAAAGTCAGCAGTAGCTGCTCATGCTTAGTCCAAAATACATTTAATTGAATCAAAAGGCAGTCTAATTAAACAAATAGACAAACAAAAGGAACTCACAGTTTGGGAAAAGATCCACATTCAGAAAAGCAAAGGAAAACTTATGAACTTCGAAATTCCCACAAATTCTGACCTGATCCAGGGATTCATCAGTCCACCAACAGAGGGAAGAAGAAGAGTTTCTTCCAATCGACATAACATCAGTCGCCAAAATAGTACTGCAGATAGGACCATTATGATCTCGAAATCGCGATCTACTTAGAAGATTTGTATGAGGAGAGGTAAGAAACATTTGATTTTACCATAAATTAAACCTCATAGTGATTAATTCCTGTAAAAGTTAAATATTTGTGTATGTTCTCATGAAAATGGATCGTTAGGCAGGTTTTGAGTTAATAGCAGTAGTAGTATCTCCTGTTGCTCTTATTCAGAGTATAGGGCCTCAATGAAGCAGTTCCAGTGCATCCTGTTCCGAGCCAAAACCCTCAACTCTCCGCATGTCTTTACTTCTCTTCTAGCTTTCTCCTCCACACTCCTTCTCCATGGCAGTCATGGTCTTCCTCTTTTTATGTAGACCTGAGGATTCCAAAACAGGGCTTCTGTCTCAATAGCATTCTGATTCATCCTAAGAGTATGGCCAATGATATTTTTATAATCCATGATATGTATTTTCAATAATGAAAATGAAAAGTGATGGTTACATAAATTTTAAAAATCCAAAAGTAACCAGAACATTCATTTATGAAAAAAAAAACTCAATTTTACAACATAAGCCTTTAAAAATGTACAATATAAAATTGTAAATAGCTTCAAATATAACCTGAAGTAAAGTTGATGACGGTATTTTTTTCACATTTTCTGATGTATTTTCTTCATTAACTACTACATACAATTAACTCATTCGCACTATAAACCTATAAATTCATAGCCACACAGACATGGGCTCTCCATATATCCATATCCTAAGCTAAAGTTTTATAATCATTCTCTGCATAATTCACTTCCTCAAATCATGGTTAATGTTATATATGCATGTGTACAATAACGTATAGTGGAATTATTCAACCTCTATTGTAATATTGTATTTAAAAAAACTCTTATATCCCATTGTTTTTGGAATTATAAATATTATACTAGAAACAATCTTTTTCTTATGGGCAGTTAGCACAAGTTGTGATCGCAACTGCAAAAAAGTTTGGTTTGTATGAATATTAGTAGAATTTTTTATCACTCGCCTCACATTGTTCTTCTTATTTGACTATAAACTAGTTTCGGAACATCAAATAGTCAAATAAGAAGAACAATATGAGGTGAGTGATAAAAAATTCTACCTTAATGAATGTACCTCATAGTGAGAATTCCTAAAATAAGTAAGTTGTATGAATATGTTTGAGGTGCTGATTACAAAAATGTACAAACAAAGAGCCATCACCAATAACACGGTAAGCTATGAAGATTCAATATTCCACTCACAATGAACCATATCTAACATGATATCATGACTGTAGTAACTTTAGTCACCGTAAACATTTTTTTTCTAGCTAATGTAGTTATTCACACTTGATATGCTATTCTTCTGACAAATCAAGGTGGTGCTAAAGCAGATTGAAGATCACACAGTATCCTTAACAACTATCAGTTCACACCATTATGTATTCTACAAATCGGATCCCCAAAGCTGTTTATAATTATATACCAAGAGGACGAAGATCACTGGGCCGTCCTATGAAACGCTGGAGGGAAAATTTTTCTATAGGATCATAACAGGCCTTTGCCTAATACTTGGAAGGAAGAAGAAGAAGATGTATTCTACACAATCAGTTTGGTTTGCCAGTCTTTGCAGACTTTGTTAGGTACTCCTGGACTGTAACTGGATATGATGACTTCAGACCAGAGAGTTTTAAACACCTCCTGAACATATTTTTGATGTTCAAAAGAAGTGTGACTTGGAAGACTGCTTAATGCATGCATTCGTGAAGTTCTCCTACCGCGATAAGCAACTTTATACTCTTTGGACATGTTCATCTTCATAATCTTTCGCCAAGAGCTATCAACAACCTATTTTTTTAACTCAGTGACTGAATATGCACATGTTTGTAAAGTCAGTGTAATTGTCAATGGAAAATATTGTGTGCATATTTTTCTTTTCCTTCCATCCAAGTATTAGGCCAAGGCCTGTTACGATCCTATAGAAAACTTTTCCCTCCAGCATTTCATAGGATGGCCCAGAGATCTTCGTCCTCTTGGTATATAATTATAAACAGCTTTGGGGATCTGATTTGAACTCATTCTTTCAAGATGGTATTTCCAATTTAGTTGGTACTGTTTAATATATTCCAAAATTGGCGTAGTCTTCAATTCCTTTAAGATATCGGTGTTCCTTTTCTGATCCCATCTGGTGTAACCTGCTGTTCTGCACATGAATTTCATCAAGCCGTTATTCTGCTTTCATGTTGTCTTTTTAGTGTCCATGCTTCACTACCATAGGTCAACACTGGTCTAGCCAAAGTGTTATATAAAGTGTGCATATTTGTAATATAAAAACTCTTACTTACAAACCAAAAATTTTTTACAATTGCGATCGCATCTTGCGCCAACTCCCTCGTTAGATCAATATTTGAATTTCACAGAAAATATATGTAGTTTATGTCTCATGAAATACAATGATTATGACCCTGCATTATCAAACAGTCATAACAAGTACTGGAATAGCACAGGATAATAATTTCCCTCTGTTAGGTCTGTAAATAATTTAAATAATAGAAGAGATTAACTGCTTAATTTTTCAGATGGAATGAAACCAAAAGAACCTCAAGGGCAGATGCAAGCAATGATTCAGAAGACTCATTGTCTTTAGACATAAGAAGTGATGAGCCATCATTCCGACTACATGTTATGAATGTGGATGAAACCTTTGATGAAAATGATGACTTTGCACGAAGGCGGCGGCGTGGTAGAAGACGTAGAGCTTCTAGAAGTTCTCCACCCATTCCAATCCTCACGAGGTCCATAGTAACTTCCAGGGCGCCATCACCCGAAGGTGCAATTCAATGTTAGTAACCAGGTCTACCATACACATTTCTTTAAGGTTGGCTTAAATCAATCTCTCACTTATATTTTTTCTTTATTTGTAAACGAAAGTTTTATTTTTAGGTAATTAAGATAATAACTCACTAGCACTATCAACTTTTTGTACTGTTCTATGCATGCCTGTGATAGTAACCCATTCAGTCAGCCTTGGCTGTTTAGAATCTCATGATGTAGATCAGTGACAATAAATTATTTATTTCTATAACAACTTCATATTAGAAATGTAATATTCATAAGTAATGCCAGGAGTGATTTCCAATTTATCTAGAGAATTTGGAAATCAAGAGTGGCATTTGTTAGGACTATTTAAGGAATAAAATTAAGCTGTTTACTCACAAATCATTATTTAAATATAGTTATTTTAAAATATGTATATATTTAATGTAAACAGCGATATTTGAAAACAAATGAGAAACAATTAGTATGCTTCATTTCCTTCCTTTGTTCATCATTGCAACCAGATCATAATATTATTTATTGCCAAAGGATCGCTATCGCTATTGTAAGAATGCACCCTAGTGGATAAATATATAACCAACGTTATAGGTATTAATTAATTTGATGTCCTATAATGTAATATATCGATTATATTTTTCTGCAATGTAATTTCCTGGAAAATAATTCATTTAAGAAAGTACAAACAGTATTTTTGTGGTATAATCAATTGTTACAAATGTTTTTATATTATCTATCGCATGTGCTATGTGTTGACATTCATGCACTGTATATACAATCTGGTAGCCGTATTTCTTAGAGAGTCAGTCACTGCAAAATAATGCTATGACCTATTCAGAATGTTAAAAAGGAGGTGCTTTCTTTATTATGATAAACTTTAGTTGGTAAATTTTAGGCGAAACACGACTGTGACTGGTTGTAAATAAAAAATCATTGAAATGTGATTGGTCATTGACTCCCATTTGGGACATGAGTTAAATAGTCAAAATTAATGTGCTCTAACAAGCTGTTTGCATACAATAGTTGTGGTAAAACACAACTAAAGAGAAAATTTTCTGCCTGAACTGGGATTTGAACCCAAGATCTCCGGCTTTATTTGCTGATGTTTTCAAATGGAGAAAAAATTGTGTCCCTTTCTTCTTCTTCTTCTTCTTCTACAATGGCATCGCAGCTTTTTCTCCATCCTTCCCTCTCCAATGCCATTCTTCTGCATGCCGCTCACCCAAAGAGTTCTCTAGAGTCAGTTGTTACTGCATAAATCCATATATCCTTATATCTTCTTCTTCTTCCTTCCAAGTATCAGGCCAAGGCCTGTTACGATTCAAAAAAAAAATTTCCCTCCAGCATCTTCTGGGAAATTCTCGTATAAGACTTGAAAGCATAACAATA
Organism: Diploptera punctata; assembly: GCA_030220185.1. Taxonomy (NCBI): domain Eukaryota; kingdom Metazoa; phylum Arthropoda; class Insecta; order Blattodea; family Blaberidae; genus Diploptera; species Diploptera punctata. The sequence continues at coordinate 2,603,907 of JASPKZ010001980.1, forward strand.
GTCCCTTTGATTGGTTGCTGGCCAAAGGAAGGCAAGACCAGTGATGGGGCTGCCATCTTATAGCTCTGGTCAGGCTTTTCTGGAGAAGAAAATAAAATAAAGGAAAGAAGAAATGGAAGAAAGGAAAGACTCCCTAGCCCTCAGATACCCTAATAGTGTCGGGGTCGAAAAAACAAGAGTTAATGAAGAGAGGTTAGATAGTAAAGTTAAAAGAGTACAAAACATAAGTAAGTGGAAGAAATGTTTAGCTCAGCTTGGGCACCTTGTGGTCGCCATCCACATATCCCCTAGATGAGGACCCCTGAGGGGCCTTAAACAGTCTTTTACCAAATATTTTTCCTTCCATAACCTTCTGTGGAAATGGCTAGTGGTCAGCATTTTTTACTACAGTTCATGAGGTCCTGGATTCGATTCCTGGTCAAACCATAGGAATTTTTCCTTAAAGGAAATTATTGTTGTTGCCCATGGTCTGAAATTTAGTTAAGTTTAGGTTAAGAACTCTCCTGGTGCTTCATTATCATTTATCACCCATCATATCATCACGGTAACATAACTCTGCCTTCCAGGTGCCCCAACCTAAGAAATGGATTACAATTCAGCCAATGCCAGAGGAGAAAGCCAGAAATTCCATAAAAGACAGCCTGGTGGCAATTAGACAAAAAAATACCTTCTGTGGTATCCTGTGTTTGTCTATCCTATATATGTGATCAGCCCTCTTTCTAATCTTCTTAGTTTAATATGAGTGACTTCCTATACTTTACATGCAATTCTTGATTTTATCCAATTGTCCAATTAGTGTCGTCTTGTAATGCCAAAAGATCCTTCACAGTACCTTCTGTTCAAATGCACCAAGCATCAGTTCAGTTTTCTTGGATATTGTCTGTGTTTCACTTCAATAGGTGAGATTACTCATGATAATAGTTTGGTATATTTTTATTTTATTTTACTGATGTTTGTGTCAGCTCTTGGATTGCCTGAATAGCACAATTGGTTGGTGTAGGGTGTCCATTCATCCCATTTTTCCCAGGACAATCCTGTTTTTTGGGAAAATGTCCCGCTGCCCTGAAAGTTTTCTTGGGGATGCTCAAATGTCCCGCTTTTGGGATGATACTTTGTCGATGTATTTATGAATGGCGACTTTGGTTTTGTTATTTACTAAGTAATTATAAATATGAAAGAAAGCACCAAGTGAAAATTGGACCCTTAACCGTTCAGACAGAAGGAAAATAGAAACTGCAGAAATGAAGTTCCTACGTTCAGTAGCAGGTGTGACAATTTTGGACAAGAAAAGAAGTGAGGATATTAGGAATGACTTAAATATTTTCAATTTAACAAATAGAATTGACAACGTGAGAAACAACTGGTATGAACATGTCAAGAGAATGCCTACAGATAGAATCCCTCAGCTGTTACTAAAGTACAAACCAATAGGACATAGAAATGTTGGACGCCCATTTACTAGATGGGAGGATTCATTAAATCCCACTTGATGTGAAAACAGGTCAAAAGGCCTAATTTCATGAAGCAGAAGAAGAAGAAGAAGAAGAAAGGAAGCACCAATTGGATGACCATGATACACTATGGTCAAATGAAAAAAAAAAAATGAAAGTTGAAACTGTAAAGGCAATGCTCATGGTAAAAAACACATTTTAACGATGTATCATGTACTTCATTTTATGATAGAATTTCAAAAGAAAATAAACTACTTGATGAATACATAAATCATCGAAGTACAGCAATGCAAATGCGTCTACCAGTGTAGATAGAGCAGACATAATGTAGCTGAGTAGGTAATTTTAATGGACAATAAAAAAGTAGGCATAACTTATAAGTGCAATTTGTATAATTTGTTTCATACAATTTTTTAAACTTCCTTTTATATTTTGTTAGTGTCCCACTTTTTTTTATAATGTCCCATGTTTTTCCTTTAATTTTTTGTACGTGTCCCCTTTTACATTGAAAGTATTATGGACACCCAAGGTTAGTGGCACCAACACATAAAGTTGGAGATCTTGTGTTGTATCCCATTCAGCCAGTAATTTTTCTCCCTTAGTCATATTAAATTCATATTGTATTTAAATTATTTTAGTAATAATATATATATATATATTTTTTTTTTTCAGTTTCAGTTCCACAGCCAGTGGCATACCCTCTGCAACAAATTGAGCAAAACAACAACCCTGCATTTGTAGTGTTGGATGATCTGAATAACAACAGCCACTTTCCGCAAGCTCCTACTGCTGTTCCAAGAAGCAACTACTTAGAAATACCTTCAAGCAAACAAAACCCTCGCCGCAATCATGTCAACTGGATGCCACCATGGCACGATGCTCCTACTTCTATTTGAATACCTGAAAAAAAACTTCTCTTCATATTACATTAGTGCCAACCTATTTTTTAACACAACTGTGACTTTATCAACTTTTACCCTTATTGCTAATATTAGATTTTTGTATGCAGTTTCCAATCTACTCTTTGTTATTTAAAAATCCTAAAGCAGGTTACTTATGTGGGTGATTTATCTCTTTATCTAGCAATTCAGGGCCGAAAACTGCTTTTGTGGAACAATAGTTATCAATTCTTGAGAGTGAAGATGCAGGTCAGGTACATGGGATACCCATGGTTTTATTTATCAGGGAGTATTACATAGGTACATATATCTTCACCTTCAATAACACTATAGATTAATAAGGAATTTTGTTTTCTCAATGAGCCTCCTCCAGACATCCCTGTCCATAGAAAGCCATTTCTAGTTGTTCATTTTACGTTTTTTTCAGGTCTCAGCGCACACAATCCCATCATCTGTTCTTAGGTCTTCCTCTTAATCTAGTTCCTTGAAGTTATGAACAGAAGATTTGTTTCACCTTTCTATTATTTTGCATTCAAGATATGCCTAATCCATCTCAAATAGCCAAGCCTAATATTTGAAACAAGATCAGGATTTCCTAATAATTTGATTAATTCTTTATATCTTGTTCTCCAGATCTACCATAATCTGGTCCCAGTATTCTTTAACAGTACCTTCCTTTCAATAATAGTTAATCAATTACAGATAAAAGGTTTATTAAATGAACCCCAAATGGAGTGACTATGAACTCGGTATTGTCTAACATCTTGCACAACAACCTAAAATTAAATATTAACTATTTGTCTAATTTATTATTTATTATTCATAATCATCAACAACAACAAATTATATGAGTTTTATTATTCATTATTCCCTCTTTAATTTCATCTTTCTATCTGAAACAAGGTATATCAGGTCTATTTGTTTTATTATATCTGTTCTGGTGCTCTTGGGACAGAATAACCACTTTGATAGCATATGAATTACACTTTGATGCATATAAATTATATGTTAAACCCCTCGGATATGAAAGGCACATCCCTGCAAAATTACCAGGTACCGGTATGAAAGATCATCCCCTTGGTATCATGATTTGTCTCAACAGAAATTCGGTGATAAACTTATTAGACAAGAAACATATATTTATGATTATTAAAATTTAAAATCTTATTTTTTATTTACAAGACCAATATTTAAATTATTAAATTATTAAAACATATTTATTGATAACGTAAATCTAACTTATTTTTTGGATTATTATCTCATAACTATTGTCAAATTTAAATTAAATTTTAGGATTATTAGGAAATATCTTTGATTACTTTTGGAGTTTGAAAAACCTGCAAATCTCGAATACCATTGGTAAGATGATAATCAATATTTGTTTATAGTAATTTTTTTCATCTTTTATTTATTTTTTCTGCTTTATTAAATTTGATGTTTTTAAGTGATATAACGAATAATATATTGGAATCAAGTTTTTTTATGAGTCTGTATTATCGTACCTCAATTTAATGTTCGAGAACAAATCAACATTAAATTGAGGTAAGATAATACAGACTCTCAAAGAAAACTTGATTAAAAGAACCCCAAAACATTACTTCCTAAAATAAAACATTAATAGATTGGAAACTGTATAATATCAATTCTAATATTATCTGCCTCTGAGAACTTCCAACTGCTAAAGATCATTCATAAATATGGTAAGATATGTTATTAGGTAATATAACATAAATTTGATTGTTGCCTCTACTGTCACCCTTGAGAAATGAAAATTATACCCATATCAGTCAACATTGTGCCATTTCTCTATTGCTATATAGTTTCAAGACAATCTGTAAACAAAGAAACTGTTATAACCTGGCTAAGGGAAAAGTGGACCTGCCATGTTGTAGCAGAGAATGGAAAAATGTCAAAGAGGTTGAGGAGTAGGAAGTTAAGTCATATTTCAGTAAGGTTTCTTTAAAACTTGTCTCTTGCATACAACAGTTATGCCATACTCCAGGTCTATGATCCGCTTGGCCAGGTGTGTTGTTTTATAAGAAAATGAACAGATTTCATCCTTTCTTGATACCACATTAACAGTTAAAACATATTTTTTTCAAAATAATTTTTGTTATAACACTAGTCTACTTATTCTCTTATGCAATAAATGTTCAGTTTATTTATTCTCTTATACAATTAATATTAATTGTTAAATGTTTGTTTTTCACTGCTAATTAATTCTCTAGAGAATTAATTAGCAGTGAAAAACTTACAACAACAATTGCATTTTACAGACAACTACGAGTATAATCTATGGTTTTAAGAGGCACATGAAGCAAAACAAGGCAGAGCATGTTCGGAGCATTTAGCAAATGCCACAAGTGTGGCATTGTATAACTAAAATAAATGTGGCTTGCACTTGAAATGCAGAATTCTGTCCAAAGAGTATTTTTGAAAATCATCAGTTTAAGGTTCATTGTAGTATGGAGATAATTTTGAACCTGATTGTTCAGGTTCCACATTTCTAGTTACTAAATAGGTTATTCCTTGAATAAACATCAATCAATCGATCAAGTGATGATCCTATAGCATTTACCCCATCCCTAATATTGATCGCCATGTCACTTTGTCATTCCAATCATCTTCCCCATTTGCCTTGTTGAGCATTGTTGCAATTTGGGTATATCACTCATAGTTATCTGTTAACTTCCATTGTTATTTAATCTAAACAAATATTATTACTGTAATAGTTATTTACAGTTCAAGGATTAAAAATTAGGAATTTTGAAATTAATTTGTAATATTTTATTATTCATTCCAGTATACATTTTTTTTTTTCATATTATGTCAAAGTTCATTATTTTAAATTAATAATATTAATATGTTCTGCACATACCTTTTCAACAACTAATGAAAAAACAACATAATTATTAGAATTATATTTTGAGGTAATAATTATAAAGAGGGTGAATCAGAAATGCAGATATGTACATGTCATCTCATAAATTAAATGTCCTCATCTGAACATGTTTCAGAGACTATTGTCCCCATTCTCAACCATTTCAGATGATTTCCACTGACTTTTCACTGTTTCTTAGCTTCTTTCCATTTGGCAATGCATAAACAAATTTCATAATCATGCACATTTCTGAACAATTCTCTTTATAATTATTTTTTCTTAAAATTACACAAAATTCTCTAGTTTTATTTATTGTCTTATTTACAAGAATGGAAAAATATATATATACCGTATATCTCGACAGATAAGACGATAGTTGAACCATAAAAAAAAGCCCCCAAAATCCAGGGTCGTCTTATAGGACAGATACAAAAATCCCTGTGAGTACAGCTACTATCAAACCAGTCCTGAAAACATCCGATTATTCAATTCTTTTGCAGTCTGTTTTGTGTAGTAAATAAACATGGACATTATTGCTTATATTGCGTTGTTTCTTTTAATTATTAATGTAGTGTTATTATTAATATGGATGATGCAAAGGGCACTGTATAATATTTAAATATGCGGATAACATATCTTTGGGTTTGAAAGTAGCGTAACAAGAAATTTCTCACACAGCAAGTCTTCCTTCCTTATCATAACAATCTCCTTTCCCCTCTACCACCTTCCATGCAACAGGTCTCATCTCTCGTGCTAGTACAACTTATCGAAAGTGTAGCAGTGTTGCCAGTTGAATGAAAATAAAATGTATTTATTTATCATAATGAGGGGTTAAAATATTTACAATATATAACATAAAATTTAATTTGAAAATGTATGAATACGGTAATTTTGTATACACTATACAGTAAGCTAGTAATGATTGCTGATCTAAACTAAATTCATAGGCTGTTGATAGTTTGGGGGTCGTCTTATAGGACAGATATATGCTAAAACAATAAAACTTTGATAAAAATCTATACCTCCTCTTATCTGAAGATCGCCTTATCTGCCGAGATATACGGTATATATATATATATATTGTAAAAATTATATTTACAAATAATTTACCTGTAATTAAAATCAGAACTATTTATCAATAAGAAGAGCAGGTAGTAATTTACTCATTGTAACATTTAGTTTGGATAAAAGACAGTTTCTTTGTTTATAACAATTTTTATTAATGGTAAGTCTGGTATCCTCCTGCTGAACTGAAATAACAAAAGACAAGTACTAACCCTTTTAAATGTTATATTTGTTTTAAGATTTTTCTCTTGATGACACCTGTTACTGTACTGATTCTTACATTATATTTCTCTCTTGATGGATATTTTGAACATGGTTAAATTTATCACATATATTATCACTCAAAGCCCAATCACCAAACAAAAATTTTAAAGTCGTTGACACATTTGAATGGCTAATCTATCTTTATCAAGACTGAATATTGAATGAATCTATTCATTCAATATTCAGTCTTGATAATGATAGTTAGCTATCAAAATGTGTTGACAACTTTCAAATTTTTGTTTGGTGATTGGGTTTTGAGTGATATGTTACAATTATCATCACTAAGAATATCCTGCATATTAATATAGTTAAAATGTATTTTAAAATCTTTCATAGTATTTCCATACCAATCTGGGTAGCTTATTGTAACATGCTTCCTAATGAATATGAAGGTTACAGGTTCAAACCTAGTCCAGGTTGAAGTATTATAAATTTTGAAATCAAGAGTGCATCACACAACTACAGAATAAATTCATAGTGTCTAATGCACTATATTGAACACTGCAGTTAAATGATTATTGTGTAATATTCAGGCTTTCATGCTAGGTTTACAGCAATGAGAAATCTTCTGGACTCATGAACCATGATCATGAGTATTTTACAATTTTTTTTAGAACTTATACTCTCATGAACCCATAAGACTCTCTCTCATTTTAATATTCCTCTTCAACTTTTTTACAGTTTACACCTGCTATATTTATGGATTACGATATTTAATTAGTTTGTAATAATATATATTAACATATAACAAATTGTATAATACATAAATTCTATTTCAGAACTATATTTTATGAACTTCAAACCTCCTTCTTCTTCATAGTTAAATATGGGAAATAACATTATGAGGTTCTTATTCATGAAGAATAAGTAATTTTTTATATCTTACTTATAGTTTGTTTTCTTAAACATGGGAACTGCAGTTTTCAAGAGGAAACATCCCTCCCATTTTCAACCGACATTATGACTACCGGATTTTCATTGGAATCTCCATCTATAATGTTGCCATCTGGTATTGGTTTGATGAGCTTCGAGATTAGGTCCCGTTCATCAGAAATTTCGAAATTCATGGATTTAAATTTGTTATATATGAAATATGTATTCAGAATATATGGTACATATGGTACCAAACTACATGCTGAGATGGAGCATATGTTCCAAAAGTACTTCACATCTTACAGCCTTTATAAAGTTGAGGATGACTGAGATCTCAAGTATTTATTTTATATTTTTAATTTTATTTATACTTTATGAACTGTAAGCAAATGTTCCTATCTAACTGTATTGTGCAGCACATATGTCAAATTTTCAGTTCAGCAGAATGACACCAATCCAAAAATAAATAGATACAACTTACTGTACTTAACTGCCATAATATTTTTAATAAAACAATGTACAGATGTGCGTATATCATGAATGTGGATAATGCTAATATTGTAATTTAAATAAACGTACTCTGAAGTTAAATTAATTAAATTAATATTAAGAAGCTAAAGCTATTACTATGATTGAAATAAGTATATTACAGTACACTGCTAAATTATTGTAATCAAATGGTAAAGAGAAAAATTTATGCCTGAACCAGGAATCAAACCCTGAACCTTCAGCTTTCCGTGCTGATACTAATTATTTATTAAATTAATATTAAGAAGCTAAAGCTTTAGCTATGTGGAATCCCTTCATGTCTTCTTCAGGTAGAAACCATTCATTGTGTATTTGTGAATGATGATTCATTGCATTTGAATGTGGGACCAAGACAGTAAGGTAAAGGAAGGATTTATGCTTGAGTGGGAAGGAAGCCTGGATTAGCTCAATGATTAAGAGCATCAGCACGGAAAGCTGAAGGTTCAGGGTTCGATTCCTGGTTCAGGCATACATTTTTCTCTTTACCATTTGATTACAATACACTGAAGTGTCTATGTAAAGTAAGTAATAATACCAATACCCATCATAATAATTCCATCTCTCTCTCTCTCTCTCTCTCTCTCTCTCTCTCTCTCTCTCTCTCTCTCTCTCTCTCTCTCTCTCTCTCTCTCTCTCTCTCTCTCTCTCCCCTCTCTCTCTCTCTCTCTCTCTCTCCCCTCTCTCCCTCCCCCTCCCTATTTGGTGTGACAGACCTAAAATCCAGGTAATGTTTGATATTCACATGTAACAATCGCAGAGATTGATAAATAATAAGCCAATGTAGGATTGACATCTGGTCAAGATGTTAGATTTGCTAGCCATTATAGCAGATTTTCTCAACCTGGGAACTTTATTTACTGCAGCTCATCAAATTCCTCACAATAATAGATGCCTACCAATCCCATACAATGGCCAAAATTTCTTTACTCTTATACCTTAGTATGTGTCGAGGTTTTACAGAAAGTCTTCCAGTCCTGTCTATTTAAGGATATCTTCTTGGCCTTTTCCCATGCTACTTTCTTTAGCAGTTCACCAATCCAGTATTAAAAATGTCTAATATTGCTGAACTTTGGTGAGTGAACAAGAGCTTCTGTTATAACATTATGTGGCCCTTGACTGGTCAAAATTCCATTAAAAAAATTCTTCCCCCATGAGGAGACTCGAATCAAAAAATCATCTCTTTGTTGTACAGCAGGCCAGGATGGTGGCAAGACCACTGGCCCTATGTTACTGAATCCTGAATTAAATATATATTCATTACTTACAGGCCTACAATCCATCAGAAACCTTAGATTACTCATTTAACCCTTTAGGTGCTGTGAGCTGATTAGATCGGTTCTGAAGCTTCTGTCCATTACCTGCCAGATAATATACTTAGGCTTGAATCTATGAACGCATTAGACCATAAAAGTCATTCTCTGCCTGTACTCTGCTGAGAAAGTTGCATCCAAATACGTTTTTGCGTACTCAAAAATCTGTTCATGCAATAATAATTGATGAAATTCCTAAGCTACCTGGCGAGGTGACTTAGCAGAGAAACGAATCGTGAGTAACCCGATGGGGACCGATGGTAACCGATGTAGTTTGAAACCTTGCCGCGTACCTTGCTGCTTTATCCAAGATGTTGGACCTTGAAGACTTCGATCATGTTTTTGATATATGCGGAGAAGAGGAATTTGATAGAGTCTACCAAGGAATTCAACTGGAAGAACAGGAGAATCGGCGTAATATTGCGCGATGCAGACATCTCGTATACGGTATTATTTGCGGGACGTAAGCGTAAATGCATTCCTCTAGCAGACGAAAATAACGGAAGTGGTTTTATCGCTGAGAATTCAGGGTAATTTTTTGCCAATATTACAAAAACGACGACTTTCATGCACATAGAGAATGAAATGACAGAGCGTACTATGTAAAATTGGAGGGATCATGGCAAAAATCGATTGTACATTATTGACCATTTGTATCATGGCACTCAATTTGATTGATATTCTATTGATGTTCTCTAGCAGTAAAAGTAAATGCATTTTATTATCAATTTGTGTACGCCACAATATGGGCAATTACATTTTAAAAACAAAACGGAAATGCCTTACTTATCATTGGAGACCAAAACAAATTTGTTTTAATTATAGGTCATTTTACTTAGAGTAATATATGCGTTTTCACAAAATTAAAGGCAGCTGTAGGAAATAAAAACCTATTTAACGTTCCCTAGGCAGAACCACCCCAGGCCAACGCAAATGGAAGAAGGTGATGCCAGGCCTAGTTTTTTCTGCCAACGCTTGGAGGCGATGTAGTCGCTTTACTCGTAACACTGTTTTGTCTGCTATTTTGGCAAGTTTAAGTGCACCCAACAGACCTACTAATTTACTAAATTAAATATTTTTAAATTTTTTTTAATAAGTTGGCTTTCTCTCAATTTTAATATGAAAATTACCACGAAATTAACTTTTCTTTAAATTCTTGCTTTTGACATTATTTTGGAAAGTTTTAAATAATTTATTTATAGTTTTTTTTATTTAATATCATAATCAACTCTGTACTTTTTTTTCATTATGTTGGCTACTTATTTTAAAATATACAAGAAAGCCACGCTATAATTGGAAGCAATATTTTGTTTGTTTAAATTAACAAGTGGTCTCTTGAAATTTACAAGAATATTACAACAATTTTCTCAGTAAGTATATTAAATTAAAACGCAATGTTAAAAAAATATATATAATTTGTATTTTACTTATTTAGGGTATAAAGCAATCATAGAGAGCAAGCATGCTTTTGTTCAATGTTCTATAAACAATATTTTACGTAATTAATAATTTTTTATGATGAATGTACATGGATATCATATCTTTGACATAACTACAACCTCAAGATATATATATATATATATATATATATATATATATATTTATCAAATTAATGTGTGATGTTAGCTTCGAACATCATTTTATATAATTCGCTGAATTGAGGTACTATAGAAATTTAATAGTTTATTGATTTGATGTTAAATAATCTAAGGATTTTGTATTTATAATTTAGATCATGCTGAACAATTTTTGTTGTGTTCTGGAATGCAGAAGTAAAGGGGTCCTCATCTAGGGGATATGTGGATGGCGACCACAAGGTGCCCAAGCTGTGCAAAACATTTCTTCCACTTACTTGTGTTTTGCACTCTTTTAACTTTACTATCTAACCTCTCTTGGTTAACTCTTGTTTTTTCGACCCCGCCGCTATTAGGGCATCCGAGGGCTAGGGAGTCTTTCCTTTCTTCCATTTCTTCTTTCCTTTATTTTCTTTTCTTCTCCAGAAAAAGCCTGACCAGAGGCTATAAGATGGCAGCCCCATCACTGGTCTTGCCTTCCTTTGGCCAGCAACCAATCGAAGGGACTATTATTATGCTTTCAAGTCTTATACGAGAATTTCCCATAAGGGAACATTTTCTATAGGATCGTAACAGGCCTTGGCCTAATACTTGAAAGGAAGAAGAAGAAGAATTTTTTATGATGAATGTACATGGATATCATATCTTTGACATAACTACAACCTCAAGATATATATATATATATATATATTTTTATCAAATTAATGTGTGATGTTAGCTTCGAACATCATTTTATATAGTTTGCTGAATTGAGGTACTATAGAAATTTAATAGTTTATTGATTTGATGTTAAATAATCTAAGGATTTTGTATTTATAATTTAGATCATGCTGAACAATTTTTGTTGTGTTCCGGAATGCAGAAGTAAAGCATATTCATCTTCAGCTGAAGGAGGAAAACAGTTATCATTTCATCGCATTCCTGTTGCACAAGAGAGGTAAATAAGATTTCTTGTTCTTGGTGAACAACAATTTTTGTTGTGTTCTGGAATGCAGAAGTAAAGCATATTCATCTTCAGCTGAAGGAGGAAAACAGTTATCATTTCATCGTATTCCTGTTGCACAAGAGAGGTAAATAAGAGTTCTTGCAGATAATGTAGGCTGAATTTTAGATTGTGACATTCTATAATTTTACATACGACATTCGTATGCCACAGTTGCACTATATACTTTTACCATTTGTAATAACATTTCACACTATTTTAAACATTTAGCAATGATTCTTGAAACATATTTTACAAGTATAAAATATTTATTTGTGTATGCAAATTTTGCTATTTATCTCTCAATGTAGTTTTACAGAATTGCAGTGTACATGCACAATGTTTAATGTGACTTCCACTAGATGGCAGGATATATCTTAATTTTGTTACGTTCTGATGAGACAAGTTAGTGTACACCATTGTTTAATAATATGCATGCAATTTATTTTGTTAGGTTAGGAAGAGGAAGTTTGTGTATGTCCATTTTTTATAAACATATTTGGAAATTTATTGTGAAAATTGGTCATACCAATTTCACATATATATATCCTGCCACATGGTGTAAGTTACATGAAGCGTTCGTGCATGCATACTGCGATTCTGTAGAACTTGCAATAATTTATTGAGTAAGTGAATGTCTAATAAATACTAAAGTTTTTCCGTAATCTAAAAAGTCATCAGAGGCATAACTATTATGGCACAAAACCTGATCCTTCCTAGGAGCCTTTCAATTAGTCATTATGATAGTTCTGAATGTGATAACAAAATAAACAAACATATTTACATAAGTTTTAAAATTAAAGCTACATGGTGAGTCCAACAACTTCCCTTATTGTGTGATTAATTATGTAACAAACTTATAAATTTATTGTGCTTGCAGCATATTAAATCTGATGAATAGATAAGCTATTTAAAATTATATTACTTAGGTCCCACATCATTATACATGTGCACATGAGGCCAAGTACCTTCTAACTTTGTAATAGTTGAGTTATATGTTTCATATTGTATTAATGAAAAATTTTTAAAAATTAAATGAAGGGATAATTGATCAGTTTTTGGGATGTCCAGAAATATCTTCCCATGGTTTTGGTAGTGAAGCACAGCTTTTGGGATTCTAGAGCAGGCCTGTTAGAACTTTCTCATAAGGTGTGAAAAGACGGTCCCCTCTCCCTCCTTGCATGAACATGCCCTCACTCAAAGCAACACAACTGTCTTTCCTTATCAGCTTGTCTGACATTGGGTTGAGTAGGAGGAGCATCTTGTCACACCTAGTAAGCATTCTTCAGTGGCCCTGTTCTAGAGGATTTCCTCTGCCGTATGTGGTCAACCAGTTCTTTTGATAATTCTGTGCTTTCCTCCATTCATCTCATTGCCCATACCTCACTGCCATAACACAGAACAGGTCTTGCCAAGGCCTTATACAAATGGTTTCCTGTACTTTTGTGTACTGGGGAAGATTTCATTACTTTGTTATTTATTCCTATAGTTTTATTAGAGTATTCAAAATTTTGCTTCCTATATCCATAACATCTTTAACCCTTTAGGTGTCATGAGCCGATCAGATTGGCTCTGGTGCTCCTGTCCATTACCTGCCAGACAATATACTTAAACTACTTGCAAAGCCGATCACATCGGCGGGTGCGATTTAAATCTCTGACACAACAGATTTTACCAGTGGCATGCAGAGGGTTAAATGTTAATTTAGTGCCGGGATATGTCAAATCATCCACTCTTTATAAAATTTTGTTTCCCAAACATAATATAATAGTTCAAAGTGCTATGAAGTGCCTGTTAAATTATTACTTTGTACATACATTTTTTTTTCAGATATGCAATCCTGTATGCTGCTTTTGTCTAACATCAAGAAAGTGGCTTATTACAATGCAGTCAACAATGACTTTATAAATTACTACATACTAATTACTAGGGCTAGGATTTTTATGACGTAAAAACCATCAACATATGCACAAAAAAATCAGTTATGACCTAAATTTTTCAAAAATAGGCACTGCAATATAAAAAAATATGACCTAATACAGTAATATAATAATTATTTAATAATTTCAGTTGTAAAATCAATTAGTAACTCAGTTTATGATAATTATTAAGAATAAAATGCAAATGAGAAGCAAACTGAAGTATGTAATTCAGTTAGTTTTTGTAGATAGATAGATCATTGGTTGATTACTGTCTTTGACATAGTCCGATTCCCAATAGCCAATTTTGTCGGTCCATCCAATCTCCTGGTTGTTGATGTTTCTCCTTCATGTATAAATATATTCCCTGACTCCAGAAGGTTTTAGGTCTTTCTCTGCCTCGTCTTCCCTCAGGTTTTTGTATAAAAAGCATTTATATATATATATTTAAGAAACATATCAATCTTACCAAAAAAATATATCTATACATAAAAATCTTAACCCTACTAATTACAATAAACACACTAATAACTAATTAAACTACAGAATGAACTTCTCAAATGTCTTCCATTAGTTCTTGGAAAGGGTCTGCCAATCAATTTTTGCTAAATATGATCAAACTCCAACTTAGGATAAATTTAGTTAGTGAGTAATTTATTTTGGTTAGGTTTTTAAGTTTAACACTTCAATCTAGTTAGAGTGCATATTTGTATTTTGGTTGGCTTTTTAAGTTTAAGACTTCAATATTGGGGCTATTTTGTTACTCAGATGTTTGGGATGTTTCTCCTCTGGTGGAACGCGTGTTCCAAAATTCTGTATATGTTGGCTGCATCCTGTGATTCCATACTGTAACTGCCAGTGCATGCATGTGGTGTATGGTAAAATTTTTGTATTGCATGTTCGAAATTTAATAGATCCTTTTATTCATATTATCTTAGGGTAAGATAGCGTAATGCCAGTAATTATGAAGAAACTATTTTTTAGTATGTGTTTAATCCCAGATGAATCTTTACTTTTCGCATTTTTTAAAATTATTTACATGGCCATGTATTTAAAACAATAGTCTGAACTAATTTTATGCCTGAACTTTGGCAATAAAAAGCTATGGTACTTTTACTTCTTTAAAACATCGAAATAAAAGAAAGTGATTCTACAGTAAATAATAATAGAAAATTAAAATAGCTGAGTTCCTAAATTAATCAAATATAAGTCTAATTACGTAATATAAACATGCCAGGAAAACTTACCATTGTGACCTATAAATACAGAATTTTAGGACCAGTAGTGTGTTGTGATTGCTCTGAGCCAAAGTTTCTTGACCACAAAACCTGTCACTAAGGATTCAAACCCCTTAGATGTTTTTTCAGATAAGTATCTTAACATGTATTAAAACTGTAAAATATTTGGGGACATATTATTTAATAACAAAATATCTAAAGATATGTCATACATATTACTTCAAGTTTTTCATGTTACAAAGATAATTGTAGATGACAAGTAGAATTTAATTATATAATCTGTTGAACCTTCGT